>OZ020274.1:15755706-15893706 GCA_963971205.1 Aethes cnicana
AGCCCGCGGCGGCCCGCGCCAGCTCGCGCTCGCCGCCGCCCGCGCGGTGCGCCAGCGACAGGTGCCACGGGGGCGGCGCCGATAGACTGTGGACGAGAAAGAACGTATAAGTCAAGCGGTTGTAGCCACTCGATGTTGCTGTGCACGCGACCGCGCGCCGGGCCTTGACCCACGCGGTGTTCAGATGGACCGCGCGGTGTTCAGATGGACCGCGCGGTGTTCAGATGGACCGCGCGGTGTTCAGATGGGACCGCGCGGTGTTCAGATGGACCGCGCGGTGTTCAGATGGACCGGTCCGCGACTCGCGCGTTCATCTGAACTTAGGCTTAACCCCTCGTATGCATTGTCAATTCGTTCTTTCCCAATATGAATTCTAAATCATTCAAAATGGACTGCTTAACACTGATCAGTGCTTAGACATACGTGGGGTTAATTGCTTCGTCGTTCGCCATCCAAGCCATGTCGCGTGTAATACTAGAGATGATCCCAGTATTACACACTGCGTCTGAACACAGTTTGTGAAAGATGAGTCTCATGTAGACAATACAATAGTTAGTGGTATGATAAAACCAAAAAAAGTATGGGATTGCTGATGTGAGCGATACCTGAACATATTTAAGCATATTTTATAGGTTTTTAATTTTTTTAGAGTGGATAAAAATTTCTTTTGTATGGGATTCGGGCGTCGCTCACACAACCAATCCCATATTCATTTTTTTTTACCAACTCAATAAATGAAAAATATATGATATCCTCATAAGAAGTACTTTCATTTGATATGTCACACGATATACGAGCTCGAGCTCGTAGTTTGAAAAACTTCATTAAGGTGAGTAGTGAGGCAAAAATGCAAATTCGAGGTGTTTTTGTAACCATTTTTCTATAATTGTAACAAGTTGTCATCTGCAAAGTTTACGAATATGGAACACAAATATAGTCAATTAGTGTTTCTGGTATTTTATATCGTCTTATATGTAATGATTTGTACTATGGATGTCATTTAAGAAATCCTTAATCCTCCTATATGTAACCATTTATTTCCGCTTAGGAAAAAATCTACGTTGACAAATTTTTTGCAAGTACTTTTCAGAATTTTATCTAGGGCTTGACCTTCTAACTTATATGATAAATAGCTTTTAGACGAAAAACCTATGTCTTCCTTAGTGTATAATCACAAGTATCACAACACACATTTGCTGCGCTTATTATGGTAGGCGTTTTGTTGAATTATGCGGCGTTTTTTATATTTTTAAATATTTTTATTTATTGATTAAAAAATATCTAAACTATCATGATTACTAAAGAAAGAAGGATAAAAGTTCGTTTCATAAATTTGACTTTTATATTGGATTTGAAGTAGTGTTATTTTTCTATAAATTCATTGCATTAAACATAAAGTTGTGGTTGAGAACAAGGCGACGTTGCGAGTTTCGGCACTCGTGTTGTATACCTCGCGGTCGCGCGCGCTGTTGCCAGCTAGGTAGGTATCCCGAACTCGATCAGAGGACGCACAGCATGGTCGGCCTGCCGGCCGGCACTCGGAAATGAGTGAATAGCGAGTGAGTAACTAGCGAGAGAGTAAGTCGAGTGGAGTGATTTGTCTCGAGGATTTGCATTTTATTGTTGTTATAGATACTTATTTGTTAAGTTTGTTTTGTTACTCCGTAATAGTGTTCTTGTTATAATATTGTTATTGTTACCTAGTGTTAAAATGGGTAATAAAAAGGGGAGAAGATCACACTGCTCTATAAAGTTGATACGAAAGCGACAAGGGCGAACCGCTTATTACCTCAAGAAAGTCGCTGAAAAGTAGGGTCGCTTCGCCTGTTTGCGTCCACTTACTGGAGTTGGCAAGTTTGAAGGTGAAAATAAAAATGTTCTAATTGAAATTTTGATTATAAAAGGGATGTAATGTATTGATGATATAGTCCTTTTCAATATAACTTATAGTTTTGGTCGAAACATCTGGTAGTTTTCAAAAAAACGACACAAATAGGCAAATTTACCCAGTTTGCGTCCACTTAATCCAGATTGCGTCCACCTATGGACCAATTCGCGTCCACCAACTTAGAAAAGGAATCGGAATTGATGTTTTTATAGTAACTAGCTTTTTCTCAAACATGCTCGGTAATGTTCGTGTTACTTTCAAAAAAAGAAGACGCCAGGCTGTCCATTGCCGGCCTTGGCCAGCAAAAACATTATTGTCGTGTGTGTTTTTTTTAAATTCGCTTGCTATTTGAGACACCTCTGTAGAGCAACTGACAAATCAATGGAGGTAATGAGTACAACTTCCATGGCCAAATCATCCACGATCATGGAAGTAGTAAATACTGATGTGGTGTAAGTGCGCCTAAATTTATTTCGCCCCTATGCCTTGTAAACAGCCAACTACTAGTTGAGTAATATTTATAGGTTTCGATATATTTATGTTAGGCGCACTTACCCCGAAACTGACAAATCCATGGAGGTAATAAGTACAACTTCCATGGCCAAATCATCCACGATCATGGAAGTAGTAAATACTGATGTGGGGTGAGTGCGCCTAAATTTAATTCGGCCCTATGCCTTGTAAACAGCCAACTACTAGTTGAGTAATATTTATAGGTTTCGATATATTTATGTTAGGCGCACTTACCCCATCCTGGCGCACTTGCCCCGACTGACCTTACGTATTTCCTCGCTGTTTGAGAAAAGCATTATATATACTTCGGCCGCAATTGCGATTGCCGGACTCGTACTAATAGAATCGTCCGGCAATGCGCTACTTGGCGGCCTCTGCAATATTGTACTATTCCCCGCAACTTCGTATGCGCAGAAATATTAAAATGAAAGATCCCGTTTTTTCCCGTTCCCGTGGGAAATTCGGGAAATCCTCTCTTAGCGCTCCCATACGTTCCCTAAGGAACCTGCATGCCAAATTTCATCCCGATCCGTCCAGTGGTTTGGGCTGTGCGTTGCTAAATCACTATGTCAGTCAGTCAGTCAGTCACCTTTGAGTTTTATATATTTAGACTAGCTTTTCCCCACAACTTCGTATGCGCAGAAATATTAAAATGAAAAACCCCGTTTTTTCCCGTTTCCGTGGGAATTTCGGGAAATCCTTTCTTAGCGGATGCCTACGTCATAACATCTACCTGCATGCCAAATTTCAGCCAGATCCGTCCAGTGGTTTGGGCTGTGCGTTGATAGATCACTATGTCAGTCAGTCAGTCACCTTTGAGTTTTATATATTTAGACTAGCTTTTCCCCACAACTTCGTATGCGCAGAAATATTAAAATGAAAAACCCCGTTTTTTCCCGTTTCCGTGGGAATTTCGGGAAATCCTTTCTTAGCGGATGCCTACGTCATAACATCTACCTGCATGCCAAATTTCAGCCAGATCCGTCCAGTGGTTTGGGCTGTGCGTTGATAGATCACTATGTCAGTCAGTCAGTCACCTTTGAGTTTTATATATTTAGATGTACAGAATATATATTTAGATTGTACAGAATGATCGGATTTTAACAATGACTTTATTCAAGAATATTTGACATTAAAAAATCATGATTATAATTAATAAAACTATGAACATTTTTTTTTCCAGACAGGCCAGTTTTCCTGCTGTTTGAACTTTATTATGAATGTAGTCATTTATCGGGGTTTTACCCTACATACGCATAATGCCTAATTGCATTGCATATTCTTAAACTACGACTTTGATACGAAAAAACATTAAAAATATCTAAATATCACTAGTACCATGTTCAGCATGTAAATTATTTAAAAAAGTATCATAAAAAAAATATACAAAAAGTTATTATAAGCGGTGATTTGAACCCGCGCCCCTCTTGCGCTCTCATGTACGTCATGATGAATTTGGACCGCTGGGCCACGGTAGACTTAAGACAGCGGGCGAAATTAACCATTGCTATCGTTGTAATTTACGTTAGCGTATTTGGCGCGTGTATTATTGAGAAGATCGGGCTCAAAACGCTCAAGGTCATCGACGGCTACAGGCGCCTTAATATTTTTTCAAATTTAGTCCCCAAAAATAGGGTCTATGTTTAAAATTAATTTATTTTCGTTACGCGTCCGTCTTTGGGTCACGAACTTACATATACGTACCAAATTTCAACTTAATCGGTCCAGTAGTTTCATAGAAAATCAACTGTGACAGACGGACGGACAGACACACGAGTGATCCTATAAGGGTTCCGTTTTTACCTCTTGAGGTTCGGAACCCTAAAAATTAAAGAGTCTATATGAACTGTGCTATTTTATCAACATACCGTTCTCTCTGCTCCTTTTCAAGTCTTCTCAGTATATCTGCAGTGTGTTTCAACGCGGCACTGATCCCGTAGTCCTTCTGCGAAGCAACAATGTCCTCTTCTACGTCGGTCAAGAAATCCACGTCGATGCCAAGAGAGGACAGAGTGCGCAGTTCCTCGACGTCAACTTTCACCTTCGAAACATCCTGTGAATGAATATTATTGACTTAGGTCAAAATGGAAGCCAGTTCAAGGTGAGATACCTAAGCCCCAAATGCAGCAAGCCGCTAACCTCAGGTTACCCAAGTCAAATTAATACAAATAAATCTGAGTTAAGCGGTTAACACGAGGTTACACAGTATTGTAGACACTCGAGAAGTGAAGTAAATTAAAAATAAATACTTTAGTCATTGAGTTTTTAAACGCCTTAAATATGCAATGTAGTATTAATGTAGCATTTTTACTCGTATTTATTCCTTCCTGAAGTATCACTAATCGCACGAAACAGTCAAATTCATTAATATGTATACACTTTTTACAACGAAGTGAAGTGCAAATGTGGGACATATTGGCGAACTCGACTCGTAGTCGTCAGATACATATATGCAAGCAAACAAGGTGAACATAAATATCTGAACATGTTCTTATTGTCAAGCAAGACGTTAGAGTGCATGTTCAGATATTTATGACCAACCTTTGTTCGGTCACATTCTAATGGCGACTGGACTTTAGGTCGATATTCTGTGAGAGCTGTATCCGATCAAGCTAACCGAAATCACACCAGTAACCTCAAAGATATTGAGTGGCACGGATATTGAGCGGTGAGCGAAAGTAGAGATTTCTGCGTATGTTTACGACTGAAGGGCGCCGTGCGCGCAAGGCACGGCGCCCGCTGCGTCCCGCGCCCATCCGCCTATGACACCTTATTTTCGACTTTTGCGCATCGAAGCCCACCGCTCAAGATCTGTACCTACCGATGCCTGTAAGTACTCAATGGGGACTATCGTTTCTTTGCTCACCAGTTGGCGCCACTGTTGACTAAGGTCCAGAGGTATAGCTGTCAAAGGCGGATTTATAAGATCAGCGCCGAAACAAAGTTTTCAATCTTGAATCTCATTAAGTTTATTAATTATAAATAACTATCGTCATATCGCGTAGCTATGCCGCAATGTTGTGTAGTTCCGTTTATTTGGAATAAAGATTTTTTTTTCAAAGCGTTTTACATTCATCGCCAAATAATCCATATTTGCGCCAATTTCACGAAGGGGATCACTTTTCAACAGGTAAATTAAAGAAATTATGATTTATATCACGAAGCCCGCCAAAAGCAGTGAAAACTGAATGTTATTGGACCTCACGCGATACTAGCGCCTCTAGTGGCAAATCCACACGCGATAGCCCCCATTGAGTATGTAGCTAGAGATAACAAATAAGCACTCACATTTTCCTCTTGTACGGGCATTTCAACCTCCTTCTTTTTATCGGGGAAAAGTGCTTCCATATCGTAGAACAGGTTCCAGGGAGAGTCGGGCGCAAATCGCAGCAACTCCTCGTTGCCCTGCCCCGTTTCTGACGCTGTGGATAAATAAAAATAAATTAATTTCAATAATTGAAATCTTATACTTTAAAACACCTAATCTACTATATAATCTTCTACTATATAGAAATAAGTCGGGTTTTCCTCCCTGACGCTATAACTCCAGAACGCACGAACCGATTTCCACGGTTTTGCATTCGTTGGAAAGGTCTCGGGATCCGTGAGGTTTAAGGCGGTACGAAGTCCGCGGGGACAGCTAGTCTACTATATAAAAATAAGTCGGGTTTTCCTCCCTGACGCTATAACTCCAGAACGCACGAACCGATTTCCACGGTTTTGCATTCGTTGGAAAGGTCTCGGGCTCCGTGAGGTTTAAGGCGGTACGAAGTCCGCGGGGTCAGCTAGTCTAATATATAAAAATAAGTCGGGTTTTCTCTACTATCTAAAAATAAGTCGGGTTTTCCTTCCTGACGCTATAACTCCAGAACGCACGAACCGATTTCCACGGTTTTGCATTCGTTGGAAAGGTCTCGGGCTCCGTGAGGTTTAAGGCGGTACGAAGTCCGCGGGGTCAGCTAGTCTTGTATATTTCTTTATTTATAGTAACTCTGAAACGGCTCATTGATTTGAACGAATTTTGGAATATAGTTTTCGAAAGCTATTTTCATCCGAGCAATACTCGATCTCCCGTGTAGGTACAGTCGACGTCAAAGAGATGTTTACACTTTCGGACCTTCATCCAACGGAATAGGGTGAAAAAGTGTAAACTTCTTTTTACGCTGACCATACTAAGAGTGTCAAATGACTTCGAAAATCAGAATCGGGTACATGACGGGACCATTAAAAAAAAATGAAAAAAAAAATACGATGGTAACCTAGGTTTTATAGAATAAAGTTTCAAATGAACAAGTATCAATGTCGGTTAGAAGAAAGAAAAAAAAATACCACGTATGTTTTTCCAATGGATATTGACAAAGATAAACGCATCCAAACTCTGGAGTGGCTTCAGAATTAATTACCTAAAAATTATACTAACCAATGAGCTTTTCGGCGAAGGAAAACATCGTGAGGAAACCTGCACTCATATGCGAAGTAATTCAAAGATGTGTGTGGAGTCCCCAATCCGCACTGGGCCCGCGTGGGGACTATAGCCCAACCCTCTCGTGATGAGAGGCCTGTGCCCAGCAGTGGGACGCAAATAGGCTGAAGTAGTACTAGTAAATTATACTAAAGCGTGACGTATTGTGAATTTTAAGAAAAGCGTCGTATCTTTGTCAATTTTGGTTTACCTACGTAAAGAAAGAAAAAATTCCGATAAGTAATCTGATTTTTTTGTCGTTTGGCCTATTGTTATTGTGTCAAGAACTTACGCCTTATGATGGGTAGAAGTGGCACTGGCCGCTTCACTCTAAAATGTCACTGCTCATCCAACAAATCCGCTTATGGTCTTGCGACCGATCGCAGATGTAAAGAGAAAAAAAAAAGTACTTACGCAGCGTGTGGTACAGGAGATGCGACTCCTCCTTGGTGAGGGTGGCGAAAGTCCCGTCGTAGGAGGGCGCGAAGGAGCTGAAAGGGCCGTAGTTCAGGGGCTTCACGCCCTTCACCAGGTTGCGGCGGTCTTCGCGGGGCGCTGGGGATGAAGAGATGTCGTATAAGGCCAGGGAAAAGGCCCTAAGGGATAATAGGGATGACGACAGGGTAAAGAAATCGAAATTCTAATTAGTCCGTCAGTCAGGTAATAAAACAAGACTCGTATTTTTTGTTTTATAAAATTAACAAAGAATGTCTCAGTTAAAAGGCATTAAATTTGGAGAGTGGGGGCCAACTACGTCACCGTTAGGTATAAATCGTACCTAACCGTGACGTCACGCGACATTTCAACTCAATCTCCGTGTAAGTTTGATTACGTGAAAAAAGAAAAAATACGTGTCCAATACTTTTCAATAATCTTCCTGATAGACTAAGAAAAAAAAAGTTGTCGTCATCCCTATTGCACTTAGGTTGAGTTTGTCGACCTAAAGTAACAACCAGATATAGCAGGCGAGGTGATTATTAGTAGAACTTCTAATCCTTATGATCAGGCAGATTTGGGATTTTGGGAATGTGGAAGTACCCAATCCACGCTGGGAGCTTGGAGACTATATAGCCCATAATCCTCTCGTAATGAGAAGCAGTACCCAGTACAGCAGTGGATAGATAAATAGATATTTCTGGTGATTGTGGGTGAATTTAGCGAGTTTGGTCTCACAGCTATATCACAGAAGCAAGACACTTTCTTCTCTTAGATTCTTCTGGTCCACTGTCGGGTCTAATAGGTAGATGTAGTGGTGGTTGTGGTGGAATTGGGGATTTAGCTGGAGTTAGATCTCAGAGCAATGCTACAGAAAAAAACCAAGACATTTCTTGCCTTTCTTCTTCTTATTCTTTTGGTCCGCAGTCAGGTCTACTCACCGTACAGCGCGCCCGTTCCCTGGCTCAGCTTGCCGATGTACTGGCCCAGGGTCATGGGCCGTTCGTCCGCCGGGACGGAGGGGTCCACCGTGTTGGTGACTAGGCACAATGTGGTCTTGCCCTCAGCATCCATGTTGGGGAATGCTGGAAGAAGACCAGGGTTATTTTTGTAAGTCATTTATGTCTGAGCTTATTATTGGGAAGAAGTTAAACCTGCATAGCTAATTAGTTCTATTAAAAAAAGGGGTTAGTCTTAAACCTCACCACGTATCACCAAGGGAGAGAAGGGGTTATAATGATAAAAAAAACATCACGTCATTAATGGACGGCCCCCTTGCTAAATAAATGATTGAATTTGAAATTACGATTTGTATCTAAATGGTTTCTAATTGGTTTTCTATTCGAATACTGGTAATCATCAGGGAACAAATGGCTTTACCATATGTTGGTACCATAACCGTGATACCACACTGCATACTCTCTTCTTAGTCACTCGCTGTAGCCCCTGCCGACTGGTTGGTGTAACTGTAATACCAGCTGTAATCCGCGTGACTGTGTAAGCGAGATACCAGCTGTATTCCCTGAATGTGTAACCACAGGGCGGACAAGGCATATAAAAGCACGATTTCGAACACAATTCGAATGAAGTGTCAATGCTTGCGTGCGAGGACGTCAGTGTGCGTGCGAGGACGTCTGTACACTTGTAAATGTGTGTGTACCACTACGCGGGCCAATGATTGACTATCCATCTCCGGATGAAACAAATGACCGTCAGGGCGAGTTGGGTGCGAGTTGCGCGCCGGCTAGATTCATGCGGGTGATTCCGTGGCCATTCTGTATGTAGTACTATTAAATATTATAATGATAAAAAAACATTTGTAGTTATCATTAAAAACATACCGTTATCCGCAGCAAGCTTCGTCATTGATTTAGGTACCTACATCTTCTACTTTGTATCACACTTTTTTTAATCACACACACTATATCGAATTTTAACTAAGTTAAGCGCACACATGTTTATTAGTCCAATTCAGGCCAGGCATTCTTGTCACTTAAATAATCTTCTACAAAATAGTAACCTTTGCGCAGCAGAGCACTTTTAAAATATTTTTTAAGTTCCGGGAGGGGCAGGTTCATGGCTTCTCGGGGTAGTTTATTGTAATAAAGAATACATTGACCCATAAATGATCTAAAAACTTCTCTCACACGAAATTTTGGTACTGCTATTTAATGTTTGTCTGGTGTTGATCATCATTTTAAAGGAATTCATATTTTTTACGGCATAGATAATGGTTTCGTAAATATATTGTGAGGCCACAGTTAGTATGCCAATCTTTGGAAAAAAATATTCTATGGTGTAACTGTAATACCAGCTGTATTCCGTGACTGTGTAACTGTGATACAGGTTTCCACAACATAGAAGGCGCGTGGATTAAGCAATAATAGGCTCTGCGTCAACGGCTTAAGTGCTTCACCGCGCGCCTTCTAAGTTGTGTCGTGCTATACCAGCTGCATTCCGTGACTGTGTAACAGTGATACCAACTGTATGCCGTGACTCACCCTTCTTGGCCAGCCGTCGCCGGTGCTGTTCCCTGGCGGCCTCCATCTGCAGCTTGACGGAGTCGCAGTCAGGCCTCTCCTGTCCGTCGGAGACCGCCTCGGCCTCCGAGCCACCAGACTTGATCGGACTCGACCGCTTCAGCACCTTCTGCTGACGCGACGGTATAAAGGGAATGGCCAAATCGTTGGGCAAACATTTACATAGCGACTAGCTTTAGATATTCATACTGAATTTTTGATTTTCTAAATCAGTTCAGCGGTTGAAGTGTGAAATAACAGTTACTTTCGCAGTTTAATAATTTCAGTATGAATAGTGGCTTTATGAATTTCTAAATCTATTTTTAAGCATGTTCTAATTCTCAAATTGGCGATTCAATGAGAAAACGGATATATGAGAAATAGATCATGCTTCACTTCTATGTATTTATGTATATGTGTAAGGCTCGGAGTCCCAAGAAAACTCGAAACTTCATAATTAATATGATTATTAAATTTGGGAGTAGAAAAATAAGAAATTCAACTTTTTCTTCAATCTACCCTTTAGACTGCTTTCACCGGGCAATTAATTTAGTTTCATTTTCTCTTGAAATAAAAATAGTTTTCGAAATTGAGACTCCAAGGCTTAATAACATTTGGGGGAGGGGTAAGCTATGACATGCTGGCAAGTGCAGACTTTGGATTGCTTGTGAATTGTGGTCATCATACTGGCATCATCATCAAAATAAATGATGGCCACCATTGGACATCAACCTTCCAAGATACACTATACACAGGTATGACTGGTGACCCATATCTCTATTACGAATTTTGAACAAAACAAAATGTATCGAAAATGCTATACAAAGTGACCCGAATTAATTGCTGTTGAGTGTATATAAAACTCTTCTATTATTGACTGACTGATAACAACCCACAGCCACGGCCGAGCTGAAATTTGACATGTAGGATCCTTAGGTAGTACAGGGGAGAGAATTTCCCGAAACTCCTACGAGAATGGGGAAAACGGAGACTGACATCTCTATAAGTATTACAAATCAAGGATTTAACGTTCCTTATCAATTATTTATATTAAGCAATCCAATCCTTACGCCACTCGAGCCCGTGCATGCAATACCGGATCACTTACAAATGCATCAAGTCAAGAACATTAAGCAAAACAGACACTATATTATATTATTAGTATTTATAGATATAATCGCCACTACTAAATCTTTAAATGCATTCACCTTACGCGCGTACGTCCTAAGGGGCTGCATGGCAGAAAGTGATCGAGTATAGACCTTTACAATCAAAATTATCGCCGCCTTGTTCGAAAAACAGTGGTATAGTATGACACAACTTAGAAGGCGCGCGGCCAAGCACTTAAGCCGATGACGCAGTACATTATTGCTTAATCCTCGCGCCTTCTAAGTTTTATAAACCTGTACCAATATTTAAGAAAATTAGAAAAGACAGAGGTTTTTTCGTCAGGACTTTTAGTTTTAAGAACAAGGCGCGTACGTAATTTTACATAACTTATAAACACGATACACAAATATTCAAAGATGTTAATCGTAATCTGTAATATTTTAACGTTTTTATTAAGGCGGGTACTGGATATATTATGAATAGCAAATGCAATGGAAATTCGTTCGTCTAAAACACCTACTCACCACATCATTTTGATTCATGGAATTTGATATCTCTAGAACCAACTCTGAACCTAGGTTTTTTATAACATACACAGTTGGAAACATTGTTATTTCTAATCTATACTCTTACTGTTCTATTTTTGTTAATAGCCACTTAGCGTTTAGAAAATACTTTCTTGATACTTCACGTTTCTTGTAACAGCTGATCGTGTAACAGTTAACTGACACATAATTGAAAAAATGTCATGTAACTTATTTCACTCTACCCACAATTTTCTCTAATATTGTGGGTATTTTTTCTACCCGTTTTGTTATGTTTCTTACAGTATTAGATATTTGATAAAGGCTAATCTAAGTTTTGCATAAAAAAAGTTGCAGTAGGTTTAATAAATTACATCCTCTATGTCATTTTCCTTGTGCCAGATGAGAGGGTAGTATTCAGCCTAATCATCTCCAACAATTGTTTAGCTATAACTATTCCTTCTCTTTTTCCTTATCCTCTCCTTCCTAAATACACCCAATTTTACTCATCTAGCCAACTACCATTTTGTACATATAATCCTTGTTTCACCCTCTTTTTTTAGTTCATCCAACCGATCATTCGTTATTCAGAACTATTTGACCAATATTTACACCGATCACTTGTAGCTTTCAAACCTTAACGCTGGTTGAATATTCCCCTTGACAGAAGCCATTAAAAAAAATTGTTTACTTCAAATACAAAACACAGTATTTCCCATGGAGAAATACCATCACCAACATATCCCTTTCCATATCAAAAAAAAGCAAAACCAATCCGTGTTCTTAAAGGAAAATAAAATAAAGTTGACTCACCACATCCATTTTCCCAATGTCGAAGCCGAGCTCCCTGATTGGTATCTCATACATATAGGTGAGCATGTCTCCAAGTGGCCTGAGCTTCTGCGGAGTCAGCTGTTTGAGGCCTGTGTGTAACAACCGTCGAGCCGCCTTGTGGTACACGGTGCCAGCCTTGTTGTACTTCATAGCATTGTTGCACATCAGCTTGAAGTCACTCTGGTGGTAAAGGAGTTACATATTGTATTGGTAATTTCATTAGTTGTACCATTAGCATTGAAAAAGTAAGTCATAAGTACCATTCAATTACAAATTTCACTAGTTATTTTACTGAATAAACATATCATAAAAAGCATGCAGGATGGTTTAGAGTAATGGACAAGAAATCTGCATAATTTGGCCACTAGGATCGCTGCAATTGCTTGACCCAAACCATCTGTCAATTACATAGAGAAATGTTTGTTGTTATTGGTTTTACTTAAATTATTAAATAATGCCGCGCTGTGCAGTTCCAGGATGCAATGAGAACGGAAAACAGGTATTTCCAAAAGACTTGGTATGTATCTGGGGCAGGTATAATTGCATTGGGATGTCTTCATTTTCATCACAAATAACTGAACCAAAATTAAAATTGCGGTCAATATTTGACAATTTTAAGCAAATCTACTTAAAATTGTCAGCAAAAAAACCCATTAATATTTGACAGTTGCAATGTTTGGGTTTTGGTTTGGGTCAAGCGTTTGCAGCGCCATCTAAGTTTAGCTTTGCGTATTCTTGTCCATTAAAATAAATTTAATATCAATGAAATGCATTTATTTAAGTAGCAAAATCAAATAGGAACGGTCAAAAACTTCATAATAAAGACATCTATGCCCCAAGGGTGGCTAATAGGCACCCACTGTATGTATTATTATATAACATTACTGATGATTTGCAAACTAACCTCACCCATGTACTTACAATAAAACAATTGAGCGACTTGTACTCATTGTCATCGATCTTTTGCTTCATGGTGGAGAAGTCCATTGGGCGTCTAATGATGTTGGAGTAGCCGGGAGCAAAGTTGTCGTTCACCGGCCATGCGAAAAACTGGTGCGGGTCCCGCTTCTCCAGGTTACGGAGCAACTGCTCCAGCAGGCGGGACAGGGGACGACGCTTTTGGGATGCCTGGGGATATTTTAAAAAGCAGTTCAGTTTCATTAATCATACATTTCAATTTCAATATTAGTAAACCTTTTTTATGCCTTAGCACAAAAAATGAGATGAGTTCAATTTGAATTCATCTTACTTTTCTTATGCTTGCACTGTTCAAGGATGTCAAAATTTTGGGACGGATCTGGGACATGGTATACAAAGGGTTATGTCTGTTTACAAAACTATAATAATTAAATAATTGGAATGGATGAACTAGCAATAAAATAAAGTTTTGAAGCAGAGTTGATTTTAAACAAAATGGAAATAAAAGATACATTAGTAAACGGGCATATAAAATAATGATAATAAAATATTGCCTTTGTTAGAAATGACACGCACGCATCTGCGAAGTAATTCAAAGATGCGTGTGAAGTCCCCAATCCGCACTGGGCCCGCGTGGGGACTAGAGCCCAAACCCTCTCGTGATGAGAGGAGGCCTGTGCCCAGCAGTGGGACGCAAATAGGCTGTAGTAGTAGTAGTAGTAGAAATGAAATTGGTAGGAAATTTTAAGTAAAAATATATGAAATACCAAGCTGGCCCCCCCAGGAAGTGTTACCTTAAGTACACAAGTACGAGGCTCCCTGGAGTTGGGCCCCGGACTCAGCCTGCGCTGAAGCTTCTTGGTCAAGCCTTCATCATCAGTGTCATCATCGTCCGACAGCTTGATCTGAGAAAATCATCAACAAACTTGTCAACTCTTCCTTAGACTGATAAGTGGCTTTTAAAGTGATTAGGAAGGGTTAAATCATATCAAATTATGTCTAAAGTAGTAAACTATCATGTTTTAAATACATTTCAATCCTAATAATAACTCCAAAAACAGGATTTCAAACGGAAAGTCGCCGATACTGACCATATCGATCTCCCGACGTCTTCTTTTCTTTTTCTTCGGCTTATCGTCCATATCCTTGTGATCGTCCGTAGAGTTCTCCACATCGCTCATATCTAACACTTCCTCTGTTAAAAACATGAAGTTTATTGATAAGTGCTTCTATTTCTCCACTTTTTAAGGCATCAAAATAGGTTATGCGACTACATACTACAACTCAATTTATCCATGTCGTCCATTATTATACCTACGATCTAAGGACTATAGCTAATAGTTAGAGTAATTACACCTAGTTACTTAAAGTAATTAACTATAATAACAACAAAATAACAAATAAATCCAACTTTTCCAGCAAAGTAGAATCATTATTTGCTTTTCAATTAGTTTTCAATTCCAAGAAGAATTTGACGTCTCTCAACGTCAAATGACGTCGTACCGCCCATTGGTCAGATTTAACTTTGATCGTCACAGTTACCTTGGGCCGGCCAATCAGAGACGACTATAATTTCGACTGACAGAAAGGTAGGCAGCGGAAACAGATAAACTAACGCGTGAACGCTTCTTTGTACGCAAAGCTCGTTTGATTTTTTAAATATGGTTTTTTGAAGGGCCGGTTAGAGTGAAAAATATTCAAAAATTAAAAAAATTGCAATTATTGACCAAAATATTTTGGGTATGCAACCCACCCGTTATTTTGAATACGGGATATTGAAATTGAATGTTCCACTAGTGTGCACTAGTCGAACTATTTATTGTACCTACACTACCTTCTTCCAGTTAGAAATATACTTAGTTAGGAAACGAAATAGTACATTACAGACCTAGGGTGGTGAATTCGTAAATGTCCCAGATCGCAGGTTTCTGTGGCCCGAACCGAAGGTGAGGGCCATAAATATGCGATCTGGGGCTTTACGAATTACTGCCCGTGGTTTGTCAAAAGTTTTACGTCTTGCCTTGGCCAAAAAGTGAGATTTTCTTTCCGCGTAGCGGGCAGAAAATCCCACTTTACGGCCAAGGGTGATGTAAAATGTATTACGTCTTGCCTTGGCCAAGAAGTGAGATTTTCTCTCCGCGTAGCGGGCAGAAAATCCCACTTTATGGCCAAGGGTGATGTAAAATGTAATTACAAACAACTTACAAACGCTTGGTAAGTATGTTATTTTATTCTAAAAAGGGTTAAGTATCATAAACCTTGTCAATAAAATACTTGAATGAGCAGATGCTTAAGTTCGCTGTGCAGAAACGCTGCACGATAACGTTACTCATACACGCTCATACCACAGATTAATAAATAGTTACTAATACCTACATTTATGGATGTTTTTTCTTCTTTACAATAATTATTTTGTGTAACAGTATAGATAATAGGTCCTAATGAATACTTACATTTTAAAGAAGAAAAATTACGAATAAGTAGGTTTTGCACAGGTATTACATCTGAGATTTATTTATTTATGGAGAAAGTGTCTCAATTTCTACAATTCCAAGATATTAGAACACAGAACTTAAGCATTGTAACAATCATAACAGTATCACACGTCTCGGTTATCACGCTCCAAATATCTAAGCATCTATGTAACAAAAAGTCGTTGCCATTTTATGTTTTACTTTTTTGTGGCAATTCTTTGAGTTGGTTGGCCACTGAAGCGATGACTTTGTACATGGAAATATTGGAAATTTACAATTATGAATATTACTACGGTAGGTATTATAGCCCAAACCCTTTCATGATGATACGAGACCTTGTGCCCAGCATAATTAGTAGGTAAACAGTCCTTAACATGGAAATAAGTAACAGAAAACATTGTGACGTAACTCTTGCGGAGACATTCAGAAGGAAGAGTGTGAAGTTCCCAAACTCCTCTCATGATTTATGATGTGTCCGGCCGAAAAGGCCATTTGTTGCATAAATGCGCGAACACAATATACTGTCGGTGTTTTATAGGATACACTTTGGAGAGTGTGTGGGGGTGGGGGAATTGTATTATTTAATTCCACCATCACCATTTCGTCACTACGGGACTAGGCGTGGTCTTGGATGCCATCCTTATGTTGTGGATATCCCTCCAGCGCGTACGAAGCGCTTCGCTTCATGCTTCATCATGCGAACAGCTAAGGAGTGGAATTCTCAACCGGCCGGTCTCTTTCTCTTCCCCGATAGTTATAACTTGGATCTTTTCAAGTCGAGAGTAAACAGGTACTATCTAAGTAAGCATCTATCACCTTCGACCACATCGTCACTTACGATCAGGTGAGATCGTGGTCAAATGCTTGCTTATAATAAATAAAAGAACATTGTGTTTACTTATTCGTTTGGATTCCGATTTACATAAATAAGATAAACGTAAATAACACGACCCTGTCAGCTTGAACATTATGAGAAGAACGATCAATTTTCGGCAAACATCCAAATTCATTTTATAGTTATATCCCAACCTCAGAACCGGTGTGCTGTGGGTGAAAGTGTTTGGTGTGTTTGATTTTGACGGTAGCTCTATTTAGCGATAAGTTATGTAATGTAAATGTGTCCCAGTGTAGAGAGCGTGCATAATATGCTCCAATGTAATGGACACACATGGTGGTTTCTTTGAACGACTGCGATTTGCCTCTGAGGCCCTATGAGGGATCTCGCTTTTCCCTATAGGATCGCTCACGCGTCAAGTTGAACTTTGAATCTGGCTTCTTAAAGTTCACGCGACGCGTAGGCGATCCTATAGGGAAGAGCGAGATCCCTATTTAAAGATTAGGCCCTGGGCATATTCGAAGTCTTAAATTTATGTATACGTTAAGATTATTTGTGAAATCTCCAGTTGCTACACCAAAACGGTAAAATTGTATTGAAACTTATTAAACATTGTATATATTTAACCTAATGTACACATACAATTTATGGCAAATAAAGAACTATGAACTATGAACTAAATAGGGATCTCGCTGTTCCCTATAGGATCGCTCACGCGTTGCGTGAACTTTAAGCAGGGGATATATTCGAAGTTTTAAATAGGGATCTCCCAGTTGCCTATAGGATCGCTCGCGCGGCGTCAAGTTGAACTTTAAATTTAGCTGCTTAAAGTTCACGCGACGCGTGAGCGATCCTATAGGGAACAGGGAGATCCCTATTTATAGACTTCGAATATAGCCCCAGCTAGATTTAAAGTTCAACTTGATGTGTTCCCTATTTAAGGCTTCGAATATATAGGCCCAGGGACTTCGCACTTTTTATTAAAAAAAATAACCTTTCCCATAAAAACGACAAAAGGCCATACTCGTAAGTCTTCTGCAGCGTCTAATCAGTAGCCCAACATCTAAAAACCAATAGGTGTTTTTATCAACGTGATCAAAATATTCGCTACCCAATTAGTATGCGCGTTTTTGACGCGAGATGGCGCGATAGTCGAATAGGCCGCTGCGCAGTCGCAGTGCTGTGCACTCTTTCGCTACCATGAATCTAGGGGAACATACCTACCCATATTGATATTAGGTACGGTCTACGCCTTCGTCACGTGGTCAAATAGCCCATAGGCAAATTTGCGCATTATCGGGGATTTTCAGCGGTTTTACTTAAAATTGTAGGTTATACACGCGCTCCTGGCTTTAAGCGGCATGCGATGGATCGGGGGGCACGGCAGTGCCCCCGCCAAGTCGCATTTATTAACAAAACATGAGCGAAATTGAAATCTTTTAGTAATTACTAGCCGTTGCCCGCGACTTCGTCCCGCGTAGACTAAGGATATATATATCTGTGTAGAAGACGTTCTAAGGATCAAGAAGATAGGTAATGTTTCTGATAATGGCAATGACGAGGATCATAGTTTAAAGTTGAAACTGCATTTAGTGAATTTAATGTGCGTTATTTATTGATTTTGATAACTTTAGATGTATAATATGTTTGATTTTGCTCATACATCAGATTCGAGCGCATTATCACTTTGGATGAGCGGCAACGACGCTCAAACCTATTTTTTTTTCCATGACTTATATATCTTTTAATTGCTGAAAATCTCATTTGTTTTGTGTTTAAATATTGTTTATTACGTAGAGAAACCCTTGTTCTTTTGTGCCAAGTTTTTAATAAAATGTATAGTAAAAAATATATGTTTTTTGGCTTTCCCCCTGCTTCTTCTAAACTTAGGTACTTATCTACAACTACTCTACTACTACAGCCTATTTAGGTTTGGGCTATAGTCCCCAAGCGGGCCCAGTGCGGATTGGGGATTTCACACACATCTATGAATTGTTTCGCAGATGCATGCAGGTTTCCTCACGATGTTTTCCTTCACCGAAAAGCTCAGTGGTTATTTCGAATTGAAATTCGCACTACTACAAAACTACTCTAGTTATCTAAAAAACATTTTGACCAAAAGAAAATAACGGAAGATTTTCCGAACAGACGAAAATTACGTTTTTAATGTTAGAAAGATATATCTCCCATTTTCCTTCAGCATCTAACCCCCCTACATTTCTCAGAGCATCTCCTAGGCAGGCATTCCGCCCCCCCCTTACCGCTTAACAGTTTAATTCGTCCCTGCGCGGGCGCAGCTTTATCTGGCCTTTGTTCCGCGGCTTCATAAACATAATTGTCGCCCAGGAATTATGAGATACCAGGTTCCTTTTGGAATTCTTTTGTGTTAAATTAGCCGTGCTTGTTTAAAAGTTCATCTAATTATAGCTAGGAATTACCATGGAATTCCAACGTTTAAATAACACAGAAAAATGTAAAGTCTTGTAAGTTAACGCTGTTGTATCTTTTATTAGAGTAGCTGCATTCAGCTCGTAAGTATCCTTTAGTAACTTTATTCGTATCTGCACACAAGTGCGTCAATCGCTTTCTTAAAAACCTTAAAAATTGTTCAAACTGAAGTAACAAATTAGTCTGCAGTCCATTGAAATAGTTTTGCTGAGAATAAACAAGACGGTGATAGTATTTATACTATATATTATGTGTGTAGTTTATTTATTTTTATTTAATTTGCTTCTATATGTTATATTTTTACAGTGTGGCTACTTGTAAGTAGCTTCTATTGCACCGCCACAACATTTTACATTATGTCCAAAGGTTTAACTGGTAGAGAATGCCTTATGGCATTAAGTTCACCTTTTGTATTAGTTTTACTAATGTGCAATAAAGTTTAAATAAATAAATAAATAATGATATCGAGCATAACCTGCTCTAACTTAGTGGCAACACCAGGCGACCGTCGCACTTCTTGGCAGAAAATCCGAGACAGATTCAAGAATAACACCAAATCCTTATCCCAAGGCCAAATAGTCCTAATGATCACCTACCTCCGTCAAGAGCACTAGCAGAAGAAGAATAAGGAGAAGAAGAAAATATTGTTCCGGTTATTCTTAAACGTGTTTGAAGAGAAACATGTTACACAGGTCACACAGGTCATCCATGTCCCAAATTAACTCAATTGCCAGTTTAACATGGGTATCATATTCTTTCTACTATTTTTAACCGACTTCAAAAAAAGGAGGAGGTTCTCAATTCGTCGGATTTTTTTTTTATGTATGTTCACCAAAAATAAATAGTAAACGTTAACCGATTTCGATGATTCTTTTTTTGTTCGAAAGGTGGTACTTCCAAGTTGGTCCCATATTAATTTGGTTCAGTTCTGATGATAGGATCCATGAGAAAATGAGGGAACTCCTCGAAATTTGCTAGCACATTTTGGTGTCAATTTCGAAGACTTCAGAGTTACTTATGTACTTTCTATAGTAATGTTTGGGAACTGTAGCCGAAAAAAAAATTAAACTAAAAAAATAAAAACTGCCTTCAAACTCCGACAGACTGCGAAGTCGGTGTCAAGTGAACCGACTCAAAGAAATGATAATCATATAGTGAACTTGACATTGACATCGCAGTCTGCCGGAGTTTGAAGGCGGTTTTTATTTTTTTTATTTATTCGTTTAAGTACTTAGTAGGTATTTTTTAAAGACCAACGCTTTACATAATATCTTTAGTTTTAGCAGAGATATGTAGCTAATTCTTACTTTTTTATGACATTTAGTGCTCTATAAGAGTGACATATGCTAGGCTACCATTGAAGGTCAAAAGAAAAAAACACCTAATTTATTTGTCGCCAAGAACCTTATTTAGAGAGAGTGTGGGTGAGAACGACTTCATTCAGGAGCGGAAATGACGAGGTGACATCATCGGACCTCAGAGTATAACCAGATTCTAGATAAGTATATAGAAGTTTGCCAATGTAGACTGCAGTTCATCGATACCACTCGATACTTAATATTGTTTAAAGCATTTAGTATTCTATAGGACACTATGGAAATCATCACCATCAGCGTCATTATTATCATCATCATCATCATCATCATGTAAGATATGAATTTTTGATTTCAAAATTACACTTATCCAAACAAAAATCAAAACTCTCTTGGAGTCAACTACTTATCTGCGCAATTTAATCCCGTGTCTCTTATTTCAACACTAACGGTAGGTAAATGTACCAAACGGCGTTTAGTAGAAGCTCATGTTTCTCGGTAACCATCCTTAATAATTGGTAGTAACAAACTGATGTTATCAAATTCAAAACCTGCTGGCCGTTCGTTCACACCTTTGATAAGTGGATGATATCCCGAGTTACTTAACAGATCAAGTTACAACCGACAATACAGTGGTTGTAAACAGCAGAATGCGTTTTTGTAACCCACGCGTTGCATTGCGTTACCTACTTATCAAGTTTATCTTTTTACTGCTGCTTTTTGCGTCTACCATTGATATGATTGCGTGAAAAGGTCTTGTTTTGTTTGAATACATAGTGCCTATACTTTGTGAACCTGCTTACTTCAATATCTTAACTATGTTGTCTGTTATTGCCTTGTGGTTAACCAGACACTAAACATCATAGCGGTGGAAAATTGTAGAGTCAAATGTAGGTTTGCTAGATAATTATAATCAACAGTCATTGTATGTAGAGATTGGAGTCCCGGGGAAGCTAACTTTATCCTTTATCCTGGAAAAACAGATAGTTTCCCAGGGAACGCGACAGCCGATTTTCACACCGGAGAAGTCGTGAGCAGAAGCTATAGTAATTATAATGTCGTAAATGACCTTTTAGCATGTATATGCTAAAACCTAAGTATGTCAGACTTGTCTCGACACTGGTTCCATGCGTAAACTATGTGAATGAGTTCCGTCTACTCCATCATCTATAGTCAGCTCGTGCGTTCGTCCGCCGACAGAATATCAATTAAGGAAAACGCATCCTGAACCTAGCATGCTCTTGGCTTGATATTGTTGACGTCTCTATCACATTGGTGATAGGTAACTACTACTACTACTACTACTACAGCCTATTTGCGTCCCACTGCTGGGCACAGGCCTCCTCTCATCACGAGAGGGCTTGGGCTATAGTCCCCACGCGGGCCCAGTGCGGATTGGAGACTTCACACACATCTTTGAATTAATTCTCAGATGCGTGCAGGTTTCCTCACGATGTTTTCCTTCACCGAAAAGCACAGTGGTATTCAAATTGAATTTCGCACTTAAGTAAACTTAGAGGTGCGAGCCGGAATCGAACCCCCGACCCTCTGCATGAGAGGCGGTAGGTCGAACCACTAGGCCACCACGGCTTCGGCACGGATAGGTAACTAACTCGAAATAAATTAACAAACCCCGACATCGACATCAGAAACGAGCAGATATAAAACACCTAACCATTTTTCTTCGAAGTCTATCTAAGAATGACTAAACTTTCCCTATCGTATTTGAAAATGAAAATTAATTAATAAACGTGTAAACTTTTACGACGGACATGTTTATAAACTTCACTTATACAATAAAGTAAGATCAAAGGGCAAGGAAATTACCATTAAGCTGCCAATCGAAGACTATTTCAAAGTTTTTTTGCAAGCAGTACCAGTCAGGATTTCCCTCCTTAACCCTTTAATGCCCAAGATTTTTTCTTGGGATCTGGATTTTTTTTGGAAAAAACCAGTTTATTAGATATGTTTTTGTAGGTATAGAAAAATGAAATAAATACATTTCATTGTCAGGCTCGGAATTATCATAGGTAGGTATGTAGTTTCTAAACAACATTGTCCATTTCTCAGACCAAGACGTGTTTTGTTTATAAACAACATTGCGAAGATAACTACAGTAATTAGAAAAAAATATAAACATAATCAATTACTATTTATATCAGGATAAGAAAAGTGTTTAATACAGTTATGTTTTGTAATTGAATGAAGGTAAATTTTGGAAAGAAAGTATAAAATCTATAAAACTGATATTTTAATTAAAACCCCAGACGAATCTAATTTTCTTTTGTCGTGGCTACGTAATTTCAAAAATAGATCATGACTTCTGTAAAAAAAACATTCTTAAAACCAAACAACGATGAAGAAAAAAACATCGTCCATTTTCACGAAAAATCAAACATGTTCACTTACATTCAATGTCAATAAAAAGGCATATTTACATTTTCTAGTAAGGCCGAAGAGAGTTGTCACACCTGCTCACTTTACAGTCCTTAATACGGGTCCAGGTGGTTGCTCAACACCCTTGGCCAGCCTCGAACCTGTGACCCCGCGCCAAAAGCTGGCACTTTCCCCGATCCGCGAGATAACACCGGCCATCTCCATTGATAACCTGCTGGCATAGATCAGAATGTCAGAAGGGACTTTAGGCACAATGTGATGTTCTGATGTTAAAGCCGAAGAGTTTTAATGTGAAATTTTTAGAATGCCTAAATTTTTGTAAATCGAGTTCAAGCTACTAAGGCAGAAAAAGATTTTCAAGTAGGTACTTATTTTGGTTATTGTTTCAAATTTTCCATTTTCAAAACGTTACCGGTCCGATGACGGAGTGTGATGACTGATGTGACAATAGGTATCTGATTTATTATAGAAGGCAACGACGCGCGACGTAACCTATCTCGCTTTTTATATCCTATCCATACCCCTACCTACCACAAAACCATAAAAACAATCTCTAAACTTTCAAATCATTATAGAGCTTGTTAGTGCCATCAATTTATTTATTTATTTATTAAAGTTTAATATGACATTACA
Organism: Aethes cnicana; assembly: GCA_963971205.1. Lineage (NCBI taxonomy): Eukaryota > Metazoa > Arthropoda > Insecta > Lepidoptera > Tortricidae > Aethes > Aethes cnicana. The sequence continues at coordinate 15,779,010 of OZ020274.1, forward strand.
GTTAACCAATGCGTCATGAGACCAAATGAAACTATTTAGGCGACGAAACGGGGTGGCTCCGCTGCATCGTCATCTCCGGTATAGGATTCGGTAGGTTGCCCCGGAACCGTCGAAACACGACACCCTTCGGCCAGAAGTCAGGACTCTCGATGTTCTCCAGCAGCGTTTATAAAAAGCGTGTTTATAAAAAGATATGTCCACCTTCTAGCAGTGAACTGTCGCTTCTCCAGCTAAAGCTCTTTGCGTGCCCGCGCGACCGCTTTCCAGCGTCCGCGCATAACGGCGCGAAGCACCGGCGCCCGCGCACGCCGAGACGCCACGCGAAGTTCCAGTGACTGTGACAGTGAAGTTCAGTGCTTTAGAAATTTACGCTGTTGTGATTTCCTTTCGGTAAGTAGATTTTTAACTATCACACATTTATTTGATGTGTCTCAAATGTTCGGTGTGTAGTTATCTAGGTTTACGACAATGTGAAACAGTTTAATTATATTTTGTTGTTAATTGCGGGGCCGTTAGTTTGTCCGTCTGTAAGTTCTGTTCTATCTGAGTAACGCCGTTATGCCTGAACACATTCGAATGGACTTTGATTGCCGTGATGAGATCGGAATTAGATTGAAGCAGTTTTAATGGCAAACGCTTGAAATGAGATGCAATTTAAATTGTTTGTTTAATAGCAACACGAATTAGCTTGTTCGTAGATTTAAATGTTGATGATCGGTTCGAAGGACCATCCAATTATTTAATTTTACTACTACTACTACAACAGCCTATTTACGGCCCACTGCTGGACACAGGCCTCCTCTCATCACGAGAGGGTTTGGGCTATAGTCCCCACGCGGGCCCAGTGCGGATTGGGGACTTCACACACATCTTTGAATTACTTCGCAGGTGCGTGCAGGTTTCCTCACGATGTTTTCCTTCACCGAAAAGCTCAGTGGTAAATTCAAATTGAATTTCGCACATAAGTAAACTTAGAGGTGCGAGCCGGAATCGAACCCCCGACCCTCAGCATGAGAGGCGGTAGGTCGAACCCCAAGGCCACCACGGCTTCATTATTTAATTTTAATAAATGGATATTTCATAAATATTGACACAGTTGCGTGTAGGTACCTACAGATATGATATGGCATATGTTGATATACAAATCTTTACAATAAAGTATACCTACTAACATAGCATATTTGATTAAGTACTTATAAAATAATATTATTCAGTCTGATTAAGGTTGCGTTTAATGTTTACTAATATTAGTTCCACTAAGTAACCTATATGAATTTGAAAATATTACCAGAAAAATATTATTAACAAATCATCTAAGGTCAATCAATTACTTCTGTCTTAGATTGAAGCCGTGGTGACCTGCCGCCTCTCATGCAGAGGGTCGGGGGTTAGATTCCGGCTCGCACCTCTAAGTTTACTTATGTGCGAAATTCAATTTGAATTTACCACTGAGCTTTTCGGTGAAGAAAAACATCGCGAGGAAACCTGCACGCATCTGCGAAGTAATTTAAAGATGTGTGTGAAGTCCCCAATCCGCACTGGGCCCGCGTGGGGACTATAGCCCAACCCTCTCGTGATGAGAGGAGGCCTGTGCCCAGCAGTGGGACGCAAATAGGCTGTAGTAGTAGTCTTAGATTATACAAAATTAATCACAAAATGTCACGTAATCGCACATTGCCACGTTCTCACATAGAACACGAGAAATCTGGAGATGTCATCAACTGAGACACGCAGCACTGCGCACACCGCTGCCTACAGCAGGCCTAATTACACACTGAACGCTTATCCAAACAATGCCTGTGAAAATATTGGACGCGTGAAAAATTATCGAGAAAATACTGCGCAGGATTTTATTAAACTTACTCTAACAAAGCATGTCTCGCTCTATTTTTTCGAATAAAACACAGAATGAAGTTTAACTATGTAACTATCATACTATACTTACCTATGTGTGTATTGTGTGAAACTACGTAGCCTCCAATTACCTGTATAGAAATACATAGATATATAAATATTTAATAGTACATTACACACCTAGGGCGGTCAAGTAAAGAAAGTCTCAGATCGCGGGTAATTGAGGCCCGAGCCGAAGGCGAGGGCTATAATCTAGCGGTCTGAGGATTTCTTTACGACCGCCCGTGGTTAGTATACGATTTTACGTCACCACCTGGCCGTGAAGAGGGATTTTTAGGGCGGTAAATCCCGCTTTTCGGCTTGGTGTGACGTAATAGTTATTCCAATAGCTGTTTCATTTGACAGTAAAAACGATCGATATCGGAATTTCCCGCCATACCTACCTATGCAGTATTTACGTGTTAGTGTTAATTTATTCGCTATTCCTTGACAACAAAGTGATGTATTATATTACAAGCAAACTATGTATTGTTCACTTGTTGCCATAAAAAGCATAGCCACATACTATTTCAGTTTATTAGAAACCACAAGATACTCGATAAATAAAAGATGCTCGTTAACTCTTTCTTGACATACTCGTATTGATCATACGAGTATGTCAAGAAAAAGTTAAAACTTGTAATTTTTTACAAGATAATTGACCAATTCGTGTGTCAGTAGGTAAACAGTGAGATTTTATCATAGGTACTTTCTAAGACAATAGCTTCTCGGAATCCAACAAAATACCTACGCATCTTCGTATAATGCTTATTATGCTTAAGTGCACAATAACGGTTCTGCAATATTCCTGCTTTTCTGCTGAAGTTGCTAAAATATATTTTAATAGACATTCAGCGAAATGTGATTCGAAAAACTTACACATACTCTTAACCTCTCAACTATGCATACGTAGAGTTGACACGTCAAACAGAAGAAAACGATTACGCGATCGAGTCGGTCGTTTTGATACAAACTTATAAGGATTCTTCTCTCGGCAAGATCGAACTCTGGCATTCCGAGTTCCAGTCCACTCAATGATGTGCAATCTCAACCCTCTATCCACCAAATGCTGAGTGTAGGCCTCCTCCATTGCACTCCATCCCTTGCGATCTTGGACTTTTTGCATCCAATCCTCTCCAGCTACCTTGATATGACAAGATCATCTATCCATCTCGCGCCGACTGGTCGCAGGAAAGTGAGCAATTTCTGCGACCAGTCCAGGGTCTCTGTTCGACTACTTTCACGCCAGGTTCTTCGGCAAATGACAGGCTTTATCTGTGATCGACTCTACGTTTTTCCAGGAACATTTTCCAACTTGACCAGTTGCGGCAGATCGTATCCATCGTGACAAAAATGTGACTGTCATCTGACTTGCTTTCATCCCAGTCCATTAGCATGTGCTTTTCGACGTGCACTTTTGGTGACTTTTGGAGTCCTGCGATTCTTGCCTCATTTCCCATTTATAGCGCGATAGCCAGTAGGCATCTACAAAGAATTTCAACGGTGCGCGACGGCGTGACTAAATTCAAAACCTTCGCCGAAAAGGAAATCCTGCAGCAGTTCAATACACTCTTAATTATATAATATACGGTAAAAATATCCAAAAATAAAGCCCACAGAGGCAGCGATGTCAAACCGTGACGCTCAACTCTTTAACTTTATCTAGAACACAATTTTTCAGTCAGTCAATAATAAGATCATCTAGCCACAGAAAGATCTATAATCGTATTGTCTCCATAACCGGGTGATATAATAACAGCAGCGTACGCGTTTCCGCGGTTACAAACGTTGCATAATCTGAGTGCACAATTAATTGTGTGCAAGTTTCTAAACCGTTGCACCGGATCGGATAGTATAACCTACCTATAACATAGACAAGTACTTTCTTGTTCCATAATTGGAGTTTATGGTAAGACTAAAAACAATGAGTATATTTGCAACTGTCAATATACTGTAGAGATCTTCTACTATCTAAAGTCCCGCGCCTTCACATTTCAAAACGCTTCAATGTATTTAAAAAGCACCACCAACACTCTCAACACATGTGTGCGTGCTGAGACAGCCATCAACTATGCGTTGAGAGTGTTGGTGGTGCTTTTTAAATAATAATGAAAAAAATGAAACGTTTTGAAACGTGAAGGCGCGGGACTTTAGATAGTAGAAGATCTCTATAGCAAACGTATAGCAAACTGTCATAATAAAGTAAAAAATAAATTGGTTCATATCAATCTAGCTTTTTCTTATCCTCTAAGAATATAAAATGAAATCAAAGATGCAGATGACATTATAATACTAGATTTTTCCTATGACTGTGTCTGTTACCAATTCTACCTTTCCTTGGTGTTAAAGTAACTTAATACATAAAATGAAATAAAAAACTAACGAAAGCTTAAGATACAAGACCTTGAAATTTTCAATAGAATTCAAATTATCACCCAAGTAACAATTTCTGGTTCTATAGTAGCCCATAGAACATTTCTCAAAACACCACCTTAGCCCTATAAAAGGCCATAGAAGGTTGAGTAAAGCCGATCTGGCGCAGTTATATCTCCATTTAGTGATATAGTGGAACCATAGCAGCTTTAGTTGTGACGTTTTAGGTCTGTAAAGGTGATGTAATGATGACTCGTATTACAATTTAGTGACATACGGGCCACAGTAACGCTAATGTAGTGCTTTTTTATACTGTAGTAGCGTTCGTTGATTCCCTTATAGTCCTATTTTAGTCTATAGTAGAATCCGTGATTCCTACTGAGGCGCTTTCTCGGCAAAGTTTGGTATTGTGTGTTTTTGCTGTGAACTTCATTGACGGACAACAAAAATAATTCAATTATATAAAGGAGTAATATTCTATCGCGGTAAGTTTATGTTATCTTATTTAGACATTTAATATTTCGATCAATGCTGCAAAAAGCACGTGCGAATAAAGTTTTACTGATAGAATAGTATTTGATTTGCTTAGTATTTTCAATGCGCCCTCGATTAATTGAGTTTTGAATAAAATATATTCATATTATAAAATTAAATTCACAGACATTTCTACTTTAGAGCCATTAAGTACATCCGTGGGTCTTATCGGCTCACTATAGTACCTCCGATTCCTGTCATGTCAAAGTTTGAGTATAAAAGTAACTGTTCACTTCCTTTATGTGCTTTTTTATCCTATGACCGATCTACAAACTCCATTATAGAAAGTTTTGGCCATATAAAAGAGTCATAGTCACAACTATCGTACGAGCCTATAATAGGGATTCAAAAACAATTAGAACACTTTTAAGTACTATAAAAATGTCCTAAAAATCGATTATAAAACAAAACCGCTCTATTACGGCGTCATTATGGCTACTAAAGACCATGTACTATAGAAGTGATTTGTGGAACCACAATATCGCAAAAACCTTGTATAGTAGAACGTTCATCACTGCTAAAACGCAAGATTTATAGCGGTTGTCCGGGAAACCTTATAGCGCAAATTAGATACATAATGGTGATTTCAATCACTCTTATACAGTAAAATAGCTCTTTAGTGGCTATATTTGAAGTTTTTATAGCACTTGACTATAATAGCCCTATAAAATGGTTCTATAAACCTTTACATCAACAATTTATAGGATAATTTGGCTCTTTAGCTTATAGAGCAAGAATGTGTTCCCAAACGCCTTTATACAACTGGTAGTCACCGCTAAAACCTTTATACGACGTTTACTCGACCTTTTAGTGATGATAACCCAAGTTATAGGGCCAAAATGTTACTTGGGCAGCAACCTTTTATTAACTTAATAATAGTTATAGATAATTGTGGACGAAATTTAATGAAGGCAATTCCAAGACAAAGCGGCAATTTGACCTCTGCCACGATATTATAAAAACAATTTATTGTACAATACGAGAACCCGTATTGTTTCATAGTACAACCTCCACAGCGCCGTTGGCGCCAGTGGTTACAAACCAGTTAGAAAGAAAAGCGAGTAAATCTAAATCATGAAGGCTTTTTTAGGGTGAAAAAATTCCTTACGACGAAACTTAGGGTATGAAATTTTCAGCTTTAATTTTTATTTTCCTTCTTGAATAATTTAAAAATAGATACTCATCTTACTGTAGTTTGACTTTGTAATAGAGTATTTTTTTACAATAATGATAGTTTTGTAGTGGCTACTATGTTAAGCATTCTTGATATTAACAGTTTCTTCATGGGGGATCATAGGATTTCGGTGTCCATGGGCCGCAGTGACCACTTACCATCAAATGGGCTGTGCGCTCGTTTGCCAATACCATTGGTGTAAAAAAAAAGACTACGATTTCACAGAACCCATTAAAAAAATAGTAGTATTAGTAGTACGTATAGTATTCTATTCCCACAATGTAACCTCTGTTTTAGCCACGCTGTGCTTATAGAACCCATGGCCATTGTTCTAGAGTATAGTGAAAAATCATTCGCGAAAATGATTCTTTGTTCGTCTCCGGCGCAGACAATAAGTTCTGGATGCGCGATATGCAGCGCATGCGCGGGCTGTTAGATCCCACACAATGACTAATACTAAAATGATCATATCTACTATATAAAAATAAGTCGGGTTTTCCTTCCTGACGCTATAACTCCAGAACGCACGAACCGATTTCCACGGTTTTGCATTCGTTGGAAAGGTCTCGGGCTCCGTGAGGTTTATAGCAAAGAAAATTCAGGAAAAATACAGCGCCATCTCTGATATACAGGAAAAATAAGCGAAACGGAGTTCGCCGGGTTTGCTAGTTGGATATAAAAATAAATGGAATAGGAGGTATAGCACGTCACAACTTAGAAGGCGCGTGGTGAAGCACTTAAGCCGTTGACGCAGAGTATATTTTTGCTTAATCCTCGCGCCTTCTAAGTTGTGTAAACCTGTACGAGAGTAGCTTTTTGAATATAAATCAAAGTCGTTTTTTTTTCAATATTTTGATGTTATACTATTTGAGTTTACGTTACTACTACTACTACTGCAACCTATTTGCGTCCCACTGCTGGGCACAGGCCTCCTCTCATCACTAGAGGGTTTGGGCTATAGTCCCCACGCGGGCCCAGAGCGGATTGGGGACTTCACACGTTGCGTGCAGGTTTCCTCACGATGTTTTCCTTCACCGAAAAGCTCTGTGGTAAATTCAAATTAAATTTCACACTTTAAGTAAACTTAGAGGTGCGAGCCGGTATCGAACCTCCGACCCTCTGCATGAGAGGCGGTAGGTCGAACCACTAGGCCACCACGGCTTTTCGGTTACGGCGGTTTACGTTACGCTTTGTTATTTTCCAAAAAAACAATCAGTTTTATACGTAACTACCTCTAATTCAACGTTAGGCGTTAAGCGTAAAGAAAAACGAGTTAAACTTAAATTGCCAGCAAAACCCTCATACCTACCTATAGGCTAGAAATCAATGCATAATATTAATAGGTGCAAACCTCTAAACAACTAAGTATGCCAAATGTTACAATTACAAGCACTTCGTTTAATTTTATATCGTTTAATGCTATTCCTAAAAAGTCTCATTTTCAGTCACAATTTCTCTTTAGTTTATTTTAAAACCTAATCTCATTTTGTATCGAAACTACGCTTTCTCCCACACCGCATTCCAGCCATGCTCATCTCCCATAGTTTGTCCCGAATTCTTCGGAAACCGATACAGTTTCCCCGCATTTCCACGACCCGAGCACAATTAGTCTGACTGCTGCGCCCGCGCCGTGGAAAACAGGGCGTCTATTCGAGTTCAGTGATTCTATAGCGCACGGAAAAGGAATCTCCCTATCGGTTCTCGGATGAACCTGTTATTCGGGACGACAAAAGTGACTGCTAAGTGAGTTATACATATGTTAGTAAATGAGTCATACACAATTTTTAGTATGAGTTAAGGGTACAAATCTTTCCTGTGGATAGCCCAAAGTTAGTGTGTATATGCTGCAATAAATGATTATGATTATGAAGTTAAGGGGTTTTAAAGGCTAATTTCTTGCTGGGCCTTTACATACATGTACATACAAATCCTCTCTTGTAACCTGTATGATAAAAACATAAGTTAACTATTGCACTGTCTACAGGAAAGACCCCTGTTTTTGCGTTGTGTGTATGTATGACCCAAATCCCAAAGCACAAACGTCATTCCGCGCATTATAAGTGAGATATCTGATCCCGCCCAGTCCTATCGGTGTATTGTACGAGTAATTTGTTCTCTCGCAAAAATTGGGAGACTGTCTATCCTTATTTCTGATATGGGAAATGTCCTATGTATCAGCTCGAATGAGGCCAAGGCTTTGTCTCTGCTCCATGCGACTTTTTGCCTGAGAGTTCATCATTGATGCGGTCATTGTGGATCACAGAATGATTCTGGCTGAAGCGCTCTCAGGTGTGACTCATTTGTACTGATGCAGAATTAAAAAAAAGCCTAGCGTTTATACCTACCGCCTGTACAGCACGGCCGTAACTTCATGCGACCTTCGACATCGTGGAGAATTTTATTAAAACTTCGAGTGTGGTGCCAACTAAATCCGTGGTAGCCTAATGGTTTGACCTACGGCCACTCACGTAGAGGCTCTTGTGTTCGAATCCGGCTCACACCTCTGAGTTTACTTATGTGCTAAATACAATTTGAAATTACCACTGAACTTTTCAGTGAAGGAAGATATCGTGACCTGTAGAGATCTTCTACTATCTAAAGTCCCGCGCCTTCACACTTCAAAATGCTTCAACTTAGAAATTAAAAAGCACCACCAACACTCTCAACGCATAGTTGATGGTTGTCTCAGCTCGCACACATGTGATGAGAGTGTTGGTGGCGTTTTAGAAACACATTGAAGCGTTTTGAAATGTGAAGGCGCGGGACTTTAGATAGTAGAAGTTCTCTACGCATCTACGAAGTAATTAAAGGATGTATTTAAAGTCCCCAACCTTCCACATTGCCGGGGGACTATAGTCCAAACCCTCTCGTGATGAGAGGAGGCTTGTGACCACAAGGGACGTAGGTAAATACTCGTAGGTTGTTGCTGTGGTGGTTTAGACTTGTAGATCTCATCGTAAGGACACGTGGCAAACGTCTGCAAAGCCTTAAGCATGGTGTATTACGCAACAAGTTCAAGTTTAACTAGGTAATTAGTATTTATCAGGGGTCGCATCGTAACAGCAGTTAAGAGTTAAGCTAAGCACCGTTTAACGGACCGCTAGCTCGCCGGAAGCGATGGACGTGCCAAGTGAGCTAAGTCAGCGGGCTTGACCCGTGTTGACAGTTTGAGGTGGTTATTATGGTACTTGCTTTGTTATTATTATTCGTATTATGCTAAATAAATTTAAGAAATGGAAATTTGCTTCTTTTGTTGTGTTACAGTCGAGTTCATTAATATGTGTACACTTTTGGACCTTATTACAACGTGGTAAGGTGCAAAAGTGTGTATATATTGGCGAACTCGACTGTACATTCGCGGATAACTACTGCTTGATTTTTAGGGTTCCGAAGTCCACAAGGAACCCTTATAGTTTCGCCATGTCCGTCCGTCCGTCCGTCCGTCCGTCCGTCCGTCTGTCCGCACTATTGCTCGGAGATGATTAGGTCTAGAGAGCTGTAATTTGGCATGAATATGCATATTAGTTACGCTGACAAAGTGGTACAATAAAATTTTGAAATATATTTTTTTATAGGGTACCTCCCCTACTCGTAAAGTGGGGATGTAATTTTTTTTTCTTGTTTACCCCATAGTGCGGCATATCGTTGAATAGGTCTTAAAAAATATTGTGGGTTTGTTAAAACCATTTTTTGATTAAGTGATGCGTTTGTGAAATATTAAGCTTTAAAGTGCTATTTTTTGTTAGAGTCACGTGTCCCCCCCCCTGCCAGCTAAATGGTGGTATTTGGATGGCTGAAAAAAATCACGGTTGTGGCATATATAACGTAGTTGAAAGGAAAACTATCAGAGCTAAGTAGGCTGTACAAACTTACGAGTAATAGTCGACCAACTTATAATGATGATTTTTTCGAGCGGCAGGGGCGTCGGGCGGGCACGTCATAGCACAGGCTAGCTAGATGCTAATAAGTCTTAGAAAGGTACTCTGGGCATCCTCAACTTCGGAACCCTATAATTTGCGCGTGGCCCGACACGCACTTGGCCGGTTTTTATATTTTGTCTAATAGCTTACTGCATGAACAAAATGAAGCTCTGCGCCAAAATGAGGGTAATGGTTTTCGAGTGTATGCAGATTATATATATTTGGGCGTTCGGTAGCCTTATTGGCTTGTAGATTTTAAAATGAAATTCCTCTTAATTGCGAGAATGCCACTGAGTAATCAAAAATTTAGGTTTCTGATATTTTTTTTCACCATTTCCAGAGATCCGTTTACTTAGTCTTGTAAACGTTGTGTGCTGTGTAGGCACAAGAACTGCTAAACTGTGGAGTTGACCTGATAATGACTCGGGAACAATACCCGGAAACACCTGCCGGGAAAACTGCGCCTGCGCAGGCCTGCTATAAAATCGCAAGTGAACCGATTTAGAAAAATAAAAACCGGCTAAGTGCGATTCGGACTCGCGCACGAAGGATTCCGTACCATTATATCTAAAAACGGCAAAAAAATCGTATTAGTTGTATATATGGGAGCCGCCTTAAATGTTTACCTATTTTTTTCTGTGTTTTATTATTTGTTGTTATAGCGGCAACTGTCTAACCATCACGTTTCATGAGATACAACCTGGTGACAAACGGACAGATAGACTGGCAGCAGAGTCTTCGTAATAGGGTACCGTTTTACCCTTTGGGTACGTAACCCTAAAAAACGAATAACAATCGAACGTTTGATTGAGGAGATGTAATCAAGAGGTAAAGTAATCTTTTACCCACAGTGATACCTAGGTTTTTTCCTCCACTGATACTTATCCAATAGCAGTGTACATTACGTAAACCCCATACGATAATGGTCCCATGCCGAACAATACATGAACCAATGCGTGAATCAGGTCGTGAGCGAAGGTATATGATGTAAAGCTATGGGAATTGGTGGAAAATATCGCTGTTTTGTACATATCAACTCATTATTACGTACGTTTGTCATATCGGTGGTAAAAACACATTTCCTAGAGCAAGTAATGTAGCTACTAAAATCAGCTACTTAATTAGTCCATAATAGTTCAATTCTTAACTGATAAACGTTTATATTAAGCCCTTTCGTGACGAGAGGAGGCCTGTGCCCAGCAGTGGGACGCCTGTAGTAGTGTAGTGTAGTGTAAACGTTTATATTATGAAATGTCTCTTTTATCTATGCTAGGTAGGCTTCAAGTTTTCATAAAACACGGATATTTAAATTAATGATTTAAGTACTTATACTTATTACGCGTATAAATGAAAACCTTTCATTTAGAACTATGTATTTTAAAGTAACTACTTATTAGAAACCAGAAGTATTCAAAACTGATACTGGAATATATTTGGGTAAATGAATATAGCCGTGGTGGCCTATTGGTGCGACCTACCGCCTCTCATGCAGAGGGTCGGGAATTCGATTCCGGCTCGCACCTCTAAGTTTACTTATACGTGCGAAATTCAATTTGAATTTACCACTGAGCTTTTCGGTGAAGGAAAACATCGTGAGGAAACCTGCACGCATCTGCGAAGTAATTCAAAGATGTGTGTGAACTCCCCAATCCGCACTGGGCCCGCGTGGGGACTATAGCCCAAACTCTCTCGTGATGAGAGGAGGCCTGTGCCCAGCACTGGGACGCCAATAGGCTGTAGTAGTAGCAGCAGTAGTAGTAAAATGAATATAATCTCTCAATGTACTTAACATAGTGACAGTTTAACTTAAGAAACGTTATCGCAAAACGTGTAATCTTTTCGTATCCGAGACGTGACTGCAATCTGTGCGGCGACGCAGCCTATGCACACTATGTTGCATATTGTCACGCAGAATCTTCAATTCACGATGTCGCATTAAAATTTCATGTCATACAATGTAATACAAGCAGTTGTAGTTTTTATTAATTGCAGTATCTGTTAACGCAACTTCTATTACGGCTCTTAGCGTCTACTTAAAAAAACTCTTATACTGACGACAGACATATAGTCTTAAGAGTGGATTTTCGTCCTTCGACCTTTCTCATGATACACTCTATTCACTTTTAGATTATTTTAGAGGGATAACCAGGCAGACCACCCACCTGATGGAAAGTGGTTACCGCCGCCTAAAGACATCTGCAACACAGGAGTCGTCACCAATGCGTTGCCGGTCCGAAGATATTTAATAAGTAAATAACACCCTTTTTAAAACACCCCATATTGCGAAACCCGCAAACAGTATGATGATTCGTTCAGTATTTTTTGAGTTGATCGCGAACAGACAGACATATGTAGTGACTGATATAGTGATATCACGAATACCATGAGGAATAAGATGTCATGCCTCTGTACAAGTAATTTCACTGACTCTCTTACTTACCTCACCGGAACACAACAGTATGCTTGCACTGCCTATTTGGCTGCAGGTCAGCGGGTAAAATGGTGGTTAATATTCAGACGGATCAACTTCTATCACCTGGGGATAATGATGAAGTTTGAACCTAAGAGAGTCCTGGCATCTGCCAATCAACTCTAAGCCTGCTTCTAAGAATGCATCTACCAGTGTTTGTTTGTAAACCCCCATTGATAAGGCATTGTCAATTTACTGCAGATCGTTTCTGACAGGTCGTCGACTCGTCGTCATCGTCACGCTGCGCCCGCGCGCCACCGAACGGTGCGTAACGCATCGATCATTAGTGTACATACCTACTTGCTCTTCGATCACTTATTTTTTTATAAGCCAGCCTAGCGGTTTTACCTACCGCCTCACACACACGCAGTCTAGAGTAAGATCTATCTTAGAGTATAATTTTATTTGTGAATTTTAATTTAAAAACACAAATTTATTGTGGAACGTTGCAAAAAGTGGCTGAAAAGTCACACCTAGAGTTAGTGCCTGGATGGAAACTACCCTCGGTTTTGTGTCCTAAAGTAGTTTCCATTCCCCATCCGTGATCAATTCGATAACGTAGTGATGATGGCGCCTTTGTCTGTTGTTGCAAAGGTCTATCCAAGTCGTCACCAGATTTTCATCAGAAGACGAAGTTTGTAGATAACGGTATGTTTTTAATGATAACTACATCAAATTGTACATAATGACGATGCAAAAGTGATTGTAAAATCCTACTGGAATAAATGTTTTTTCATCTTTTATCTTTTATCTTGAGGAGTCAGGCGACGTGCTCCTTGATGGAAGATTGTCATCATGTACCGCAATAAATAGGGAACTCGCGAAAGCCTTTGACACGGACTACTGACAGTTAGTCTGTGCCTTTGAGAACCCTATTCAGTAATCTCTTTAACATCATCAATACCATAGCGCATCGGAGATGTCACTTCAGGAGGAAGATTCCACGGCTTCCACGTTCTTGGGAGGCATCCAGTGACAAATTGGGTATTCTTGCTCCTGAGAAAGAAGGTGCGATGGAGTTTTGTCTTTAGTAAAAAATCGCTCGAAGTCTAAACGGTCCTCCAGCTTCAGGAATCCTCGTGTGTCTCGTGGTATTTAGTAAATCGACAGTGTTGACATGCCGTTGAACAACCACAGGCACTTACCAATTTTCTGATTACCTAAGTTAATTTCATTATGTTAACATTGCGCACTAAATATTACTTCTCCGTCGGCAGCATTACAAGAACAGAAATTGAAATCGTTAAAAAAAGAAATGGTGCAAATTCCAATGTGGCCAGCATTGCAAATCGAATGTAGGTGATCGTGCTGTACAAACACAATTGATGTAATTCTTATGACAATGTAAAATAAAGATCGTTTTGGTGTGATGCAAATGTAATGGAGAAGTTGACAAATACGTCGAAGTCACGTTTTCGGAGTTTAATAAATGGTGGTCGTAATTTCCTATACCTACATATAATTATGTGATTACTGAAGAAAAGATAACATTCGATACGGTGACCTGGTGTTTTAATTTCTTTTTTGGTATTCATGTTGAAAGGAACTAAGATTTTATAATAAAACGAGCGAATGAATCGAATCAGTGAAAAAATCGTGTTTTTGAATGAAGATCGCATCTTTGCTTTTCATGTATGATATTTTTTGCCATTCGATTAATACTCCGAAACGTTTTAAAATAGTATTATGCAATATAACTTTTCTGGGCTTTAATACGAATACATCAATCTCCAAATTCAGACGAAGGTCATCAAGTCCACGACACGACATATGAATGACGTGCATCATCTAGAGGTATTGAGTACTTACTTAATTTCAAAGCGTAAATGAGAGCACAAAATCAAATTGTATCTAGGTAGCTGCGCTGGCGCTGCGCCCCAAACGCCATTTATTCTTCTATTGAATTCAAACCGTATTCCGAAGGGAATTCATTTCAAAATCGAAGCATACAGCGCGCGACCTAGACCTTTTTTATTCAGAGTTTATAAGATGTCATTTGTATCCGTCATTATTTCATCTCGCACGCCGCACGCATGTCGTAATGCGCATGATTGCCACCTTTGAACTGTTCTGACAGATTTAAATCATCAATTACTGTTTTTCGTGTCAGTAGTTTCGCACGCTTAACTGTTAGGTACACGGTATTTACTTAGATTTAGCGTGAAATTCTCAAATTGTGGTGTGCTGTTTCTTTTCTTGCTTATTTTGCCCGTTAGATTGCTAAAGACGGTTTGACCGATATAACCGACGATGATATACAATAGTTAGTTTTTTCTAAGCGCATATTATTTCAAGCAAACCTGCCTATTTGGATACTATACTTGACACCCATGACCCACATAAGTACTATTAACGTATGTATATCACAATACCTACCCACACTGATATTGACATTCGATAGATTTACAAAAGTGTATCATTATATTAGGTACTATAATATTGTTTTGTTATTATTACATTATCGGCATTTGAGATCCCAATTTTTTCCCCTTCTTGAAGACATAGCTCCTATTTACAAAACTTTACAGACTTAGCGACACACACAAAATATAGTCGTTGTATGTATGTAAAGTATACATTATACATAATTGCATGCGACTACTTACTTTAGGCCCGGGGGTTTAGACAAGACGAAGAAGACGTGGTAAAATAAACTGTGTACCTATACGGCACCAAAAAGGATCCTCTTAGCATTTGCCATTCTAAAGACTGTATTGTAGAGCATTAGTATATCCAGAAGATTATGAAAACAAAATGTTCTTGTTTTGAATCGAAATCCGGTGTTTGTCCTCGCTCTAGAAGGCGATGCAGATTCGATTCAGATTTGTCGCAGGAATGTTAATGTTTGCGTGCGAGTGCGAAGTTAAGGCCCACTTGCCTTGGGCCGTGGCCCGTGATGGAATTGCACAATTAAAATATCGGACATTCGATGCGTGCTCCAAATAGGTTGTTTACAAAATATTGAACTAATAAGTTTTGCATGAATAATAAAATATGCGTAGTTCTAATCAATAATTATTACATTACAACAACTTGCTTGGCACGCCAATTTAAGGACTACTGTCTTTATTGCCACCCACATCAGATTCCCTCAGGTTTCACCAGGGTTTTTGCAGATGTCAGGGTCAATCCGTTTATCCTGTAACCTGCCGCTTTAGTGTACCGATAAGGGCGTAAAAGAGCCATTGAAAATATTGAAATTACAGCATAGAGGCATTCAAACTCAATCCTGAGGGTTGGAAACTTTCACAAAATTATGATTTCTGATGCCCATGGGCTACAGTGACCACATACCAAGTGGCCTGTGAGGTCGTTTCCCATCCAGTGCCATAAAAAAGATCTCATTAGCCAGAGAGATACCTACATATCGTGGCCGTGGATGATCGGTGAGCTGACACATTTTCTTCCGAATTTAGATATTTTAAACCGTAGAATGTGACGATCGTTTTTATTCAGTCATTATATTTCATTTTTAAAATAGTATAAAAGTCTAGTTTTATTTATCTAAGAAAGTGTTAGGGACAGTCAGCGAGATTTAGCTTTCTATAATCAGTTAGACCTATAATTATCTTGACGCGCTGCGAGCTCCGACTCTCGGAGTCTTGAGTTCCTACTTTGATCTTCATCTCTACAAGCTAGCCACAACCCCCTTCTACAATACCTACTTGTACAATATCGAAGATGCTATCAAATCAAATCAAATCAATCATTTATTCAGCAAATTGGCCACATGAGGGCACTTTTACAAGTCACAAATGAATTTCCCAGCGCTTCCTAGACCCATTTGCTTGAGAAGAGTGCCGCAACAAACTCAGCAGAACAGAGGGTTTTTTTTCAAAAATTCCACATGCAAATTCCCATTATATTTGAGTTATATGTATAATATATATATAAAGGTACCTACGTATTAAAATTGCATTTAAGGGATGTATAGTCCCTAACTTAAACATAAATCTAAGATCTTAGGGATGTACAGTCTCCAAGGGTCCAAAAAAATCATTACTAATTACGTACTGGACTACGTAATTAGTACTGATTTTCGTCACAAGTTTATAATTACCGTTGCTCGTTCTTTGTTTCACAGTTCAGAGTACTAAAAAGTTTAATGTCTAGGATATGACTATGATTGAGCGTCTGTTTATAACACTTCTATATCAAGTTATGCAAACAAGCTAGTTATACATAATTTGCGCGACAAATAAACGAAGTTTCCCTAAAGCTTGTGAATTTCCCACTTGGTCCAATGGAGTCATTGTTCGTGCCAATTAGTTTGGGACGCTCGTTACGTCAGTTTATAGTTAGAAAGTTTAATAGAAAAATTACGAGAAGACATTGTTTTGACGGGAGAAAATATTAAACATGTTTTGCGACGTTGTGGTTGTTATTTCAACTATCAACGTATTTAAATAAATACTTATATACTTATGAAAAGATTATTTGCATTGGTGGAGATCTTCTACTATCTAAAGTCCCGCGCCTTCACGTTTCAAAACGCTTATTTTTTTTATTATTATTTAGAAAGCACCACCAACACTCTCAACGCATAGTTGATGGCTGTCTCAGCACGCACACATGTGTTGAGAGTGTTGGTGGTGCTTTTTAAATAAATACATTGAAGCGTTTTGAAATGTGAAGGCGCGGGACTTTAGAGAGTAGAAGACCTATGATTATCTCCACTGTTACGTTATCATCATTGAATAATATATTTGAAAACTTATTAATTTAAAGTAGGGCACATGATCATTATTTTTACATCACCCTTGGCCGTAAAGTGGGATTTTCTGCCCGCTACGCGGAGAGAAAATCTCACTTCTTGGCCGAGGCAAGACGTAAAACTTTTGACAAAACACGGGCGGTAATTCGTAAAGCCCCAGATCGCATATTTATGGCCCTCACTTTCGGTTCGGGCCACAGAAACCTGCGATCTGGGTCATTTACGAATTCACCACCCTAGGTCTATAATGTACTATTAATGCCCCGTAGGTATGGCCTCCGCTCCATAAGACAAAATTAGGAAAAAGTTTTATAATATCCTAGTATATGCAAATTAGCATACAAACAATGCCATCAAATCTGAAACTGTCCGCGTGTCCGAATGCAAATTCCGCCGGTGAGAACCGCGTCGCGTGCGCAGCTTGCGTAAGGAGCGGCCGCCGGCTCGGGCCGTTGCGACACCGCGATTTTGCACTTATCAGAAACGCCATAAGCTATGGGGACTTAGCATACATATGTACATTTTTAAGATGTTTTCGTTTGTTCATGATACACAAATGACAGATACAACAGCAATTGAAAAAAAAATACAAGATTTGATAAACTAAGATATTAACAGCAACGTGGTCATTATCGAGACGTTTTCGTAGTTAATTTATCTATTTATTTAAACTTTTTTGCTCTGCCATAAAAAAGTACTTAATGCCTAATGGTATAGTTAGCGCAATACCCCGCACCTCCACCAAATGTAGCAGGGGGTTGGTGCTAGCTCGCGTAGTTGCTGTAGGCACGGAGATCAGCAGTGGAAGTTGAAGACACGGAGACTCGCTGGGCATCAGGATGATGTCTAGCTAATTAAGAAATCTATATCTCGCAGACTGGCCCTAACACTGCCCTAACACTTCTCTAATTAATAAATAAATAGACTTTGCTTGAAATTCATGTTATGAGACCATAACATTACAAGAGCTATCAAAAGACTAAGTAACAAAAGCAACACAATTCTACGCTTAAAAATACCTATATTCGAAAGAAAATGTGTCAACTCGCCGATTATACTCGGCCAGTCTCTACATTATTCTACCACTTGATACCATTGAGGCAAGCAGAAAAGTATAAAAGATGTTGCAAATTAGTTTCAAACTTATTAAGGCCATCAACGCTGTTTTTCAGCTCAACCCCATTTAATAATATTTGTAGAAGTTTTTCGTTTCGTTTCGTTTATAGAACTATCTTACCTCTTTTTATAGTTTGCGTAGTGTCAAAATTGCATAGAACCTCAGGCTCCGCCCGCTGCGCAGATGCGCGGTTAGAACCGCTGATCTTGCAGCACATTTCAAGCTTCAGCTGTCTGTTCATCCGATTCGCTTTCCTCGTTTCTCTTTCGTTGGTATGTTGTTTGGCAATAAATTGGCATTCTTATTCTTTATGCAAATGTCAAAACAATTAAACGCATCGCCCTTGCCTTGCGGCACACGCCCCAAGTACTCTCCCACGGCTGACCGCTCGGTTTCGACACGCACCCGCTCAAGGATGATACGTCTTTATGGCTGAAATAATTGAAATTGATAACAATGTAGACCTTTTTAACTTGTGACCTCAGCATGCAATCGAGAATGGTGGTTTTTGGCCAGAAATAATAGCACACACGGCAAGTGCCCCGTCCTTAACAGTAGGAAAAGACTGAATGAGCAACTGTTGGTGTGACTATTAGAGACAATTTTCAAGAATACTTACAAAATTTTAAAAACGTACATGATGAAAATGTCTGACAGTCTTACATTGATTGCATTTTATTTTAACGCTTTAAATTAATTTACAATACGATATCCGAAACTCCAAATAGTACATACTCATTTTGGTTTGGTACAGTTGACGTAAAAGATAATACAGTAAAGGAATAATAGGATGTAAAAGTCATCTCAACATCTCCTTGACGTCGACCGTACCTATAGACAGATAAGTAATTTAAAGTTTCTCGCACATCGTGCTGCATGTTTACTTAAAACTTGTAATAAAGTGATTTTCTAACAATCAACAGGTACATAATCGATCAGAACCTGTCATGACAGGAAAACTAACCTCAAAACCACAATTAAAACTTCAGCACTATCATTAAATTACCATGTCCGCAATTAATGCTGTAATCGTTATTACAAATTACACACTAAACAAATAATTTCTAATCGGTTACATACACTTTCACCCACCAAAGTCGGTTAAGAAAACCTGCACCTATCAGAAATTGCGTCACACATCGACTTTATTTATTAAGTCGAATATAAACCTTGAAATAAGGTTTGGATTTTGTACATTAAACATTTTGTTGCTTATTTTTTTGTGAAATTTAGGAAGAAGTATTTTTTAAATAGTGACCTATACATGGTGAGTCGAAAACTATGGCAAATAATTAACCCACAGTATCGGCTATCGATTCTGAGTATATCGTATAGGTCTTTATTTTTTTTTGACTTGGTAAAAAAAAATTTTTTGTATGGGGTTCAGGCCTCGCTCGCACAACCAATCCCATATACATTTTTTTTTTACCAACTATAAACTATATTTGCCATAATTTCCGACCCACCGTGTATATAGTAACTTGTTATACCTACACTTCCATGCTTACATGAACTTTAGTACCTATAAACACCTAAACTAATAATGTACATATTCTTTGTTACAGTTCTGTGCATCAAGTGACTGTAATTGGGATAAAATCGTGAGTACAATAATACAATTCAAAATTATAACCTCATTCTTACACTCGTATGTACCTAACTATTTATTTATTACGAGCTTTTACCTGCGACTTCGTCTGCAAATACTTTTGTACTAAACTTGCCCATGACCTCCACATAAGACCAAAATGCGTGCGTCATTCTCTCAAAAGTTAGTGCAAAAAGCAAAAAAGTATAAAGGTATTGGTCACTCAGGTTGACAGATCGACTTTGACTGCGACACCGTGGCGCCATATATACCGCCAAATCACAATAAAAGAGAAAATAACTGCTTATAAATACTAAATATCACAATAAAAAGTAGCCTATAGCTTATTCCAGGTTACAAACTATCTGTTTGCCAAATTTCATGCAAAATGGTTGAGCCGTTTTAGCGTGACTGAGTAACAAACATCCAAACATCCCAACTTTCAACTTTATTATATTATAGTAAGACTTAATTATTATGTGAGTATACAACTTGCTGATTTCGTGACACTTTTTTTCATTTCTTTGTTATGAATAGATTTCTTTCCTTCTTTTTTTCTCAACTTTAATTATTGTTTAAGAATTATTGGCATTGAGAATAAATACTGCCATAAAATGATTTTTTTTTAAGTAGGTAGTAATGTTTAGTTAAATATATAAAGCATGTAATGCCAACAGACCAGTACCACCATAGCTAGCATATATTGAAACATAATTATGCATATGCAACCATTCTTGCAGAGGCGTATTTACCCTAGGGCCAAGGGGGCCATGGCCCGGGGCGGCAGGCTCTGAGGGGCGGCGCCAGCCGCCCCTCAAAGCCGACCTCGGTCGAATTTTGTACACTTTTTTTATTTTTTTTTGTATGATTTTTAAAAATCAAACAAAACTACGAGTATTTTCTACATTAAAATATTACTGAACTTTTTAACATTAAAATTTGTTAAGCTCGTTCTACACTTGTATCATATCAGCGTATCGTATCTCCGTCGCGTAGCACCGACGCGTATCATGATCGTTAGTGTGTGTGGACGCAAAAAGATCGCGATCATGCTACCCACCGTATCTGATCGCTTGCGAACCATGTTGATACGCGTTTATTAAAACCATCAAGATAGCGTACACCGTAACGTTATCCAGGATCTGATTATGCCAATAAATAGTACCCAAATAGTACCTACGGAATATCTAGGTTAAAAAATAGTACCCTTTAATTTCCCGAAATATAAGGCTTGTTCACGGTGTAGGTACGCTACCGAGCGTCAAGCTGGCGTACACTGCGTGGATCTCTGAAACGGCTTTGGTTCTCAGGAATAATTTATAGCTCAAAAATACTACCTATAGTACCCTACGCCCGTCATTCATGATTTCAAACATACACACAAATAAACACTTGTTGCTGTAACAACTTTGGACGCCAATGTTCATACCACCTCACACTGATCTTTTATATGATAGATTTCAAATATCATGGACTTCTTCATAATTGTTCTGTAATCTATAGGTCAGTAGTTTCGGAGTTAAGGGGGGGAATGGTCATTTTTCGCCTATTTTCTTAAATAACTCGAAAAGTATTGACCAAAAAGGAAATTAAAAAAAAAATATTTGAGATCCCCATAAGAAGTACTTTCATTTGATATGTCACGCGATATAGTTTGAAAAACATCATTAATATTTTTTCAAATTTACCCCCCAAAAATAGGGTCTATGTTTAAAATTCATTTATTTTCGTTACACGTCCGTCTTTGGGTCACAAACTTACATATACGTACCAAATTTCAACTTAATCTGTCCAGTAGTTTCGGAAAAAATCGACTGTGACAGACGGACGGACAGACACACGAATGATCCTATAACGGTTCCGTTTTTACCTCTTGAGGTTAGGAACCCTAAAAACAATTTAAATTGTCTGTAAGGGATTTTTTACTCTTACATGGCAACCAGTTGAGACAAAAACTTCTATTCTTTTCCTAACCTCTACACATTATTGTCATGATGGAAAAAATACTTTAAAATCTTGACATTGACATTGTAGTAACCATAAATTAGCTGTGATAGACACGCGTACTACTCGCCGAACTTTTATCCAAACGGTACAAAATGTGCCGCTTTGGTGGCAGCAAATGAGCTGACAAGTAAGTACGCGTGTCTATCAGCTACTTAGATGTTTTAAAGTGTAATAAAATACACATTGTATTTTTTTGCCTTTTCTAACAACATAAAGTCCGGATTCCCGGGGCATATCCATACTAACATAATGATTGAGGTCGTTCACCCCGTGTCTAATCCAAATATCCGATCACTGTTAATAACACTATTCTACCTAACCTATGTAATAATACTAAGACGCATCATTTAATATGTTCTCGAGTGCACTAGCCCTAGCGCTAGGGCGTGGCCTCCGAAAGAGCGCGCTGCATGTGATAGAAAGAGATGACCAATTTGGGAGCGTACGGTGCAACAAAACCGGTTTTTTGTTAGCAGTCGGCCTTCTGTACGTTAGTACTATTACTTATTCTGTGTCCGTACTTACCGATCTTGATACGCGTATCCGATCGCGAGTGTGTGGGGACTTTAATAAACGCGTATCAGCAAGCGTACAGATACGGCGCGTAGCATGATCGCGATCTTTTTGCGTCCACACTCACTAACGATCATGATACGCGTCGGTGCTACGCGACGGAGATACGATACGCTGAAATGATACAAGTGTGGACCGAGCTTTAGACGTAGTGACCGCGAATTTTGGGTTTTTAGGCAAATTAGCGACAATGGCTGAAACAAAAAGCCATAAACTTGCAAAGCATTTACCCAATAGATCTTGCAGATGATCTGCAAGATGAATGCGTTCTTTAAAAAAAATCCTTTTATGTAAGTCTATTTTCTAAATAAATTATTTGTACCTATTGTTTTTACATTTATTTTTGAAAAAATAAATAAGTTTTCCGCCTTGTAAGGGGCGGCAAAACCCAGTGGCCCAGGGCGCATTTTTTTAAAATACGCCTCTGCATTCTTGTCTTGGTCATTAAACATTACTTTGAATTTGGATTAAGTGTGTAAAAGGTGGACTTAATGCCTTCAAATTCCCGAGTTAACATCTAACAAGACCAAAAAAACAAATGATGGCCGCTCATCAACTATAATTACAGTCTTTTTCAACAATCCATGTCAATGACTATGGAGACCACGCATACGAACGCGCAGTTTGTTTTTTGTATTGTTCGATCGACATCCATGGTCACCATTTACTTGGCTTCGCCTAGCTTCCGCTGAAATCCATACTACATTTGTGATAGTAAAAAAAAATATAGAAAGTTTGAAAGCCTTAGCACAGAGATGGCTATTTGACATTTTGATCTTTGATCATAATTATCCCTATTTTTGAGAGGATTCTATTGGAATATTATCCTTGTGATTATCCCAATAGAATCCTTAAAATTGGAATTAAAGATCCATCTCCCTGAACAGCTCATTAAATGATATTATATGCTAAATACGAAGATACTGGAGCGTTATTTAGGAATAGATAGGAGATCCTATATCATGCTGTATACTATTTACGAAGGAACTTCAATGAGGACTCAGTTCATTAAAAGAAGATCTCTTCATGCGCACACCGTGATCAGGGGTGCCACTTTGTAAACCAAATGTTTTTTTTATTCTGTACTAGAAGTTACAATTATCCTAGATAGGCGTCGAGGTTTGATAAGTAAGATCAGTTGGTACTAAATCGAACTACCATTAGGAAAAGCTCTCGGCTGTCTGCAATTGCACGCTGTTATGCATGTCCAAGCAATATTTGCCGCTGGTAAGATATATCTGATGCAGCATCGATCCGAAAAGCTACAAACATATTATCCGATAACCCACCGTCAAACTATTTTGCTCCAGTAGGGGTGCAGAAAAATACTTACGAGCGTAGAGGCATTGAATCATAGTTCTCAGAGTATAGGTGACGTATTCGCAATCTTATATTTTCTTATCTCCATGGATCCTAATGACCACTTACTGGCCATGTGCTATGCCAAAAAACCAGCGTTATCGAATGGCAGCCCTGCGTATCTTCAGTTCCTCACGCCGGAAGTCGCTGCGAGCCGCGCCGGCGCCGGCGCCGGTGGCGTGGCGCGGTTTTTGCGCGCGCTAATCGTGCTGCAGGGGCTGATGCCAGCCAGACGCCAAAAGCTTCCACTACTTTGCTGTAACTGATAGGTAGGTAAATTACATTGAAGTCTACTTAGTAAACCAAGCCAAGTTTATGTTACGTGTGAAGGATCACGTGTGTATCTAAGCTGAGCTATTATTTTTCAATGGCTTAAGTAGAAAGAAAAACAATTCATCTATTAGCCACTTGGTTTGCGATTCCTAAAACAACAACCTTTTACTAGTTTTGCTGTACGCAAATGAATCTTATGTGGGATACTTGGCATCGAAGTGGTTAGTTCGGACTGTGACTGAACACTTTGATGGCAATTGATGTTCATAAAGTTAATTTTGTGACGTAGGTGTACATAAAGCAGAGCTACTAACCGCGAGTGTCTGTTTAGAGTCCAGCTCTTCATACTATATGACCTTGATTTAAATTAGGTTCTTGATTGAAACTCCAGAGTAAGGCCGTGTCGCCACCGCGGCATTCCAGCTCGAAGCCAATAATTGCCGCGCATCGCTGCACGTTCGCATGCTGACTGATTCCCACGGGCGATTGGACGCTAAATGGGATCAGGATGCCTGGTAGTCCTGTTAGGATCACTTGCAGCGACGCCGCTTACCTTGGGTTAGAATCTAACTAGAGTTAAGTTGATTCTAACTAAGACTAAACCTGAGATGAAAGGCTAACACGAAGTTAGCCGCTTACACTCTCACCGCAGTAGATTAGCGCTTCTTTATCTAATACCTTTATCTAAGGACTTGCTAGAACGAGATGGAAGGTATGTTCTCGGCCTACTTCAACAGTTAATAACTTGGCAACATTGTTTCAAAGACGTGGCAAAGCCCAGCTAAGAGAGGTACACGTATCTGTTTAGATCTAAGTAGGACATGGAATTGCATTTTCTAGTTTTCCTCCCAGAAATGCCCAGATTTATGGCAGAATTATATTTGGCGACATACAAATTTGGCTTTTAAATGAGACGTGAACACTTTAGTGTTCTAAAATTGCTTCTCAAGTTAACAGTACCGTACCTACAGTCAGAAAGTACTACCTATCTAAATAGAAAAGAATCAGTAATAGAAAACAGTTTCGCTCAATAGGTCTAACTTTGAAAAAAAAGGAAGGCTTTTTAGCCTGCTCTAACCTATACCTATAATATAAAACTACAGCATCCACAGCAAACCATGAGTGAATCTCTCATAAGTCATAACTGAGTTAAATTAAACTCGACCATCTCTCGACTCCAGCGCAGCCGGCCGCGCCGCGATGACTTGCTCTATTTCACGCGTGTATTCGCGCACTGCCCTTAAGATTCGGCTCGAAGGACCATGCTAAAAAATAAGCTATTGTTTGCTTTTATAGCTGTTGCTGTAACAAGAGATTTGTAGGGTATAAAGGTGTATTCAAATTGGTGTGTACACCGCCCAGAGATTGCAGATTTGTTTTCATTTTCTTTGTCATATTCGGATGCCACCCCTGAGTAGTGATCTTCTACTATCTAAAGTCCCACGCCTTCACATTTCAAAACGCTTATTTTTTTTTTGTATTATTTAAAAAGCACCACCAACACTCTCAACATATAGTTGATGGCTGTCTCAGCACGCACACATGTGTTGAGAGTGGTGATGGCGCTTTTTAAATACATTGAAGCGTTTTGAATTTTGGAGGGGCGGGACTTAAGATAGTAGAAGATCTCTAATAGCAGTAGTTCTTTTGCGATCAAGAGTGTGTCTGTCATCTTCAAGTTACCAAAATATTATTTTTTTAACAGGGATACTTGGCGTATTTTGTCAGCATTTCAGATTAGTTTCCTTTCTTTTCATAGATATTTTGGTATTTGTATCTCTCTTGAAACAGCCGCCATAGACAAAAGCCCCGAAAAAAATCATCCGGTGGACAAGCAGTTTTGCCTCGTTTCTGGGGTTTACAGGGCCGATTACGCTGTAGTACACTAGATGAAGGACAGAGCCGGACCAATCCTACTTCCTAAGTTAGGATCCCTACATGCATTTATGTGTATTGTCCTACATGACCTAGACTCATTGATCTATTATAAGTAAGGATTCATTCATAAGTAAGGGTGTTCGGGCCCCGTCAAAACGGGTGCCCGAACAGCTCGGGCATCCATTTGGCCTTCGTTATAAAGAAGCGTTATTAGTATATTGGAACGTATTTTCTAATGTCAGTTTGCTCCATATATTTTGACATTTTCTGTTAGGCACTGTTCGTCCATATGTTATTACTTATTATAGGTCAATGCCTAGACTACAGTAGTGTGATCGGTCCTTACGTCATGCTATCCATGGGAGAAAAATGTTTTCTTTCTTTTTATCAAATGGCTAGTCTCGCGGGCCGGTGTGCGCGGGCCGCGGCCGGCGCGCGCGCAGCGAGCCGCGACGGTAGCGCACAGAGGCTGCGCTCCATTTCTCGTCGACGCATGCGCAGCGCACCTTCACTTCGCAACTAGATCGGGGCGGGAACGGTTACGTTTGATTTATAGGACTCGGTACGGATCGGTGTTACCGGATCCCGTGGGAATATAGGAATGAAAAGTAGCCCACGTTTTACTCCCGTGTATTCGGTCATAGAATTCCCTCGGGAACTGTGCATCTTTCTGAGATAAAAAGTAGCCTCGCAAATTTCATCTAAATCGCTCCAGCGGTTTAAGCGTGAATTAGTAACAGACTAACAGAGCTACTTTCGCATTTATTATATTAGCATGGTATAGTAAGGTAAACGGAGTGTCGGTAGAAGAAGAACCTCTTGGCTTAAGAATCTGCGTCAATGGTTCCAGAAGAGCACTCGATCACTTTTCCGTTCAGCTGCGTCAAAAGTGGAAATAGCCATGATGATCGCCAAACTTCGGTAGAAGATGGCACCAGCAAGAAGAAGAATATTAGCATGGATAAATTACGGGTTATTAAAAAACAAAATCCCGTAGGTTTATCGGTATAAAACGTAGCTCCAGTTTTACTCCCGTGTATTGTATATGTATGAATAATGTTGCTACCAGTAATAAGTAAAAGTATTGAATTTTATTAATTAGAATTTGTTCCCGGCCGTAAGACTCACATGAGTAATGTCATGTCAACCGTTTAAAAAATGAATTTATACCTACAGAATATTTTAAGTACAAAACTTCATGATAAAAACGTCCTCTGGTATAAATTGCGCGTTTAGCCTCAGCGCTAGAGTTTTGTGTCGGACGAGTTGTAGAAAAAACTTTTTAAACACTTTGTTAAAAGAGCTGACTGCGGAAGCCATTGTTTGACCTTTAATACATATGGACGAACAGTGCCTAACAGAATATGTCAAAATATATGGAGCAAACTGACATTAGAAAATACGTTCCAATATGCTAATAACGCCTCTTTATAATATGTGTCAATGTAGAGGCTGTAAATACTATTTATCTCTTATATCAGTAATAACTTCACTGCTCTCAAATTGTTCCACCCTCGCCTTACCCTCGCATACCGCTCTCAGTGACAACACAGTGACAGTTATTTTCCCACTGACACAGAGGCACACGAGACAGCGTATGCATGCTATTTGAGCCACTCGCGTGTATACAGTCAAGATAAATATTTTATACAAAAGTAAACCTAACACTATAAGATTTAATTGTCAAATTTTCTGAGCGCCAAACGGGTGCCCGAGTTGTTCGGGCACCTGTTTTGACGGGCCATTTTTCTTCGGCTGATTGAGAATCCGCGGAAGCCAATTTCAATGACCAAGATATTTGCCATGCATGAGCTCTAATTGAGGCGTAATTATTATTAGTACACCTTATCTGTTATTTAGATGGATCAGATTATTTCACAGCCAAGTTTATATAATTTCATCGATACTATCATTGCGTTCGACCAACGGGAACGTTCAGTTGTAATTCATTGGACAAATAAATGAATTTCAAATGGCCATAGGAATTCCGTTGGGAATCACGATATCGGTATTTATTGCTTCCGTCGCGCCATCTGCCGGGCCGCGCGTCAACCGTATCTAAATATCTAGGCTGAGATGCCACCTGTTCTACAGTGCTTATAGCTTAGCTATCAGATGTACTGATACTAGGCAGGCTTGCTTGTTCCAAGTTATAGCGCGATGCGTTTTAATTTAGATGCTTGAGATGTGATACGGATATAATAGGTTTGGTACCTACTATTAATTTCCTTCTTCTCGCGCGCGTGGCATTCGGCTATCGCGTTACTTAAATAAGAAGCGTTTTGAAATGTGAAGGCGCGGGACTTTAGATGGTAGAAGATCTCACATTGCGTTGAATCGAACGCCATGAGCGGCAATAATGCAAAGGTGCAATTTTATCACTTCATTTGCATATTTAGCAGTTGCGATATTACCTATTAACATGTTTATTGCGTGGGTGGAAAAATATTTTACTCAAGCATAAATATCTCTCATGGAGAGGGTCGGGGGTTAGACTCCGGCTCGCATCTCTAAGTTTACTTATGTGCGAAATTAAATTTGAATCTACCACTGAGCTTTTCGGCGAAGGAAAACATCGTGAGGAAACCTCACGCACGCATCTGCGAAGTAATTCAAAGATGTGTGTGAAGTCCTCAATGCGCACTGGGCCCGCGTGGGGACTACAGCCCACTCGTGACGAGAGGAGGCCTGTGCCCAGCAGTGGGACGCAAATAGGCTGTAGTAGTAAAGCATAAATATGTAACCATGTTCTTCGCAAATAAACGTAATCTTATTTTATCTTATCTTATCATAAATAATTTCCGATTTAGAATTTCCTTCTAAAGACGGTTCCTCACTGGGAACTTTTGCCCTTGTAAGAATTTAGTTAGATAAGTCGCCAAGCCTACGTACCTACTGATTTGACCTACAGTCTCTTTTTTGTTCCAAGAGTTGCGAGTTAAAATCCGGCTAGACCGTCAAAGTAGGTTTGCTTATTTGTTTGTATAAGTCGAAGTTCAATTCAAGGAAATATTTTGAGGAAACCTATACTAGTCACATGTACTGGGGGTGTGCCTTAGGGCCACAATTGCTTGCACAAGTCTCTCGCTCAAAGGCGTCTCGCTGGACAGTAGATGCAAGCGAAAAATTTGAAACTGGTCGACCTTAATCCTTTCAACTAGAGACTATATGCAAAACCTTCTCACGATGACACTTCCGCATCAAGAAACTTAGTGGATCGAGATCAATATGCATTTTTTTTGTTTTTATTACAAAATTACTTCGGTTCCAAAGAGTCCATAAACTAAAACCGCACAAACAACTGTTTGTTGACCTTGCGCGTCCCGTTTGTAAAGCCTACTGCGCAGCAGCCTAAGTAATTGCAAGCCTGCATCTCCATATAAAGTGCAGCTGAGTATCAGAAAGCCGTCAGGTCCTTTTATGAACCACGATTATAAATCTCTCCGGGAATGAGCTTTCGCTTTCTAGACTCATCGTGAATTGAGCATTTACTCAGTTTTCTAAGGCATTGCAACGTAATTATACAGAATGTCGTCGTATTACAGACACTTGCAGATTTCATCTGTTAAGTATTTCAATAGATTATTAACTAAATAGTTACCGTAAAAGAGTACAATTTCAATGACCTTACTGAAAAGAAGAAAAGAAAAAACAAAGGTAGCTAAAAACAGGACACGATGTGATTGGTCTTGAAATGGTCCCTTCGCAACTCGGCATATTCCGGCACTGCTGGCGCTGATCTTCCGTTAGGACCATTACTGGAAGAACTGCCAGACTTGAGTACGACACGGGACTCAGGGAGCCAGAATATTCTGGAATAGCACCGTGTACTGTATAGTAAGAGGAACTGATAGCCTGATGAACTTTTAATGTGGTGAAATCGGGATCCGAGGGACGCGTGAAGCGCATGAGCTATCTGTGTGGAGTACTTTACTACTACTACAGCCT
This sequence comes from Aethes cnicana, assembly GCA_963971205.1. Taxonomy (NCBI): domain Eukaryota; kingdom Metazoa; phylum Arthropoda; class Insecta; order Lepidoptera; family Tortricidae; genus Aethes; species Aethes cnicana. The sequence goes on from OZ020274.1 coordinate 15,808,831, forward strand.
ATTTGCGTGCTGGGCACAGGCCTCCTCTCGTCACGGGAGGGTTTTGGGCTATAGTCGGGCCCAGGGCGGATTGGGGTCTTCATGGTTCCCCTTGTTTACGCATAATTTTTTTTGGCAGAATTCGATTTTGCATAATAAGTATAGGCATAATAGTGTTTACGCCGAAACTAAACTCGCATAACGATCTTTCGTCGAATTCTATTACGCATAATCTATTTATGCCGAATGGTTTTCACGCATAATTTTCGAATTTCGAATATTGTTTAGGCAGAAAATTACTTTCGCCGAATAACGTTACGCCGAAAACTACTTTCGCATACCTTTATTCTCGTCGATTTAATTAAATGAGTATCCTGTATAACATCTATCATGATATTGGGGGGAAGGGGATTTTTACTAACTGATAATTTCGTTTACTTATATAAAAAATAACCTAACCTAACCTATGCGAGTCGGCTTTGCTCCAAACTTTGGGTGTTACCGCGCACACCGTCCCTACATAATTTGTTATTTCGGACATAAATTCGGACAATATTTCGGCCTATCCAAATTTTGGTAAATTACTAGTATGCCAAACAATATTATGCATAATAAGATTCGGCCAAGTCAACATTATGCCAACACAATATTCGGCTAAACACACATTCGGCCAATAAAGAATTATGCTTAATAAAAATTCGGCAAAGTCAAGATTCGGCGTAAATAAATTATGCGAAGCCTGTTATGCGTAAACAGTTTCGGACAAAAAGAATTATGCCAAATAGAGGGCACCCGGGTCTTCATACACCTCTTTGAATTACTACTACTACTACACTCAGCAGCAATTAATTCGGGTCACTTTGTATGGAAAATGACCCGAAGTAAGCAAAGTGATCAAAGTGAGTGAGTGAAGTGACGAATTCATTGCTGTTGTTGCTGTACTTTGGAGTACTTTAGGGGAGGCCTATATCTAGATTATCCTGCAGTGAAACGAAAGCATGAAATTATGATGAGTTGAATTTAAGATCATTATCGTTATAATTTCAGCCGAAAGACGCCCGCTGCTTCAAAGTGTTTGATGGGAAACACACCCTTGATCACATAGATGGCCCCCCACTTCCCTCAGTAGGCGACCTTGGGTCCTTGCAGCAGAACTGCTGGCTGGTGTTGTCAATTGAACTGAACTGAACTGATTATCGTTATAATTTCAGCCGAAAGACGTCCACTGCTTCAAAGTATTTGATGGTAAAGTTGGCTTACTCGTAGATATCGTATACCTAGTGCACTCCAAAATGGTGGTACTTCTAAGTGTCCTGGGGCTATATTCGAAGTCTTAAATAGGGATCTGCCTGTTCCCTATATGATCGCTCACGCGTCAAGTTGAACTTTAAGTTGAACTTAAAGTTTACGCGCGGTAACAGCAAGATCCTTATTTAAGACTTCGAATATAGGACCTGTTACACAAAGAACGTGGACAAACAAAGAAAGCAAGGATTAGATACCTAGAGATCTTCTACTATCTAAAGTCCCGCGCCATCACATTTCAAAACGCTTCATTTTTTTATTATTATTTCAAAAGCACCACCAACACTCTCAACGCATAGTTGATGGCTGTCTCAGCACGCACACATGTGTTGAGAGTGTTGGTGGTGCTTTTTAAATGCATTGAAGCGTTTTGAAATGTGAATGCGCGGGACTTTAGATAGTAGAAGATCCAGTACAGAAAAAGTACAATGTGAGGGAGGTATTTGAATTAAAAATAAAATGAGGAGACTTTTTAAATCGGAAATCGTTTCTAGCTTGTGAAGTTAATGAATTGCTTGGGCATGCAACTAGGGTTGCCAGATGTAGTGACCCTATTATCGGGAGAAAAAATCAATTTTTCGGGATTTTGGGACTTCGGTCGGGAGAAACAAAAAAAAACCTAATAAGATTAAAACCACCTTCAAACTTTAATAAAAGTACCTAACTTTTTTAGCCGAAAAAACTTATTAATTTTACGCCGACGCGGAATGGAGAAATGTTTCGCTTAATCACAATTAAGAACTTAAGATTATTGTTTTATTAACAGAAGTATTTTTCGGGAGATTTATTACTTTGTCGGGAGTCGGGAGGCCACAATAAAATTCGGGAGAATCCCGCTAAATCCTGGCCATCTGGCAACCCTACATGCAACAAGCCAAGCTACAAAGTTTAATTAAGAGGGAACGAAACAAATCTTGATCATTGTAACATTGTAGCATTGTCAAATTGAAATCCCTACCGCGTTTATTTCCGATGCGTCATCTTTTAACCTGTAATAGTACATTACAGACCTAGAGTGGTGAATTCGTAAATGTCCCAGATCGCAGGTTTCTCTGGCCCGAACCGAAGGTAAGGGCCATAAATATGCGATCTGGGGCTTTACGAATTACCGCCCGTGGTTTGTCAAAAGTTTTACGTCTTGCCTTGGCCAAGAAGTGGGATTTTCTCTCCACGTAGCGGGCAGAAAATCTCACTTTCTGGCCAAGGGTGATGTAATAAATATGTACTTAACTAACTTAATCACTAAAACACCTGTTTTATTAATGAAATGAAATGAAATATATTTATTTGCTATAAATGTAGTATACGAGTATAAGATGATAATGTAACATTTTCTATTAGTAGGTATCATACATTTAGACTTAACTGAGTCATGCAAATATTTTGTCTTATCTAGTTAACATGCTATTTATGGTCCAAGTATTCTTTGACAGAGTAAAAGCATTTTTCATACAGCCAGTTTAGCAGCTTGATCCTAAATAGTTTAAGTGGGAACAGTTTAATGTGTTCCGGCAATTTATTATACGATAAAATACACATTACATAACTATTCTTCTTTTTAAAAGCTGTACTGTTAATTTAAATTATAAGTTCTTCAGGCTGCTTATAAATTTTTTTTTCGGCTTCAGTTTGCAATTTTTTTTTATCAGGACGTATTGATAATTCTCACTTTTGAACTTTTTGGCGGAGGGAAAAGGAATGTTAGTAAGATGAAGTCATAAAATTAACTCCTTACCGTCTGGGAACAAGTTAATTGTATACCTAGATCTAATATGGTACCTACAACTCACACTGTGAAAACCTGTCATACACTTTTCTCTATAAAAACCGATTGTTGTAGGTATTATGTTCGAAAGTGAACATACATTGGAAAGTCACATAATAAAATGAAATAGGAGTTGAGTCTCGACCTTACTATAAAGTCTATAAGGGTGATAGATTTACGATGCCTTATAAGACTGGGTGTGTGGAGTGGACTTGTTATAGATAGTGAAAATGGGGCCATAATAGTAAATTATGATACCGTGCTTTAATAGCGAGTCGACGACCCTGAAGTAAAAGTTAGTAGCCACCCGTCAATTACCTACCTACTAGTTGTAAAAATTATTCATCCATTCATTTGATAAGTCGAAAATGTCATCTAAGATACAAAATTTGATCTTTAGTTTCATATATAAAGAACTAGCTGTTACCCGCGACTTCGTACGCGTAATGGTAATAGCGTTCCCACGGGAACTATGCGTTTTTCCGTGGTAAAAAGTAGCCTATATGTTGACCAGTGTTATAAACTACCCCCATACTAAATTTTGTTGCAATCCGTCCAGTAGTTTTTGAGTTAAATACATGTACATACATAAAGAAAAAAAATCTATAAATCGTTATTTTGTGTTTAGTTAGTATCGCTTACTCGTATATAGTCCCCTCTACTTGATAGTTTCTTTTAATTTTCAAGTTTCATACGCGACTTCTTCAACAGACTTATTATTAGTATAGATTAATATTAGATGACACTATAAAAGAAGAAACATACAAACAAATCTTAAACCCCCTTTTTAAACCTTTAGGGGGAGGGAATTTCCAAAAATCCTTCCTTAGTGCTCGCTTACGTCATAAAAGGAACCTTCCTGCCAAGTTTCATGTTTCTAGGCCTAGCGGTTTAGAAGTTTCATACAAACCTTTAACCCCCTTAATACCCCTTCAGGGGGGGAATTTCCAAAAATCCTTCCTTAGTGCTCACTTTACGTCATAAAAGGAACCTTCCTGTCAAGTTTCATGTTTCTAGGCCAATTAGTTTCGGCTGTGCGTTGATCGATCAGTCAGTCAGTCATTCAGTCAGCCAGTCAGTTTCTTCTTTTATACATTTAGATTACGTCATAATCACATTTTTTCCCGTTCCCGTGGGAATATCGGGAAATCCTTTCTTAGTGCTCCCCTACGCTCCCCAAGGAACCTGCATGCCAAACTTCAGCTCTCTACGGTGATCCCCGCGACCTAAACATTAAAATGTAAAAATCCCATTTTTTCCCGTTCCCGTGGGAATTTCGGGAAGTCCTTTCTTAGTGCTCCCCTACGCTCCCCAAGGAACCAGCATGCCAAATTTCAGATCCTTACGATGTTTCCCGCGACTTCGTACGCGCCTAAAAATTTAAATGTAAAATTCCCTTTTTTCCCCGTTCCCGTGAGAATTTCGGCAAATCCTTTCTTAGTGCTCCCCTAAGCTCCCCAAGGAACCTGTATGCCAAATTTCAGCTCTCTACGACCAGTATTTTCGGCTCTGCGTTGATATGTCAGTCAGTCAGTCAGTCAGTTTCTTCTTTTATATATTTATACTATCTTTTTCCCGCGACTTCGTACGCGCCTAAACATTAATGTAAAAATTTCATTTTTTCCCGTTCCCGTGGGAATTTCGGGAAATCCTTTCTTAGTACTCCCCTACGCTCCCCAAGGAAGCTGTATGCCAAATTTCAGCTCTCTACGACCAGTATTTTCGGCTCTGCGTTGATATGTCAGTCAGTCAGTCAATCAGTTTCTTCTTTTATATTATTTAGATAGATAGATAGCTGTTTCCCGCGATTTCGTACGCGCCTAATATGTAAAAATCCCATTTTTCCCGTTCCCGTGGGAATTTCGGGAAGTCCTATCTTAGTGCTCCCCTACGCTCCCCAAGGAACCTGCATGCCAAATTTCAGCTCTCTACGACCAGTAGTTTCGGCTCTGCGTTGATATGTCAGTCAGTCAGTTTCTTCTTCTATATATTTAGATTTTAAGTGAGCCTTTTAACGGAACATGGAAGTACCATGGAATCTTACAACCCTTACGAATTTTGAAAAAATCCTTCTTTAGTTGATGCCTACGTCATTAAAGGAATACGTGAGAAAATTTCAAGTTTCTAGCTCTAAGGGTTTGGCCTGTGCGTTTATTTAAAACTTTTATCCCCTATTTTTCCCTCTTAGGTGTTCAATTTTAGAAAACGCTGAAATACGTCACTCATTATTTTTACCGCACTCAATTCATACGAAATGTCATGCAAGTATGTTGAAGAAATAAAAAGTTTAATACAAAATTTCATCCCCTGTTTCACCCTCTTGGGATTTGAATTTTTTTAAATCCTTTCTTAGTGGAGCTTACGTTATAAGAGGAATACGTGTGCTAAATTTTATGTTTGTGGCCCAAAGGGTTTGACCTGTGCGTTTATTTAAATCTTTCATCCCCTATTTTACCCTCTTAAGGGTTGAATTTAAGGAAACTCTTGCAATACGTTACTCATTATTTCTGCCGCACTCAATTCGTATGAAATTTCATGCAAATATGTCCAAGAAATAAAAAGTTTTATGAAAACTTTCATCCCCTATTTCACCCTCTTGGGGGTTGAATTTTGAAATTTTCTTCCTTGGTGGATGCCAACATCATAAGAGGAATACGTGTGCGAAATTTCAAGTTTCTAGCCTTAAGGCCAACCTTTGCGTTTATTTAAAACTTTCACCCCCTATTTCACCTCCTTGGGGGTTGAATCTTGAAAAATCCTTTCTTAGTGGAGCTTACGTTATAAGAGGAATCCGTGTGCTAAATTTTATATTTGTGGCCCGAAGGGTTTGATCTGTGCGTTTATTTAAATCTTTTATCCCCTATTTTACCCTCTTAAGGGTTGAATTTTAGAAAACTCTTGCAATACGTTACTCATTATTTCTGCCGCACTCAATTCGTATGAAATGTCAAGCAAATATGTCCAAGGAATAAAAAGTTTTATGAAAACTTTCATCCCCTATTTCACCCTCTTAAGGGTTTAATTTTGAAAATTTCTTCCTTGGTGGATGCCAACGTCATAAGAGGAATACGTGTGCGAAATTTCAAGTTTGTAGGCCTAAGGGTCTGGCCTTTGCGTTTATCTAAAACTTTCACCCCCTAATTCACACCCTTGGGGGTTGAATTTTGAAAAATCCTTCCTTAATGGATGCTTACGCCATAAGAGGAATACGTTTACTAAATTTTAAGTTTGTAGCCCGAAGGGTTTGGCCTGTGCGTTTATTTAAATCTTTCATCCCCTATTTTACCAGCTTAAGGGTTGAATTTTAGAAAACTCTGAAATACGTTACTCATTATTTTTGCCGCACTAAATTCGTATGAAATTTCATGCAAATATGTCTAAGGAATAAAAAGTTTTATGAAAACTTTCATCCCTTATTTCACCCCGTTGGGGGTTGAATTTTGAAAATTCCTTTATTGGTGGATGCCAACGTCATAAGAGGAATACGTGAGAGAAATTTCAAGTTTGCAGCCCTAAGGGTCTGGCCTTTGCGTATATCTAAAACTTTCATCCCTTAATTCACACCCTTGGGGGTTAAATTTTGAAAATTCCTTCCTTGGTGGATGCCAACTTCATAAGAGGAATACGTGTGCGAAATTTCGAGTTTGTAGCCCTAAGGGTCTGGCCTTTGCGTATATCTAATACTTTCATCCCTTAATTCACACCCTTGGGGGTTGAATTTTGAAAATTCCTTCCTTGGTGGATGCCAACGTCGTAAGAGGAATACGTGTCCGAAATTTCGAGTTTGTAGCCCTAGGGGTGTGGCCTTTGCGTTTATCTAAAACTTTCACCCCCTAATTCACCCCCTTGGGGGTTGAATTTTGAAAAATCCTTCCTTAGTGGATGCCTACGTCATAAGAGGAATACGTGTGCGAAATTTCAAGTTTCTAGCTTTACGGGTTTGGCCTGGGCGTTTATACATCAGTCAGTCACCTTTGCCTTTTATATATACAGATCAAGAGAAAAAAATGCAATTCAGCAAGATTAAAATAATTATTGAAAGTATACATTAAAATTAAAGAATATACCTACCTCCTACCGTCCAAGCGCCACAAAGTGTCAACAGCATCTAATAAAACCAAGAGTTTTTACAACTGACAGTTTACGCCATCCAGCCAGTCTGTCGTTGTTGGATGCTGAACCAATATTTGCATAAAACTGTCGTTAACTAGTGTACACTCCCACGGCTTAGAAAGTGAAATGATAGAGGTTCGGACACGAACACGACGAGCTTAGTTTTTTGTATAAACAAAAACACTTCTGTTCTATTCTACCTACGTAGCATTCAGGCTGCTGTGCTGAAAATGGATGGACAGTCGACGTCTACCGACATCGTAAATTCATTTCTGTTAAATTCATTTAAAAGTGACGTGTAAAAGTGCCCAGATGTGGCCTATTTGCTGAATAAATTATTTTCATTTTCATTTCATTTTCATCTGACGCACTAGATTTCGGAAACGTGGCTGAGCTAGTAGAGACGGCAGAACGGATAAACTTACTTAAGAAAGATATACTTACTAGGTATAATGGTTATGTACCCAATAAACACCTTAATAATAGGACTCAAGATCAATGCCATACTCAGCAGTTGACACATTTCAGACTCGTTGCACTCATAGAGGCAATGGTCAATAACTTACTTAAAACGAAAAGTTAGAAACTTCAACATGTTTTCACACATTGAACACTTATTTGGGATCTATGTACCAATACGAAAATTACAAACCTTCAAATTAAATCGAGCGACTCAAATCTATACAATACATTTCTAAAATCAAAACATCAAATAGGTAAACTTAGGTTTATTTCCGCAAACACCTAAGTGTTTGCGGAAATTATTTATCACAGAGAGCAAACATTTCCCATTAATGTACCTACGTCTAAATTGCATACCTAATGCATTGATTTTATTTTAAAGCCACCAAGCAGATGATCAGAGTCATAAAAACTCATACATATTTACTCCGAAAGCAATAACTGACCGGACACAACCATACAAACAAATCAATGTTTACTTTCCCTTTACTATTGATTGAGGCATCAAACGACCTGTAACATAAAGCATAAACGCCGCTAAATATTTCCACTTAAAGACCATTTCTCTGTGTACCGTTTATTTGATTTTCATATCACGATCTTGTTGACAATAGACTCTGTTGTCTCGTTGATTGGAGAAACAAATATAAGAATTGCTTTTTCAGTTGCTTTACCTTAACATCCAATTCAGTATACATTACCAGTCTATCAGGTAGCCCAGTGACGTTGTGGCTTGTTAAGACAGCCATGTACGAGTGCTATTTGACAATAATCGCGGTGGTACAATGGGCTGACCGATGACAGTGAAAGTCTTTGTCGGTAATCATCGTGATATTGATACACATCTTGGAGGACACAGATGGTAACATTGGACAGTAAAGTAAAGGTTAAATGAGTAAGTATACTAGGTAAGTATGTAGGGCTATTTATAAGTAGTATTTTATACGATATCATAGAATAAGAAATACGTAGCACTACTGCCGCAGTGGGACGCTCGATTATGTTAGAAATGGGGATCGTAGTTAGTTCCATGTAATTAATATTATATACATTTTGAAACTTTTTCGTTACCTACTGACCGAGTGAATGACACAGCTGAAAATGTAGGTTCCTCGGGGAACACTAACAGAGGATTTCCCAAACTTGAACGGGAAAAACGAGACCGACGCAGGAGACGGCCTACTTCTAAATAAACAAATGTAGATATCCCATTCCCAATAATACCCTTAGGTACATACAATACGGTACAAAAACACGCACCTTTATCTCCAATTCTCCAATATTTGTTTTTCCCCCAATATGGACGCCGACCGGCCCTTTCTTTGCGCCCGCGCCGGTCGTGATATGCCGAGCCTTCGCATTTGCCCCGAATCACTTAAAGCCCTAAGCCGATAAGTTTTATGTTTTCCTGGATTTTGGACTGATAAGCCTTGAAATATTCTATCTTTGATTATGCCTTGGACCTTTTGATATCGCTGTTTACAGATAAGGTAGACATTTTAAATTTTAAAATCTGATCTAGAAAATAACCCTTATTACCTTGTAGTCTGTTCTGTCTTTACTTTAAAATTATATTCTCGGATCTTTTTAAATTGGATTTTCTGTCGAGTTTTTGCTACATTTCTTCTCAAAAGGTAGGTATCTAATGATTCTCGTCCGATGCGTTTAAGATGTGGTCTGCAGCCTAACTAACATTAAAAATAAGTTTGAGAAATGTTATTAACTAAAGATACACGTATGATTTACGTAATACCATAAACATTCCAATATCTAATCGTGATCTGTAACTGCAATCAATTAAATAATTTTTCCCACGTAAAGCAGTTACAGATGTTATAATTATTATACTCGTATGTAAGAATCTTTAGAAAGTGATATTCAACGGATACCCATGTAAGTAATTAATTAGGTAACTTATTCATAGTTATATTAAACGAGTTTACAATCGGATAGGATATTATGTAAATTATGTGTAACGGATATATTCTATAATATTATTCGTTACTTCAGCATGAAATTATCTTACGACCAGTGTCTGATATCTCTTCACACTTCAACCGCTGAACCGATTGAGATGAAATTTGGTATAGAGATAGTTGGGGTCCCGGGAAAGGACCTAGGCCACTTTTTATCCCGGAAAAACGCATAGTTCCCGCGGGAACGCGATAACCGAATTCCACGCGGCCGAAGACGCGGGCAGAAGCTAGTAAAATATAAAACGAGAAACTGACTGACTATATAGTTTGCTGAACACCTAATTCTTGAGATATAGTCAATATAGGTACTTACAATGAATGAATAATTTTCTCCAGTCCAGATGTCGGTTAGATGTCATCCTGACATGAATGTCCCAGGAAAAAATACTGTTGTATTTATAAGTACCTAACTTACACTTCTCTAATGACTAAATTCATTGATATAACCCGACAAAGTGAACACTAAATGAAAAAAACTTAATCGCTTCGATTCGCTCGAACGGACCCCCGACCCATGTAATTCATTGAACCTTTCCATCAAATACTAAAACGTTCTATAGAACTAAACCGGCAATGGATATTTTATTGTAGTTGAGTTTTTTACCACTTGACCTGTAGCCAAGGATGCGCAATGACCTCCGCAATCGGTTAAACAGCGGCAAAAAGAAGGTTATGTAATAATGATTTCACGCCCGATTTGATTGTTCACGCCTTTTTGGAGTTACGTTGATGTGTTTATTTAGAAGCTTTACCAGATATTAATATCGAAATCAACTTTGTTGAATGAAATTCCCTCTTGAAATTCTTTGTAAATTAGACTTGAGAATGGAAATTTAAAAACCAAACTATCTTCATGAGAGCGACAATAATTATAGACATACTTTTGCACCTTAATGCGTTGAAAGGTCTAAAAGTCTACTCATATTAGTGAACTTTACTGTACAAGTAACTCAAAACACCAATAAAATAACCTACATAATAACCGCGTGTTGTCAAACAACAATACACTAATAATATGACCTGTCAATTTCATAACAAAACATAACGCGGCAACCTGTAATGCACAATACGGACCGTGAGTTAATACCCATAGACATTACCAAGTTAAAGATGCCGGTGGCCAAAATTGGAACTAGCACAACTGTATGCAAATTAGCGATAGCAGCGCCGCCATGATCGGGGGAAGAGATAGCTTTGCAGGCATCCTTTCGGCTGCATTGTGGTCCGAAATGAGCTTCATTCATAATTCTTGCGTAATTTATGATGGTTTGACGTGTAGTCGTTTAGCGGCGGGCGATGACTTGGTTTACATTTTTGACAGTTTGAAGTTTGAAGTGCACTTACTTTTGAAAAGGACAATAATTAATAAGAAAGAAAGAAAGAAATCATTTATTTATAACGACATGCACAATAAAAGAAGACATACACATACAATACAAAACATACAGTCGCTATAAAAAGGCCCCGGCTCAGCGTGAGCTGGCTACCAAATTAATAGCCAGCGCTGGTCTTCCGCCGGGCCATACCAGTAAATCACGGAAGGCCACAGAAGACAAACACAAACGTAACAATATATAAGAGCAATTAATTATATAATATCTTGTACCTAACTAAAGGAAGAATAGAAGAATAAGCCAATATTAATATGATGATATTTAATAAGATCACTCATGAACATGACCATGAATTTATTAGCAAGCTAACATCAACTCTGACATAAACCTACATTCTAAATGAAAATGAGTTTACACTTTTTGTGAAAGATAAGTATAGATACCAATGATAACAAACAGTACTTCTTATTCAACATCATAAAGAAATTACAAATAATAAAGAAGTTCGGACACAGGGTCACGCAACGCAAGAGAGAACAGGTGAATTTCTGGCTAAGCAGCCAATCAAACTTTGAAAATTATCATCAAGACAGACATCACAGACAAGAATTAAGTGATGATCAAAAGCAAAGTAGAAGCAAAAGAGAGAAGAATTCAGAACGCAACGGCGTTAGAGCTCCAGTGAATTAATTTTATGGAATGAAAAACGTTGTAGTAGATGACATGGGTCCTTTAGCAATCACAATCAAATCGGAGGGCAATCAGCGCGAAACAGTTGGTGTAGTGGGCTCTTTGAAGGAGCCGAGTGTTGGTTGCGACACACTCATTAACATGCCGGCTGCGGTGCAAGGTATAAAGGAAACGGTTTTAAACGTCCTCAGAAATGCCAAAAATAAAGCAGTAAAGTTTTACATATCGTAAACGAGTTTTCGAAATTGTTCTCTCCTTTATACCAGGTGTATATGTTGGAAAATTTACTGAGTCGAGCAACTCCGTTATTTGATTATCATACCATCCATATAGCTATCAAATACAAAATATTGAAGCACACATTGAATATAATTTCTTTAAGATAATGCTGTTAACCTTTCATATCATCGTCTCCCTTCCCTACCCATTGTCTATCATAACCTGAACTTTTCGCCCTCAAGCAAACAAGACCGATAAATATTCAACAGTAGTTGCTAGTGGTAGGTCCATCCGGGGAGGTTCCACTGTCTTTCTCTACTATGACTGTTCCTAAAATCGTATCGCTCTTCGCTCATGCCATGGGACTACTCTCCAAGTGACCAGTTTGCAGTGAAAGGCATCCAAATATCAAATGTTTGCGGTACACATTGACCAACCTTTGCGCAAGCAGTTTATCGATCTACCTTATACAGTAAGAAGAGACAAGGTTTTGTGGAACTTGTAGGTACTCGTAGACCTAGAGAAATGTAGAGTAAGAATTGGAAGCCTCGTTGTTTGACCTATCGCCTTTCATACAGATGATCAAATTCAAATCTTGCTCGCAACTCCGAGTCCTCTGCTACATACCTAGTCCTCCTCCAAGGCTCTGAACGCAGATTAATAAATAGTTACTATCAGACCCATTTTGTGTCACTGGCTGCCACCTCGAATACGAGAATACTCTCGTAGTATCCACTAGTTCCTCGCTAAATCTTGTTGGAGGCCTACCGACAGCTTAATTTCGGGCGCGCGAACGTTATCCGAGAACTTTTCTTGGTTCCATCGGCCACTAGATAAAGTCAAAGTCAAAAACTTTATTGCGCTCATGTCAATAGTTTCCTATTCAAGTCACATATTGAACCTTACTTTTAAATAGATAATCGTTTCTGACATCATATTCAAAACATTAACGTTAATCTGTTACCCAATGATTGGGATTCAGGTCGTGCAACGATAAGCTCGGATTAAACCCTCGTAACGTTCGTTATTCGTTTCCGTTACCACGGCTATTAACCACGTATTGCATAACGCTATAAGCATGGGCGTGAATCATCAAATTAGCAAACCCAGATCTAGAAATTGGAACATGTCTACCGAGGCTCCACACATCTCCAAGATGAAGCAAGCTTGTCAGAATACCGTCCTCTATGTCTTAGTCAAAAAAGGTGCATGTGAAGGAAGGTGGTAGAATCATTATACGGAAAAGTGAAAAAAAAAACATGTTTTTTTTCTTTGGGAAAAAAGCTGCAGGCAGATACATACTAGTAGTTTAATTAATATCATTAATTAACTAATCTAGAGGTTTACACCTTCACAGATATTACTCAAAATTCTCTGGAATTTTAAAAGTATTTTCTCAAAAATGGCCGGGAAACTCGTCATTGTCTGCTTTCTATCAGACCGCAAAGTGCGTCATTGACGATCAGTCAAAAATTAAAAAAAAAAAACTCAACTGCATGCCCCGGAAATTTGTATGAATTTACTTCCGCGGCATGTATAAGCGCAGGGAATGTTGTATGAAATTTCATTATCGTACAGGTACTTTTTTTTTAAACTGATAAATACGCGAAGGAATTCCCAAACAGCCAAGTCTGCATGTTCTGTATCTGTCAATTGACGCGAAACCAAACGTTTTTATCCGTGTCTGAAACAGCGCAATGTATTTCAGAACGGAATTAAAAAAAAGAACGATCCATAAAGAGCGGGAGTTCTTGTCTTGTATCAGATTTATTTAGCTAAATTTCATGAAAATAGTTTACTAGTTTGGTTTAAAAATTAATAAAAGGTCTTAATTTTTATAAAACGAGAAATCTACATGCGAGTTTTTAACTTGCCGTGTTAGTGTGTCTGTTAAAGTCAAATATCGGTGAATACGAAATAAGACTGGCGTTCCATTGGATTTGTTGTAAGTACCTACTTGACTACCTTTGCGTGCGTGTCAATGCTGTATTATGAATACCTAATATCAAGGTTTTTTTTCATTTTTGAGAAAAGCACTATATAAGCCTCGGCACGTGAAAGGCTTTGCAGGCTTCGTACATATTAAAGGGCCTCGGCGAAGCCTCGGCCCTTTAAACCAGTACTCAGCCTGCAAAGACCTACTTTCCCGGCCACGGCAATAATGTACTATTATAACGCCTCCAGGCAAACCTTTCTTTTCAATTACCCACTCGTGGCCTAAAGCTCTGTTCTAATGAGAACAAAAACCAGTTTATTTTCGTGCAGGAATGCGTTTTAATTGGTAACCTTCGACTATTTGATTTATCTGCTTGGAAACTGTTATTTAGTTGTCTAGTTAGTACCTTAACATTACCTTTAATTATTTGTGCTGCTGCGTTTCTGAACATCTCGGGCACATTTTTAAATTCTTTTGTTTTAATATTTGCATGTTGTAAATTTGTAATAAAGTTATTTAGTTATATTTTAACATAATGTTTCCATGCATAATTCATAGGCAACATTTCATTTATTGTTACTCACACATTATTCATGAAAACAATTTTGAAACAATATTTTTCAGTTAAGTCGTTAATCGTAGATATTCATGGAATAAAATGAACATTAATAATTAATATCAATTAAAAATACTTAATTCATAATAATAGTTTTTTTTCTTTCCTAGCATACTTAGGCATGAGACAGAGATATCTTTAAAAGTGAATAGTTACCAAAAACAACTTGATTTATGTTTTATTGGACTAAATAAATTTAAAGGTTTTTCTCACTTTCTCTCTGATGTCACGGTAGGTTGGATACGTGATCAAATAACCAAAACGTGATTTGGTTGACGAGATTTTTTCGATTCCCGAGGCTTTTGATAAAACGGTGTTGCGTCAGACACTAAAAAGTATTTTTTTTAGTTTGTTTACGTTATCTTGAGGCATTTCACAGAAATTTACCTAGCCCCAAACTAAGCAAAGATTGTAGGTGCTACGGGTGCTAAACATCGATATGAATACTTATTGTTAGAGACCCCTGACCCTCTGCATGAGGCGGTAGGTCAAACCACTAGGCTACCACGACTTTGGCAGGGGCTGGCAACGCATTCGCAATCCTATGATTCCTATGGCTATTTCTTGGAACACAGATACCACTTACCATCAGGGCCCTGTAAGCTCGTTTACCAACCAAGGCAACAAAAAATACAAAAGAAATAAATTACAAAAGGTTCGTTTTTCCATAGATCCATGCTAAAAGACCTAAAAGAACTCATCGAATGATAGCCGGCGTCAAAAGTCGCGGTTACGTCACATCACACGTGGTTTACTTTCACTGCGCGCGCGCCGGCCATTGTGCGCAAAGGCCGCCGTATCAACTTGATGTTTATTTTCTGTTTACAAACATATTTAAGTAGAAATTTAAATCATTTTTTCCTCGTTCCAGCAGGAATTTCGGGAATTCCCATACACTACACTCCCCAAGGAACCGAAATGCCAAATTTCAGATTCTACGACCAGTAGTTTTGCCTGTGCGTTGTCAGCAGTCAGTCAGGGAGTCAATCAGAGGGAGGAGTTTTATATATTTTGTTTTAGTAAAATTATTTAAGATTGGACCTACCGATCGATTTTATGATATTTTAGCGTGATATGCTGGTTTGCTTTGAGGTCCGAAACAGAAATGTGAAATGGGTCATATACCTAAACCTCAGAAACAATTCTTACTACAAAAAAAATGAAGTTATCAAGGATTTTCTGTAAATTGGTCGAAAAAATCATGTAAATTATATGAAGAAAGAAATCATGATGTAAGGTGTCTCTCATTTAAAAATTCCTTTAAGGATTTAATATTCTAATTAATTAGAGGGAAAGTGGTTTGTTAAATATGTCAACATTATTTACAAGATTACGAAACTTGTCTATATTTTCGTTTATATTTTCGTAAAAACTTCTTTGAAATAGATAAGTATGTACTTATAAATTTTATAAAAGTTTAACTTAAACTCAGGATTCTTGATGCATTTTAGTTAGAGATGAATTTACGTCAAATAAACAATTAAAGTATGTAGATGATATACTTATACTAAACAGAGGCTAAGTGCAAGTGTATTTTTTTTCGGATTTTAGTAACAATAAATTTCCACAGGCTCCCTTAATACTCATAACACGCACCATATCATATAATTACTCACATAGCTTTCAAGCCATTCACACTGTTGATGTTAATCCAATTGGCTTTTTCCTAAGTTTTTTGCCGATAATCGCTGATCTATCGTAGTCGGTGGCGCGTGGCGTGTCGTCAGTCGTCACTATAGTTAGCAGCACGAGAGGGCAGGGAACTGATAGATTACGCGGTCAAAGGCCTGAAGATCTACAGAGGTGTACTGAAAAGGCTCTTTTATATTGTTTTTACACAAGTACAAGCAAAACGTAGTGACGATGTTTTACCCACATAATCAGCTATCGATTCTAAGCATGCTTTTTAAACTTCTTTTTTTCGTGTTTGTAAAAAAACTATGGGATTCAGGTATCACTCACACTATCAATCCCATAAGTACTATTTTTTACCAATTAGAAAAAAAAAAGACCTAAAAGATATGCTTGAAATCGATAGCATTCTGTGGGTAAACATCGTCACAACAATTTGCTTGATCCCTTATAGAGGTAAAAAGTTACTACCTGCCCTCCCTAGCCTAACTAGAAATATTTAAAGAAGAACGGACTATCGATCGTCTGAATAACGGGATTTGGCCTTAAGTTTCCTTAAAAAATGGTGTATCAAATTGTTATCATTATAGTTATTCATCATTAGTCACCCATCTATTTATATTTCTACCTATAGAAAAAGTTGCGTAACACTATACTCTAACTAACAGGTCCCGATGATCATTCGCGAGCTTTCAACGCCCAAAGCTCGTTATCTGCGAGGTCGACGACCGATCTATCGCAAGTTCGAAATTTCACTTTCGATGCGCAGGCGCTCTTACGGAATGTTGTTAATTAATTTATTAGCTATCTGCTTTCCAAAGGAGTGCCTTCCCACGACGTAATAACCGGACCTCAGATTTTAACTCTACCTTAGGTCCAGATTGATAAATGACGACTACTCAAATAGCTTTAACACACTCGTGCGTGTGTAAGATGCCCTCAATGCATGTTGAGAACGTTAACATTAGCTACGAGTGAAAAATACAATTTCACGCGACATTTTTAAATATAAATTTGAGAAAAAAGTAGTATAAAGTAAAAAAGCGAATAGGATGAAGTTAAAAAACTTTACGCACACTCACTATGTGTCAAAAAACAGAAAGCGCTCGTTCGCCAATGACTAACTTTTCGCATGCTAAACAAACAGTTATCGAAATGTTTACTTTCTGAGCAACTGTATTCAAAAATTCTATTTTTCACCTCACTATCTCTAAACCTCCCTTTGGCGCTGGATTTCTGGTGCTCAAAATGTCGTTTACAACTTCTCTGCGTGAAAAGTATTTTTGAATTTAGAACGGCGACTACCACAGGCTAAAAGAACACTTTAGATTAGATTTGATTAGATTTTCTCGCTGGTAAATAGTAAAGTGGAAAATTTTGCATTTTACTCGATGGCAGAGTTATTTCGCGTCATTGTAGACTTTAAGAGGCCTGGTTCTTGTCCCTTCGAGACTTGGAACGCCTATGATATTGCAAACTTTTTATCAGCTGGCCCATCTTCCTGCTTATCCGTCTATAGAAATAAGAAAAAAATATACTATGACATTTGCAGACATACCTTTCCAACCCAACATATTACTTACTAGCTTCTGCCCGCGACTTCGCCCGCGTGGAATTCGGTTATCGCGTTCCCGCGGGAACTATACGTTTTTCCAGGATAAAAAGTAGCCTATGTGTTATTCTGATCTATAAGCTACATTACTGTAAAGTTTCATTAAAATCCGTTTAGTAGTTTTTGCGTGAAAGAGGAACAAACATCCATCCATACATCCATCCAAACAAACTTTCGCCTTTATAATATTAGTAAGGATTATGAAATGAAAGAAGCCAATATGCCTTAAGCCGGTCGCTTGTGCACACGCCTTGTGTAACATTTAGGCTTAAAACTCCTATTTAGTGAAAGGATATAGCTTTTATAATTAGCTTGAATTCAATTCGATACGTAACCAAATATGTTATTTTAAATTATTTATTGATGATAAGTATTAAATTGTCGATTATCATGGCTATCACAAGGCTACTTGTTAATTTAAAGTTGTATTAATTATTTCTTGTATTGTTCGTTAAAATTGCAAGATCTATTCACATTGTCACCTTGCAATTTTGAGGCACGAAGAGGCTATTTATCTTTTCATGTAGAGTATTGCAGAGAAATGCCATAGACATTTCTTGAATACCTTTTGAAAAAATGTACACGGTGATCTATGACTGTAGTCCTTTCTTTTTCATATGTCCATGCTACTTTAATGTGTGAGGGAACAATCCGCATGTTACAACCCAAAATTCCGATTTCTGTTTCCGAACCGATTTACACGGGTATTCTTCTATGCCAGAGAAAATGGTTACAAATTGAATAAATTGTAACAGAGAACTTAAAAAATAAACCAAGAATGAATTAAACTAATAATAAATATCCGTTGTCCACAGACACCACAGACGGTGCGACGCGCCGGCGCACGTGACTACCTAAGGTGAGACTAGCTAAGATTTACGACCATAATTAAGGCTTTCGAGGGGGGAAATCAATTCTAAATAACTAGTATAAATTGCTAAACTAAATTGACTACTTACTTGGTTTATAAAAAATGGCATGCTATCGTTGCTCCTGTATGTTTGTTTGTTCTATTTTATCGCCTCTGTAGTCATTTTAGTTGTCGGAGGATCGTTTATCCACGTAGAGTGCTTGAAGAAAAAAATAGAAATAAGTATACTCCGTTGCTGTTTATAGAAACAATATCATCGTATTGAATGCTTGTCGTCAATCAGAAATACCATTCGAAGTACAACATCCAATGCCATAAACTCACCATTACGTGCCATTACGAAACAATCAATCTCCGAAGCACCATGTCGTTGCACGCAGTTTCACATTCGTAGAAACAGCATCTAGATCACACGTCGTGAATGGTATCGTGGGATATATCCTGGGAACCGTTCTCCATTGTACCCAAATGTGTTGCGTAAAGTAACTTTGCAAAAATCTAGTTCTATACACGCACTGTACCTATGCAATGTAACAGTACATCTGACCTGATTTTGTGCAAAATCGTATTTACAAATGTATTTATTTTTTCTTACTTATTTTATTCACTATAGTTTTATACCTGAATTTCATTTGAGCAAAAGAATACGTGGCACTTATTGTTAGATAACTATTCTTTGAGTATGAAGCTACAATCTAAATTTTATTAGTAAAGATATATTTATATTGACAGAACATTATATTTACGTATGTACGTTTTATACATGCTTTAATAAAATCATAATAGAGACCATAACAATAAGGATGACGACAGGGTGAAGAAATCGAAATTCTAATTAGTCCGTCAGTCAGGTAATAAAAAAATATTAGACACGTATTTTTTGTTTTATCAAATTAACAAAGAATGACTAAGTTAAAACGCATTAAAGTTGGAGAGTGGGGGCTAACTACGTCACCGTTAGGTATAAATCGTACCTAACCGTGACGTCACGCGACATTTCAACTCAATATATCTCCGTATAAGTTTGATTACGTGAAAAAAGAAAAAATACGTGTCCAATACTTTTCAATAATCTTCCTGATAGACTAAGAAAAAAAAAGTTGTCGTCATCCCTATTAAAAAGGCAAGTGCAACTGAGCAGTCATTTATGTTTTTTTTATAATGGCAGTAAAATATTTATACTCTATGACTGATGTTTCAATAGATAGATGCGGAGACAACGTCGGCAGGCACTTGCAAATCCATTTCGGTTTCTTTATTTGCTACCGGCGGCCTTATCGCAGAGAGCGATCTATACTACTCAAGCAAAGGATGATCGGAATAGTTATGAATATATTAACTAGTTTGTGGTGCAAGTGAGGAAATTTTAAGCAGGCTTTGAGCTAGCGGGATGTGATCCCCCAATCTGCATAACCAGACATACAGTTGAAAGGTAAATTTTTGGCAAAGTACATAATTCACACTGGCTCACCGACCCAAAATCGATCTTGGCTTCCGACAACGAAGAGCGCCACTTTCTTGTGTCTTGAGTGACCTCTTCCCCGACTGACCACTGAACTAGACCCAGTTGTTCGAGGTCTTTCCGAACCTGGTCCTTCCAGCGGTATCTAGGCCTTCCGAGCGAAAGTACTACATACATTACCCAATAGCTGGTAAAAAATAATCGAATAAGCGTACTTGTACAATCGAGTTCATTAATATGTGTACACTTTTGGACCTTACCACAAAGGTGTAAGGTGCAAAAGTGTGTACATATTGGCGAACTCGACTGTAATTAGAATGTAATCGTATTGAAGAAACAAGTAAATCATTAAAAAAAATAAAACCTGAGTGTCGGAAATCTAATCTGAAATAATTACGAAAAAAATATCACCCTTCTTGCCATTCGCAACAAATTTTTGCTCACTTATGCTGGCTAAACCGTACAAGGTACATTAAAACAATGTATGAAAAAATTGTAGAACTCAAAAAGCTGCGCAGAAAAGTCTTCGACAGCATAATGTCTATCTGTTACAGTTTCTATTATCCAAGCATTTTCTCTTAGTGAAAAAGTAAAGGGCCCCATGCTCTCCATTTTGACAACAATTTCTACTTTTTCGCAATTCTCTTGACAAGCTTTTCATTTTAATACCTACCTACCCATATTGTATAATTCAAAAAACTTTTCTTTTCGTTTTCAACTTCAGGTGGCTCCACCGTCCAGCCGCCATTTTGTTTTTTCATCTGACCACTCAGACAACAATCATGAAAATTTCAGCCGTTTGGCCAAAACATGGTAATAAAGAAAATTACAAAACATAGATAGATGGATAGATAGATAGATACGCACGAAAAACATTACCCTCCTTGACATGCGGGTAAAAAATCCTTGAGCCTCGCTACCTTCCGCCGCATGGGCCACAGCGTCGCACGCGCAGCAGCAATCTCGGCGATCGATCCTCTAATTGATCACCCGCACCTGCCGCCTGGCAACTGAAACACTATCTGCGGCCATGTTTGTTTTATTGTCGCGCGGCGTAGCGAGCCGAGCGATGGATCAAGTTTTTTTTTAATGAGCATTGACTTTTTGCTGGTGTTCTGATTTTGCATCTGCATTTGCATTTTTTTAAGCCTATTTTATGTCCTACTGCTGGGCAAAGGTCTCCCCTCTTATCTTCCACTAGCTTTTCCCCGCAACTTCGTATGCGCAGAAATACTAAAAAGTAAAGTCCCGATTTTTCCCGTTCCCATGGGAAATTTGCAAAATCCTTTCTTAGCGGATGCCTACGTCATAATATCTACCTGCATGCCAAATTTCAGCCCGATCCGTCCAGTGGTTTGGGCTGTGCGTTGATAGATCACTATCTCAGTCAGCCAGTCAGTCACCTTTGAGTTTTATATATTTAGATTGTTTTCGGTTCTCAGCAAGTTGTTTCCAGCTTGCTTCAAACTTGTCGAGGTCGTCTCGCCATCTCCTCCTCGGTCTGCCCCTGCTCCTACGGCCATCCGTCGAGATAGTTAGTTATTTTTTAATGGCTTTGGTTTTTGAACGAGCACACAGGCCACCTGATGGTAAGGCTCACTGTAGCCCACGGAAATTAGGAATCATATGATTGAGAATATGTAACCCTGAGACTAAAATTGACTATGTTGGTGAGTTCACCGCTTCTCCGGTTAGATAATTGTTTTACTATCGATTAAGATCAATTAGAGATTCAGTAAAAAATCGAGGAAAACATATTTTCTATCAAAGTCTATAATAATAATAAGCATCCGGCTTGAATAATTTTACTAATATTATATCATACACATAAACGTTTGTGTGGATATGTGGATAAAAATGTGTTATGTGGATTAATAAGAATTCACTACATTTTATTTCGAATTACGTCAGTATTTTGAAAAAAAAAAAAAACTCGTATCTCAATTTCTTTGAAATACTGATTGCAATGTAAATACTTAATAGACTAGGCGGTTTGCATAATTTTTAACCAAAAACAATCATTAAGGTTTGCGTTTGTCTACTCGTAGTTACCATCACTCACGTACCGACGCGGGCGCGGCTTACAAAATCCCAGCGATCGGCAACTTTTAAAGGGTAAAGGGTAGACCAATTTCTTGATTGGGTGTAAAAGGGGTTCCCTATTTATAAAATTGTCTTATGGATCAGAAGTAAATGAGACCAAAATTATGAAATTACAATTGGTTTACAGAAGAAGTGAAAAGGAATCTAAGTCTAGCTTTAATGGCTCTTTGGTTATCAAAACGACTGGTCTGAACTCTACTACGCGCACGCTCGAAGTGTCACCTCCTCTGGGCCTCTGAGCTGCTGCTGCGGTCCTCTCCCCGCTACCCTCTGCTTCGTCAGCCCGATGCGGGATGCCTGGGTGACGTGTGCTCTGGTGTAGCGAGCAGGACAAACAATCTTCCTGTGTTGCTATCCTCTTCACTCGTCGTCATTTGTCGTTAATAATTGAGAATTCAAGCTGACATGATGATTATCATTATCCAGTATCCTAAATCACGTGGGGTCAGTGAAACGTGTTTACTTTCTTCCATTTCTCCTTATAATCCGTCGTCGTGGCGTCGTCTGGTCAGAGTTCACACCCTTTCTAAGCATTATCCTCTTTCACACAATCCTTTTCGCTAATATGATGCTAATAAAGACAAAAGAAGAGGAAATGAATAGAGTAGGGATGAGTTTTAAATCCGTATGGTGAATACCGATGGAATCAGTTGGCCGGCTGACAGATCGCTGCGCGGGCGCTTGCGCAATGCGCAGGTTGCTCCTGCTTGCCCCGCTAATCACCATAATCATGGTGCTCACTTTGGACCGTTCAGTTCGTTGTTTTAGTAAGTTTTTCTATCGGATTGCACAAAAAATGTGATTAAGGTACTTAAATGAAACTTTGTTTTTTTTTTTTCTTTTGTTACTCTAAAGACGGTCAAGCATAATCGTCTGATTCGGTAAAGTAGTCATAATACTGTCGTATACTCGCATAGGAAGAAATCCCTTAGTTGGGAGATAAGTTCGCCTTTATACATTAGTGTTTTAAAATTTGTATCTATAGCTATTTATTTTCTGTTGTACAATAAAGTGTTATTTAATTACTTACATACACCAACTCACGATGAAATTTCACGGATCAGACGCGGCCCTTGAACAACCTCAGGTGTATTAATTGTTTTCTATGAGCAATTTTCATTCTTCTTTCAAAAATGACATGTACTCTGCCGTAGTAGTATAAAGTAAGGTCGCCATCACATACCCCTGAGCAACACCCGAGATCCCAAAACAAAACCATTATGATTTAGCGTAATATAATCCAGCTCATTTTCATATCACCAATAACTATAGCAACGACGCTATATTATATGACTGCGCCTGCGCTTGAATGCGCCATTAGCTGAATCGTTAACAATAACCGGCGCCGCAGGCGAAGGTGAAGGATGAAGTGCACCAGTTAACTGTTCAACTTGTTAGAATACTTCGTACATATAATACAACCGGTATTTATTACAACTATTTATATGAAAGTTTCCGCCCACCATATGTCTGCGAATAGTTTCTGACATAAATTCCACCCTCTATTTTACCGTCTTATATGAGTAATTCCCAATTTTGTTTGTGTGGTCATATAAGCTATTTGACAACCCTTTCGATCAAGTGTCATGCGTCTTATCACAGATGTTGGTATTGTATTTTATTTGTTTCAGAGATATATAAAAAGCGTCTTTTTTCTCTCTAACCTGTTTGAATGTCCCACTGCTGGGCAAAGGCCTTTCCCATGTTTTTCCAATTCCCAAAAAGCGTCTTACATTTCTTCTTTATTACAAACAAATGGATTGGCGTTTGACCATGATCACATTTATGAAACAATACTTCAATTGACAGAATTTGAACTCTGTATAATCGGGCCCCTTTATTCATAGAGTAAATTATATAGTTACTAGCTTCTGCCCGCGACTTCGCCCACGTGGAATTCGGTTATCGCGTTCCCGCGGGGACTATGCATTTTTCCGGGATAAAAAGAGCATGTACTTTCCCGGGACTCCAGCTCTCTTAATGCCAAATTTCATCTCAATCGGTCCAGCGGTTGAAGCGTGAAGAGGGAACAGACAGACAAACAGAGTTACTTTCGTATTTATAATATTAAATATGGATATGGATTAGGTATGACAGCGACCGGCATTCTGCCACTTGCCACTTGAAGGGACCAACAATATCACTGCATACACAATTGGCTCTGTTCACAAGGTGGTGGGCTTGGTGGGGCATTTGACGGATCTTTGTTACTGATCTCTGGAGTCATTAGGGTCCTCACGAGCAGCCCTCAGCGGCGGCAACAATACCCCGATGTCAGATTGGGTGCGCGCGCGCCGCCATTGTTCTACTGCGCTGACGGCGCCAAAAACGAGGAGCGGACCACACCGGGGCAACCTATTTGAATGTGTTTCGCTATTTCGGCTATTTTCTGCCTGGAGTACGAGTTGTACGAGTAATTATTCTGATCCCGCGGGAACTACGCGTTTTTCGGGATAAAAAGTAGCTTTGACCTTTCCAGTAGGTTATATAGTCTGAATTGTAATCTTATCTCATCAAAATTATATGTTGTATACGTTTTGTTAGTGGTCGGACCTGGTGCTGAGTCCGTCCGGGGTGGTACCACCGTCTTTCCCCGCTAACCTGCCGCCAAATAGCAGTGCTCGCACTGTTGTGTTCCGGTAGGGGGTTAAGGCAGCCGGGGAAATTTCTGGCGCAGAGGCATTCCATCTTAGGCCCCAGGGTAGGCAACGCATTCAAGATCTTATGGTTTCTTAATGGGAGATCATATGAGGTTTGCCTATACCATAGACCAGGTATAAAAAAAAGTACTTTCCAAACCCTTTTTATTCTCTTAGGGTAGTATTTCTACGTCACAATAATCATTAGTGCGAACATTTTCAGTCTAGTCCGTCCTAGTACGTTTGAGCTGTACGTTGGTGGATCAGTCAGTCAGTCGGCTAGTCTACAAAAAAGTCAAATGTTTCCAGCACGTTTCAAGCGACAAAAATTTTGAGTAAGTAGTATTCTCAAGCCACGTGGACGTTCTCAGAAATGTGGTCGCAAATTCTTATTCTTCGGGTAAGTATTCTCGAACTTGTATAATATGCATACACGTGCAGTTTCATGCTTTGTTACTTTACATTTAAATAACCCATCAATAGCATGCTATTAAAATACATGCATGTTGATTATGTTGCAGAAATAATGGTTATCACATGACAATGATATTCTTGAAATTAATTGACTATCCATTACACACGAGATTAATTGACAATGAATGCGCAAAATTCTTCATCGAGAAATAAAATAAGTAAGAACTTTCATAATAGCGTCTCCTGATTGCTATTTAATTGGTTATAAATTATAACATTCACACTTTCATCTCACTGAAGTATTGTAACACGACCACCATAGCCTGGCCATTTCCTTTCTTCATAGGTACCTACCAATATTTTTAAACTGATCGAACGCGAAATGTGACTGCACCTCCAACGAATAATTGTTGGGTTAATTTAATTAAAAAAATACATAGAGATAAAGTACGATACCACAGATTACTACAAATTACTCCCCTCAAAATTACTATTCAAATATGTTTAATTACATCCTTACGAAAGTGTGTACCTATATGTTCGTTATTTGTTTTTGTGTGACGGCTGCTGTCTCAACACGCATATGTATAAATATTAGTTCTTGGGAGTGTTGGTGGTGCTTTATGATTTTCAAAGTGACTTTCAAAAATACACTGAAACGTTTTGAATTTTATAGGGGCGGGCCATGTTATCGTAGTTTCTCTACATTAGTTTGAGGAACAAACCTTGGAGGTCTATTTATAATAGTCGTTTAGATGGTCTTTTGTTCGAAGACTGCATCATCATTTCATCCGAATACAAATGGTAATTTTGTGTTTTATTTAAATAGTGATAGAGTTGGCTTCGTGTACAGTTTCAAAGGGCCAATGAGTGGTCAATTTCTCTTGTAAAGTAAGGTGGGTTTTAATTGTATTGATTGAGGTTTAATGCCTTAGGCGCAGTAATAATTCGATGATTACTAAGTTGGTTACACGCATGCGTAACTTAAAGGTGTAATGGGTGTTACATAATTCTTGACAATTGCATTCCTTTTGTAATTAAAGGTGAATGACTGGACCGGCATGAAACAAAGCCACGAGTAAGCTCATACATCTAGGTACACAAAAATAGTTAAGTATATATATACTTGTTTATTCGCAAGCGACTACTTGTATTGGATGCGACCAAAAACATTATCACAGGTAATAAAATGAAATTGACCTTCTTAAGTTCACTATATATTTGAGGCACTTTTGCTGTCCTGTCCAAAGTTACTATAATCCAAACTGACATCTAAAATGGTCAAAATGTGGCCAATTTGTCATTTGAAAGGAATAGGTATCTAGTAGTTCTCACGATCTTAACTAGTAACCTGCACGGGAGTTTGTCCACGTAACTGCATGTAAGTACATAATGTCGCATACGATCTAATTGCCCGGCATTGTTCAATGGGAAAACAATTTCAACGTCCAATTATACTCTACTTTGTTTTAAACATGGAAAAGATGAACCGTTTTGTAATTAGCGGATGGACGGACAGTGAGTTATTTTTTCGGGCTAGTTTTCAAACATGAGTAATGTGTCATCTGGTAAGTATCGTTAGGTCAGGACATCAATATCTCTGAATTTTCCAAAATGTTTAAATGGGATAAACTTGGAGAACACCTTTCCAAATAAAAGTCATCGAAATCGATTCACGTTTACTATTTATTTTCAGTCAAGATTCAAGAATTTTAATTTATTCAGCAAATTAGCCACAATTGGGCAGTTAGCTCGTCAGATATAAATTTACCAGCGCTTTCTAGACCCATTGCTGAGAACAAGCCTCAAAATAAACCTCATCGGAAAGCCTTTCTGAAAAAAGGTGCATTTAAGTAGGTACATGAAAAAAGATTCCGAAGAATTCAGAACCTCCTGCTTGAAGTCGGCTATAAATGTAATCCAACTATGAAATGGCCATTAAGGATGTTTTTTGTAAAAGTAGCTAAAGCAGTCATATAAGGATGTCGGTGAGTCAAATTCGTGTGTCGCAAGCAAGTAAATTGGTGTATTTATACATAGGTACTTATTACCTATGCAGTTGCACATGCAATGCTAGTAAATTCATTTCTGACGCGTAAAAGTGCCCCAATGTGGCCAATTTGCTGAATAAATGATTCATTTGATTTGATTTGAACGTCCTCTTGGTGCAATATAGTCATATAGTTACATGTGCTAGCGGTGTACTGTATAGTAGGATGCTCAACCCAAATGGGTCACTATAGAGAAGTCAGAAACTATCATAGATCTGTTCTTAGGAACCATGACTTCAGTTATGACTTTATTTATCTAAGATACCTTTGTGCCAGAGGTTTTTTAGACGTAACAAGCAGATTTTCTCATAATTATTGTGTGCAATTTCACGTTTTACTTGTACTTATAGATAAATTTTCTCTAAAAATGATTGGTACCTATAGTAATTAGAAGAAAGTGAACTAGGAACTCGTAAATATTTTATAGTTAATGTTCTGTAAAACAATTTCCTTATACAAGTACGAGTATAAATTTTAATAGTGGTACT
Source organism: Aethes cnicana (assembly GCA_963971205.1). Taxonomy (NCBI): domain Eukaryota; kingdom Metazoa; phylum Arthropoda; class Insecta; order Lepidoptera; family Tortricidae; genus Aethes; species Aethes cnicana. The sequence goes on from OZ020274.1 coordinate 15,836,498, forward strand.
TTGTGCCGCAGATGTTACATTTCCTAATCGTTTCAAAGTTTCCTTACGATTGTTACGACACCATCACCAGTTACTGTTAAATGAAATAAATACTTATTACTAATATTTCACTTTCAAGGCTAGGTAAAATAATCAAGCCTTTGCTAGATCTAGAAAAGAAGAGGTAATGTACCGTGGGATAGGAAAAAAATCTACATCAAGGCGGGCGAAACTGCTTGAAAAGCTAGGTCCGACGTATAAATTTTAATAAGAATAATGATTTATGTGTTCCCTACCGGATCTCACACCTATGTTTATTGAAGGAAAAGAGTCATATGCTTATCACGGAACACTGCGCTTAAATTAAGGATTTATACTCAATAAAAATAACTATCACGTCTTTAATAAGTATTAATTACGTAAGAGTCACTGAACTGCAGTTATTAAGTACATTTTTTTTAAACTGACATAAAGTGTCTACCGCCACCTGGTAGACGTCCTCAACACCAGAAACGTCACCAAATTGCAGTCTCAATGGGGTGAGGTCTTTAATGACGATAATACAGGCGGCCAGCAGGCCCTACCCCGTTCTAGGTAGGTATTTTAGCTACCTTTTCCAACAGTTCAAAATTTCCAGACATATGTACATGTTGCACATACATATTTGCTTGTTGTATACCTACTGGGTCCTGTATACAGACCACTAAGAAGTATAGTCTGTGGCCCTGTAACATAGGGATTCTTAGCAGCCCCAGCATTCTCCAGGACCCAGCGTTCAAATTTCGTAATTTGATTTTTTTTTTTTAATAACTGTTTTTAATTTCTCCTTTTTAGGGTTCCGAAGTCCACAAGGAACCCTTATAGTTTCGCCATGTCCGTCCGTCTGTCCGCACTATTGCTCGGAGATGCTTAGTTCTAGAAAGCTGTAATTTGGCATGAATATACATATTACGAGGGGTGATCCAAAAGTAATGATAACTGAATACTTATTGAATCGGATTAAAATAAATAGGTATGCCGTTACTGGCCATAAAGACTCCTTAATAAATAAAAAAATAAAAATATATGTATTTGTCAGAGAGTTGCAGCTGTTTTTTCACGAGCAGTCGGAACAATAACGCAAAAATGGAGAAAACTGAGGTGAGAGCGGTTATTAAATACTTCTGTTTGAAAAAAATGTGTACTAAAGATATATACGCTGAATTAATGGGAACACTGGGCGAGTCCACTTCACTGTATCCCACAGTGGCACGGTGGTCAAAGGAGTTTTACTTGGGAAGAACATCCACTCAAGATGAACATCGCGAAGGCCGTCCATCTGACGCCATTACTGGAGAAAACGTCGAAAAAAATCATGATCTCGTTTTAACAGATAGAAGGATGACTATCAGGCATCTAGTTGAGCTCACAGGCATCTCGTATGGCAGCATTCAAAGAATCTTAACTGATGAACTACACATGAAAAAAGTCTCCGCTCGTTGGGTGCCTAGAATGTTAACGGCTGAACAAAAGAAAATACGATGTGAGATTTCGAAGTCTAATCTTGACAAATATCAAACTGATCCCGAAACATTTTTGCGTCGGTTTGTAACCATGGACGAGTCTTGGATCCACCATTTCGATCCTGAGACCAAACAGCAATCCATGACCTGGAAGCGAGCGTCTTCCCCTACACCGAAGAAATTCAAGGTAGCAAGCTCCACTGGTAAGGTCATGGTTTCAGTGTTTTGGGATGCTGAGGGAGTCATAATGATCGAATACCTGGAAAAGGGAACCACTATTACGGGCTCCTACTACGCTGACCAAATACGCAGATTGAAAGAGGCAATCAAAGAAAAGCGGCGGGGTAAACTTCGAGCTGGCATCCTGTTTCACCAGGACAACGCACCGCCCCACAAAGCCGGCGTTGCGATGGCTGCCATCCGTGATTCAGGGTTCGAATTGCTGGAACACCCCCATATTCGCCAGACCTAGCCCCCAGCGACTTTTATCTCTTTCCACGGCTGAAGGAAGATCTTAGAGGTAACAAATTTTTAAATGATGGCGAGGTAATGGCCGCTGTGGAGGCATTTTTGGAGGGTCAAGAAAAAGATTTTTTTTAAAAGGAATTCGTGGTCTTGAGACTTGGAAGGAGATTACATAGAAAAATAAATTATTTTATTAAACATTTTATGTGTCTTCCATACTGATTATCATTACTTTTGGATCACCCCTCGTTGTTACGCTGACAAAGTGGTGTACAATAAATGCGTTTGTGAAATATTAAGTTTTAAAGTGCTATTTTTTGTTAGAGTCACGTGTGTCCCCCCCCCCCCCCCCCTGCCAGCTAAATGGTGGTATTTGGATGGCTGAAAAAAATCACGGTTGTGGCATATATAACGTAGTTGAAAGGAAAACTATCACAGCTAAGTAGGCTATACAAACTTACGAGTCATAGTCGACCAACTTATGAAATGATAAAAAAAAACAATGATTTTTCTGCGTCGGGCGGGCACGTCATACCACAGGCTAGCTAGATGCTAATAAGTCTTAGAAAGGTACTGTGGGCATCATCAACTTCGGAACCCTATACTTTGTGCGTGGCCCGACACGCACTTGGCCGGTTTTTATTCTTACTTCAACGGATGGAAACATTCAAGCGGGCATCAGCTATGGGTTTTAAGACGCCGTTGCCGACTGTCCAAAATATCAAAGAAGCCGTGCGCATTACATTCAATAACACCAAATTACCTCACACTCGTGCGCTATGACTGGTCCATCCACGTAATGATGCTACCGTCAGCAACTCAGCATCATTCCGGGTAATCAAATGACGCTCAGGTGGCGGAAACGTTCCCACGCCGTTCCCGGGAAAATGACGGGGTAAGGGATGGTGATTGGTGAGAATGATTTCGAAATCAACACTAATGTGTCTTACGGTTTGTTGGATAACAAATGGGTAGCCTAATCCGCTCTTTGTTACAATGCTCTTTGGGAATGATCCGGTTTACTTAGATTGATCTGAATATTACTATTTCACACATCAAATAGGGACTGAACAAAAAGCCAAACTACAGTTTTTTAAATACGAAGTAGCCTTGACTGACTGCCTGTCTGTGACTTTTCGAGGAACCGATTTAGATGAAATCTCGTTTAGATTGTTTGAGACTTTGATAAGGCAAAGGATACCTAGTTTGTTTTAAAAAAATATCCTCTAAGGGATTGAAGTGGGACAGAAGTTTAGTATAAAATTTAATGCTACAGACAAAGCCACGGATAAAAGAGCCTTTATAAATGATGAGATCGTGTGTTTAGAAAACAAGATTCAAAGTGTGAGCTTTCTGTTCTCTAAGTTCTTAGCGTTAAACGTGCTCCTAACAGCGGCTGAGCTTTACAGCCTCCACATTGACATTGCCATCGTTTACTATGGCGCGTCAAATAAAACAGCCTATGCACTTGAGTAATAAAACACACAGTTAATGCAAAAATAAAGTTGGCTAACTTCTTTAACGGATTTCGATGTACTTGTTATGGATATAAGTTATCAAGGATTGTACATGGAAATAACATACAACTCGACTGCACGAGAAGGAGTTATTTATGTGGCCCGCTCCGTGGCAAACAGCTTGATGGATTTTAGATTGAAAGGTTTACCTCTTTATTGGTACAGCAACACAGAGGATATCCCTTCCCGTTTCAAATAAATATTATTTTATTATTACTTACCTACCAAAATAAGACCAACGTTACGCTCAGCATTTCATCAGTGCACTGTCTGGTAACATTGACCCGAGATTGATAGTGCAAGTGCACTGACTGATGAACTGATGATTAAAGTTACCTTAAAACAAGACCTTAGGAGACAAATAATACGCATACGTCATTCCCATCAATCTGGCGTCAATCGATATTGACGGACTGAGCTGATGAATAGTATATTACTACAGAGGCCGGGAAGGAGGATGTTGCAGACCGAGTATTATATACGGCCGAACGAAGTGAGGCCGGATAGTTACGAGGCCGACAACGTCCGTTCCCCGCCGATGTATGTATAGTGCTTTTCTCAAACATGCAATGAAATAAAAAAATAAAAAAAATATAGCTGTATTGGCAGAATGTCATAGCGAACCATAGTGTAAATATTGCTTGTAGCTTTTTTTAAATGGCGGAATGCCAAGATGCTGTGTCACAAATATATGAAATGGAAATTTAAAAAAAGTGAGTTGCCGGCCTTGGCCTGCAACGTTTGTGTGAAATCTCATTATAGACCAATTGTCTAGCCGCGCCTGAAACGTGATACTTCCCAGGCTAATAAGAAGAACATAATATCAATATTTCATTGCATGTTTGAGAAAATATAATTAATTTATTCGCCATATAACAGGAAAATGCTGCCAGCATCTTCGGTACAATGTCGCGGGGCCGTTTTTACATTTTGTTTAATTTTCATGTATTTTTAAGTATTTATAAGTATTTTAGTTATTTTAAGTAGTTTTAATACTTGTTTAGTACATTCTGTTTGTGTATTTTTTTTTTTAAAAGAACACAAAAATACCAGAAAAAAATCTACAACATGCTTCGTCAAAAAGGAAAAACGCCAGGTAATCCACAACACGCTTCGTCAAATAACTAATCACAACTCAAGATTCCGTAGAACCTACTCCGTCAAAAACACAAGTAGAAAAAAAGCTGATAAAATACTGATACACGCTCAGTATTATGCACTAAACGCAGCAGTTTTTGTCCTGTGAAACGATGTTTCTCTCTGGCTCGTTGACCACAGTCCCTCGCTTTCTAGCCGTAACTCTGTTTCGTCGGTTCCTTATTTTTGCGTTTTGTTTGGTTGTAACGTTTATGACTTATTGTTTAACACCTACGTTACATTTTGATTCATCGTCGTTTCGTTGCACATTTAGTAAGTTACTTACGTAGATAAGAAATGGCGACAGTGACAAGCTGTGCCTTATTTCATCAGTTTAAAGGGTTAGTTCTAATAGGCCTGTACGTTTTCTTTAAGAGAGATGCTTCGTTCCGCGTTCGATATTAGAATGACGTATCTTCTTTAAATATCAGAAAAAAAACTCTTACTAAGAAAAGGTCTTTTCAGATTTCATCATTTCAAAATGGCTGCAATTTTTGGCGAACTAAGCATCTCTGCTAATTGTTTTATGGTTTCTAGAAAAATTACCCAAAGTTAATGAGGAGATAATCCGCAGACTGAAAAACATTTTAAGTTAACTTCAGTTTTATTTTTCTATTTTTAATAATTTATTGTAGCAGTAGCGACTTCGCCCGCGGGAACTATGCGTTTTTCCGGGATAGCCTATGTCCTTTCCCGGGACTCTAACTATCTTCATACCGAATTTTATTCAAATCGATCCAGTGGTTGAAGCGTGAATAGACAGACAGAGTTACTTTCGCATTTATAATATTAATATGGATATTTAGCGGCCCGCCCCGGCTTCGCACGTGTCCTAGTTCAACAACACCAAAACCTTCAAAAACCTGTCAATCTATTATTGAAAACCACATTATATTATATTCTAAACTTTTTTGAGTTTCTCTCGAACAAACAGACAGACTGACGCGGCGCCGAGTTTTACTTTATAATATGTTGGTGATTTAACGGCATCTTTGATGAGTTTCTTTATCGCCTGTAAACAAGACACATATATGGCTTATTAACGTACCTTCCATTAGTAAATGCAATCAATAAATGAGTGTTGAAACTTACAAAAATGCTACGAAGTATCGTAAACCTGTCCGTATCGTGGCCAAGGCGAACGGCGCCCGCGCACCCATCCGTCCTCAGAACGTTCTCGGTAGATGGGCGTTTATACCTATGACTAAGCTATATGTGACCACCGTATTATTTCTTCGGGAAAATCATTGCTAACTAGTGGCTCTGAGAGCTATATACCACGCTAGTTTACTTATTCATAGTTTAAATCATTTTAAACATATTAGGAACCAAGTAGTGGCGGCCATTTCGAAAATTTTCCAAAAATCGAATCCACAAAAGAATATCTATTTAATCTTTGAACCTGCTCACCAAATTTCAGGAGAATCGGTTGAAGACTGCTAGCTGTAAAGAAGGACATCCAAAATCCGCAAATCCGGACATAAGAAAGCTTTATCCGCAAAACGGATATACCTAAAACGGAGAAGGGCCACACGGGTTTTGTGCTGTCCCATACTTTCAATAATATTTTTCATATATTTGTACGAACTATTTTCATCATCATCATTTCAGCCAAAAGACGTCCACTGTTGGATATAGGCCTCCCTCAAGGCTCGCCACTCAGACCGGTCCTGTGCTACTTGCTTCCACCGGTTCGGTACGGTCCGGTTCGGTTCGAACTATTTTAATGAAGAATAAAAATTACTTATGTTCACCTTCTATTTATCAACCTAACATTTTTCAGTGCGTACAACCTTTTTAAGAAATGGCCCAGAAGCTTCGCTCGGTCTGCTGAAAATAGATCGCAATCACAAGAGCCTTGAGCCCTATGTCCAGCAGTTGGCCTCCTTCCACTAGCATGATGATGATGATGTATACCCCAAAAGTGTGCCACAGGCCACAGGATAGCTTGCCAAACGCACCCAACGGATTTTACGAGCTCCATCAGAGAATACCTGATTTTTCTTTTCTAGTTATAGACATAAATATACCGGATTCTCAAGGTGTCGACATTTTTCACGATAGCATGCCTAAATTTAAAAGAAAAATATCGAATTATTATTCTAAAATCTGTTAAAATTTTGATGGTGTAAATAATTTAATTTAAATATAATTTATTTAAGATTATTTTAATTAAAAATATGTACTCGTAATTCTAACTTAGTGCATGTTTTCTGAACTATAGCATGTTTCTTTTTAATTTCTTTTTGCACATTGTTGGCACTTTATTGCAAGTTGTGTTTACCTATAATTATAGATAAGCATCTAGCATAAGCATTTATTAGATAAATGATTCACATTATGTATTATCTGTTGGTAATCCTAAAATAAATAAATAGCGATAAAAACGTACAAGATCCCCATACTAAGACGTTGCTGTAACTCCGCGTTGGCGAAACTGATTTTTTTCACACTTGAATAATTTCGTTGGACGAAATGGGACCAAAAGGCCCCCAATAGCCGAGACCTACAAATCCAAATAATTATGGCGCTATTATTTCCTTTTCCTTCTGCCTAGAGTTTTAAATTGATGGAGAAATTGTAGAAATAGATTCGCGTTTCATTTAATTTTGAGTGTCTACAAAAAATTTGGAACCTCCATCAAAAGTCTGAAATAATATTTGTAAGAAATAATGAAACAGTGCATATGAATGTGTCTCCGAACCACTATATCATTTTCAACTTCTTACTTCAAAATCTTTATTCATACTTATTAACACTTTATTTACGCAATCTTCCCAAGCTTTTCGCTTGAGTCATAAAGTTGTGGCACACCTGGTGAAAGCTCCACGTAACAGGGATCCACCGGCATTCGGGTACGCCCAGTGTGCCACTTTCTTAAGGTCAAGTTTAGGTCGGGTGTTCAACACGTGTGTAGCGACGGTAAGTTTTAATGGGAAAATGACGTTGTAAACATCTAACATGCATCTGTTATGACAGCTCTATAAGCTATAACAAGTAATCAATATATCACTACATAGTATAAAACAAAGTCGCTTTCTCTGTCCCTATATCCCTATGTATGTTTAAATCTTTAAAACTACGCAACGAATTTTGATGCGGTTTTTTTAATAGATAGTGTTTCAAGAGGAAGGTTTTCGTATATAATTTGTTTTAGTTTAATGCTCAATTCCCGCGGGAACGCTATAACCGAATTCCACGCGGCCGAAGTCGCGGGCAGAAGCTAGTCTATAATAAAAGTCTTCCGTTACCGACTGACGACAACGCACAGCTGAAACTACTAGCCGAAATTTGGCATACGTAGGTTCCTTGGGGAGTGTAAGGGAGCACTAGAGGTAAGATATGTTACCTTAGTACTATTTTGAATCCGTCGCTTTCATGTCCCTAAAAAATAACTGAACTGATTTTGATGAAGCTCTGTATTTATTTAGGTTGAATGAACACAAAGTCAAGGAAATATATTTATTTAAGCTTTATTTTTGAGTTTTTTGAGACAAGTGGCAGGAGTAAAACATAAGCTTACACCATTCCTTTACTACAACTACAACAGCCTATTTACGGCCCACTGCTGGGCACAGGCCTCCTCTCATCACGAGAGGGTTGGGCTAGTCCCCACGCGAGCCCAGTGCGGATTGGGGACTTCACACACATCCTTGAATTACTTCGCAGATGCGTGCAGGTTTCCTCACGATGTTTTCCTTCACCGAAAAGCTCAGTGGTAAATTCAAATTGAATTTCGCACAAATAATTTCAGAGGTGCGAGCCGGATTTGAACCCGCGACCCTCTGCATGAGAAGTGGTAGGTCAAACCACTAGGCCACCACGGCCACCATTCCTTTGTTACGCAAAAATCTTTCCCAAATACGAAGAATGATTATGCCCTGAACAAATAAAATTAAGCACACAAAAGTCAAGTACTCTTACTCAGCCTTTGACAAACATCCAAAAGTCATCTGTCAACAACTTAATGTCAAATTTATGTAATGAGACAAACATAAAGAAACCTTCCTCTACAAAACGGCGCGCCTTCGGCAAATTCTTTAAAAAAATACATAATTTAGCAAAAAGATTCTCATGAAAAATGCATAAAATTCAATCAAAGTGTCGTTCAGTTTTAAATCTTAAAATCTAAGTGATAAAGTTGCAATTGACATGCAGTATTCGTGTAGTTGTCATCTTCTGCCATCGATTGTGTTACGCAATGCGCAGACGCATCTCATGCATGATAGCTTTATTCATTATTGGTACAAGTACTTCATATTGCGTAATATTTGCACGTCTTTCTCCCGAAAGCGTTTTAAGGTTTTGTCTGTTTGTACCGAAAGGAAAGTCCATTTTCACACTTTTTAGCCATTAATCTATTAGAAGTAAGGATTCACAATCAGCCGGAGAAAAATGGCCCCGTCAAAACGGGTGCCCGAACAGCTCGGGCACCCGTTTGGCCTTCGTTATAAAGAGGCGTTATTAGCATATTGCAACGTATTTTCTAATGTCAGTTTGCTCCATATATTTTGACATATTCTGTTAGGCACTGTTCGTCCATATGTTATTGCTTATTATAGGTCAATGTTTTTAGCTAGTACTGCCAAATATATTTATTCAGCAAATAGGCCATATCTGGGCTCTGTATAGTAAATGACAAAATAATAAAAAACGCACTTAGGTACTTTCACGATGCCAGATTTCGTGAAATGACACTCCCTAAACGTGAATTCCTAAATTTCAAATTGTTTTATTTTATTAATTTAATAGGATTAATTGTATTGAAATTCAATTTGAATTTACCATGAGCTTTTCTGTGAAGGAAAACATCGTGAGGAAACCTGCACGCATCCGCGAAGTAATTCAAAAATGTGTGTGAAGTCCCCAATCCGCGCTGGGCCCGCGTGGGGACTATAGCCCAAACGATCTCGTGGTGAGAGGAGGCCTGTGCCCAGCAGTGGGACGCAAATATGCAGTAGTAGTAGTATTGTATAGACTTCGAGTTTCTATCACAACCATAAAATAAACCAAGACAAATTATAAGACGTATATTCTAAATAAAGAAATTAAAAGAGTTAACTAATCAACTTTAAAATAATCAATGTAGGTAGTCCAGACGAAACATTTTACCATTTCCGAGGGGAAAAAAGCGCATTAAAATCTAGATAGGTAATAAAATAACATTCCAGTAGGTACAACCACGACATACCTGAATCCTAAATTAACTTAACTAGACCTTTACACAATACGAAGCCTAAATAGAGCCACATTCGTGGCAATTTTACAAAAATGCCACATCTCTAGTGTAACAAAATAACATAATTGCTAAAGAATGATACCAAAGCGCTTGTACGTTTTTACCCCATGTGCTTTAATAAAGAAAAAAAGACAATAAAAATGCATACATTACCATTTAACTACTGTTCTTGTATTTCGCGTTTTTACAGCACTTCAAATCACGGATAGTTCTGATCATCATTATGATTGGTTTACGAGTATACACAAAGTGATATTTAATATGCGTTGTTCTAGTAAAAACAATCCAATGCTACTCGTACCAATATTAATGATTGCAGAGATTATATGCGGAAAAGTAAGCATGCATATGTCATTTATTTCTCCATAACTGCATTTCTAAATTTAGCAACCAGATCTTCGTATCCAATATACTCACTTTATTGAACACCACACATTAAGTACAACCAATATCTTAAATTATATCATATTAATTATTAATCATATCCATACTAATATTATAAATGCGAAAGTAACTCTGTCTGTCTGTCTGTTACCTCTTCACGCTTCAACCGCTGGACCGATTGAGATGAAATTTAGCATGGAGATAGTTGGGGTTCCGCAAAAAAAACGCATAGTTCTCGCGGAATACCGCGATAACCGAATTCCACGCGGGCGAAGTCGCGGGCAGAAGCTAGATATCTTATGTTTTCTCAATTAATTTGAAATTAAACGTAGGCTAAAGAATTTAAATTACCATAAAAAACATTGAAGTAGTTTTTTTAATGTTATTTTCCCTCTCATTATCGAACCGCGTCATAAACACCTCGGAACATATCTCGCCCGTTTATATCTATTTCGCCGCCGCTTAAATTAAGATAAACTGTATGGTTTTAATGGCAGAGTCTCTCGTCGACAGTTTATTTTGTTGCCATAGATACGGCATTAGGCCGGCGGCACACTCGGGGAAAATTCAAATAATAGTAGTACTTATTGCTCCTTTAGCCACCATATACCACCACCACCACAACGGCCTATTTACGGCCCACTGCTGAGCACGCCTCTTCTCTTCACGAGAGGGTTTGGGCTATAGTCCCCACCTAGGACCAGCCCGCATCTGCAGTCATTGTGACTACACACACATACTTGAATGACTGCAGATGCGGGCTGGTTAACAATATTATAATAGTACTAGCTTCTGCCCGCGACTTCGTCCGCGTGGAATTCTGTTATCGCGTTCCCGCGGGAACTATGCGTTTTCCGGGATGAAAAGTAGCCTATGTCCTTTCCAGGGTCCCCAACTATCTTTATGCCGAATTTCATCTCAATCAGTACAGCGATTGAAGCGTGAATAGATAACAGACAGACAGACTTACTTTCGCATTTATAATATTAATAGCTTCTGCCCGCGACCTTGTCCGCGTGGAATTTGTTAATAGCCTTCCCGCGAGAACTATGCATTTTCTCGGGATAAAAAGTAGCCTATATGTTGACCAGTGTTATAAACTATCCCCATACCAAATTTTGTTTCAATCCGTCCAGTAGTTTTCGAGTTAAATCCGGACATACATACATACAGTATTTTTTTCTAAAAATCGTTATTTTGTGTTCAGTATCGTTCATATAGTCCCTTTGATTTGATAGTTTCTTTTAATTTTAAATTTTCAGCGGCGACTTCTTCTACATAATTATTATTTATTATATGTATAGATTTTTCCTTTTTTTTCATTTCATTAATCTCTTATGAATAAATAGTTTAGTGCCAAAATTTATTATTTAGGTAATAGCAGACTGGTTTAAAGAATGTTTTAGTGAACTCATCAATCATTTCCTTTTTACACCATTTTTCCCGTTCCCGTGGGAATATCGGGAAATCCTTTCATAGTGCTCCCCTATGCTCCCCAAGGAACCTGCATGCCAAATTTCATCTCTCTACGATGATCCCCGCGACATCGTACGCGCCTAAACATTAAAATGTAAAAATCCCTTTTTTTCCCGTTCCCGTGGGAATTTCGGGAAATCCTTTCTTAGTCCTTCCCTACGCTCCCCAAGGAACCTGCATGCCAAATTTCAGCCCTCTACGACCAGTAGTTTCGGCTCTGCGTTGATATGTCAGTCAGTCAGTTTCTTCTTTTATATATTTAGATAGAAGATAGATAGATAGCTGTTTCCCTCGACTTCTTACGCGCCTAAACATTAAAATGTAAAAATCATATTTTTCCCGTTCCCGTGGGAATATCGGGAAATCCTGTCTTAGTGCTCCCCTACGCTCCCCAAGGAACCTGCATGCCAAATTGCATCTCTCTACGATGATCCCCGCGACTTCATACACGCCTAAACATTAAAATGTAAAAATCCCTTTTTTTCCCGTTCTCGTGGGAATTTCGGGAAATCCTTTCTTAGTGCTCCCCTACGCTCCCCAAGGAACCTGCATGCGAAATTTCAGCTCTCTACCTATACGACCAGTAGTTTCGGCTCTGCGTTGATATGTCAGTCAGTCAGTTTCTTCTTTTATATATTTAGATAGAATATAGATAGATAGCTGTTTCCCGCGACTTCGTACGCGCCTAAACATTAAAATGTAAAAATCCCATTTTTCCCGTTCCCGTGGGAATATCAGGAAATCCTTTCTTAGTGCTCCCCTACGCTCCCCAAGGAACCTGCATGCCAAATTTCATCTCTCTACGATGATCCCCGCGACTACGTACGCGCCTTAAAATGTAATAAACCCATTTTTTCCCGTTCCCGTAGGAATTTCAGGAAGTCCTTTCTTAGTACTCCCCTACGCTCCCCAAGGAACCTGCATGCCAAATTTCAGCTCTCTACGATGATCCCCGCGACTACGCACGCGTCTTAAAATGTAATAAACCCATTTTATCCCGTTCCTGTAGGAATTTCGGGAAGTCCTTTCTTAGTGCTCCCCTACGCTCCCCAAGGAACCTGCATGCCAAATTTCAGCTCTCTACGATGATCCCCGCGACTACGTACGCGCCTTAAAATGTAAAAAAAAAACATTTTTTCCCGTCCCCGTGGGAATTTCGGGAAGTCCTTTCTTAGTCCTCCCCTACGCTCCCCAAGGAACCTGCATGCCAAATTTCAGCTCTCTACGACCAGTAGTTTCGGCTCTACGTTGATATGTCAGTCAGTCAGTCAATCAGTCAGTCAGTCAGTCAGTTTCTTCTTTTATATATTTAGATAGATAGATAGCTGTTTCCCGTGACTTCGTACGCGCCTAAACATTAAAAGTAAAAATCCCGTTTTTCCCGTGGGAATATCGGCAAATCCTTTCATAGTGCTCCCCTGCGCTCCCCAAGGAACCTGCATGCCAAATTTCATCTCTCTACGATGATCCCCGCGACTACGTACGCGCCTTAAAATGTAATAAACCCATTTTTCCCGTTCCCGTAGGAATTTCGGGAAGTCCTTTCTTAGTACTCCCCTACGCTCCCCAGGGAACCTGCATGCCAAATTTCAGCTCTCTACGATGATCCCCGCGACTACGTACGCGCCTTAAAATGTAAAAAAAAAACATTTTTTCCCGTTCCCGTGGGAATTTCGGGAAGTCCTTTCTTAGTGCTCTCCTACGCTCCCTAAGGAACCTGCATGCCAAATTTCAGATCTCTACGATGTTTCCCGCGACTTCGTACGCGATTAAACATTAAAATGTAAAAATCCTTTTTTTTCCCGTTCCCGTGGGAATTTTGCAAAATCCTTTCTTAGCGGATGCCTACGTCATAACATCTACCTGCATGCCAAATTTCAGCCCGATCCGTCCAGTGGTTTGGGCTGTGCGTTGATCGATCACTATATCAGTCAGTCAGTCAGTCAGTCACCTTTGAGTTTTATATATTTAGATATTTTGACGCAAGTGCGAAAAGTTTGTTATTTTATCACGAGAACACTAGGGACGAGTGACAATGACAATTTCGCACGTGTATCGAACGACATTTTTTAATAAGTACATTTGCGAAAAAAAGAATAAAAAAATAAACGATCATGAAGCTCAATAAACTATACGTACTAGTTCGTAAAAAACAACTCTAGGCACGCTCACTAGCTGTCAAAAAAACAAAAAACGCTCGTTCGGAAATGACGAACTTTTGGGTACGTTAAACAGTATCGAAATGTTTACTTTTTGACCATGTCTTTAAACATTACGTAGGTAGATGCAATAAATTCATTTCATTTTATTGTGATTATGACAATATCTCTGCATTGAATAAAAATCATAAATGTCATTCATTGAAACGTTCAACGAACATTCTGAATGACTCTCCGCGCCCGGTGCGCCCGCGCCGCGGACTGCGCACGATGCGCGGGAGTGCGTGACATTTCTTTGATCTCGCTGCACCGCGCTAATCTGCACAAATGCTCCTGTAATTTATACTTCTCCTTTTGCACAAAAAACTATAATAGAGCTCAGATTGTACATGTTGTTTATGAAGGTTACAGATTAAAGCAAATGATAGTTGAACTCTTGAATATACTTAGGTGTTTTCCAGTGGTTTCACGCGAAATTCTCTAGATTTTGTTGTTTATTCTTTCCTCCTACTTCGATAACATTTTACCCTCTCGTGATGAGAGGAGACCTGTGCCCAGCAGTGGGACGCAAAATAGGCTGTAGTAGTAGTAGTAGTACTTTTTACTGGTACGTTTTTTGCACTTTTAACTGTCTTACGTTACTTCTGTATCTACTAGATTTTTTGGAAGTGCCATTCGAGAATTATCAAGCCACTTATAACATCAGGCTTAGAACAATACACGTCATTCATGAATTAACTCTACATATCTAATAATTTTGCAAACAATATCTTCAAACCTACGGATAAAAGGAAACCCTCTTCAAGGAACATCGCGTCGCGGAAAATTGTACAGTTGAAAATGACTCCGTGGGTGGTAATGGCAACACAACGGTGAATAATAAACAATAATTTACTCTCTATTTACACAAACAGCCTAAACAATTCAATTACAACATAAGTTGATTTATGATCACACGACACGTTTGAATTTGGTTTCTATAACGTTTCGCAACCGGGTCTTTATACGGCGTTTAAATAGGTGAGGTGTGGCGGTCTGCAACCAACTACGACCAATGACCATGGTTGTTTTGACATTTATAGTACTCCGATCTGAATGAATGTGGAGATATAAATTTCAATAGTCACCAAATTAGATTTGTTATCGGCCTATCTTAAATTGGTTCATAAAAAAACAGACTTCGAACCTTTATTCCTTCTTTTATTATCCGATTCTCAAAATCTCTTCTTAATGTTCTTTTAGTTTAGATTTACGCTCTCAACCGGCTGTTAACACACAGTCTTACGTAGTATTTAGTATTTGAGGTTTATTAATTGAAACACCTTACCTTATGATTAGAAGCTTAAATTATTTCTTAAGCGATTCTTCATCATCACCATCAGTCAGTGCTGGATATGATGCAGTCCTGCCGGGGCTAATCTTCCAATACTAGCCACTTAGCTCAATCGCTTCCAGATTTACTCTTGCATACATAATATTACGCCTTCTTCCCATAGGGGTAGGCAGACGCCATTTCCTTAAATTTGCTATGACTTACATACCTACTTACCTCTCTCGCTTCTTCAACTTTCATTGAATTCCGCATACATGCTCGTCGGTTTAGAGTACTTTTGACCTGGCCTTTAATCAGATTGTCCTGAATTTGACCCAAGAAAATGCGCCTCGGTCTTCCTCTGCCAACACTTAGGTACTTTTACTTTTCCTATACTAGTATAAGTAGTAGTCCGCACTCGATTTCGAAATCTCGGACACTACTTATTTGGCCAGCCAGTTGCAACGGAATTCCATTAGTTTCCAAATTCGCCATGTTCGGTCCTAATCACCACATCTAACCGCACCCTGTGGGAACTACAGACAGGTGTTGACGCAAAAGGTCGTATGTCCATGTAGTTCGTACTCCAGTTACGCCCTTTTGTGATAGTGACATTGCGCGTGACCTCTGCGGCCTTGCTCCGGCGCCGCTCGCCAAACTGCACCTAGCTTTGTTTACATTTGACGCGTGATGAAGCGCTTGCGATGTGGAATTGTAGGATATAGATTTTTCTCAAACATGCTCGGAAATGTTCGTGTTACTTTAAAAAAAATTTTAAATAAAAAAATAAAAACCGCCTTCAAACTCCGACAGACTGCGATGTCAATGTCAAGTTCACTATATGATTATCTTTTCTTTGGGTCGGTTCACTTGACACCGACTTCGCAGTCTGTCGGAGTTTGAAGGCGGTTTTTATTTTTTTATTTAAAAATTTTTTTTCGGCTACAGTTTCCAAACATTACTATAGAAGTACTAAGTAACTCTGAAGTCCTCGAAATTGACACCAAAATCATCTACGTGCTAGCAAATTTGGAGGAGTTCCCTCATTTTCTCATGGATCCCATCATCAAAACTGAACCAAATTAATATGGGACCAACTTGGTAGTACCACCTTTCGAACAAAATAAAGAATCATCGAAATCGGTTCACGTTTACTATTTATTTTCGGTGAACATACATAATAAAAAAAAAAAAAAAAAAGATTCCGACGAATTGAGAACCTCCTCCTTTTTTTGAAGTCGGTTAACAAAAAGAAGACGCGAGGCTGTCCATTGCCGGCCTTGGCCAGCAAAAACATTATTGTCGTGTGTGTTTTTTTTTAATTCGCTTGCTATCTGAGACACCTCTGTAGAGAAACTGACAAATCCATGGAGGTAATAAGTACAACTTCCATGGCCAAATCATCCACGATCATGGAAGTAGTAATACTGATGTGGGGTAAGTGCGCCTAAATTTATTTGTCTTGTAAACAGCCAACTACTAGTTGAGTAATATTTATAGGTTTCGATATATTTATGTTAGGCGCACTTACCCCATCCTGGCGCACTTGCCCCGACTGACCTTAAGTATTTCCTCGCTGTTTGAGAAAAGCATTAAATATATACCTCGGCCGCAATTGCGATTGCCGGACTCGTACTAATAGAAGGCTTCGCTTCGCTCAGCTTTCTAACTGATTCGTCCGGCAATGCGCTACTTGGCGGCCTCTGCAATAATGTACTATTTCCGAATACTTATATAATATTTCTATTTTGACAGTACTGTCAAGTTAGACTATTGAAATTAAAAGATTAGATTGGAAAAGACTACATATTTTTCCTTCATTGTTTTAAGGAGTTAGGTAATGGCTACTGCTTTCTCATTTAAAATCAGTAGAGTCCACCAAAGAAGCAGTTTATTTCTAAGTCAAGTGTTTTAACCAAAAACCTACGTGTTGTGGAGCATTGTAATGAATGATTATACTATTGTGCTAGTATGATCACAATGAGTGATCCTGATGCTTAAATTCGGTGGCAAAGACTAATTTGTAGCATTTGAAGACGTGGTATCAGATGCTACAAATGTTATGATTCCTAATTGGATACGAATCGGTTATCCTAGTACAGTCGACGTCAAAGATATTGTTTACACTTTTGGCAAGGTCCAAAAGTCTTTGCCGTGGATCGTAGGTAAGTACATTTTCTTGCGCCCAATTTGTGTAGGAATTTGCGTGCACTTGCCCCCACGTGGGCGGCCGAAGGCGCGCCTAATGGCGGTGACCTGTTTGTTCCCGTCATTTCCGAATAGTTTCGTTGATCATGGTGGTATATACCATATCGAACACATTTTGAAAGGTTCTATAAAATCATGTCAAGGGCTGTCATTCCATATAGAAACGTCGTTTTATCCCATAGTAAAGATTTCACGAGCGCCGCTTAGTTAACGGACGGTTTGAATCGAATTACCCGAAGTGGTTTGTTTTCGCCATCTAACCCACCCATTAATTCTATGTATGCCTCTGAGATTTAGTTAGAGGTAGAGAGAGATTTGCTCTTTATGATTATTTTAATTGTAATTTTAAATTTATATTTTATTTCAAACACAATCATTGTATTGTTATTGAATAAATATTGGTTGATTGATTGATTGAGCTCTTTTTAACCTACTCCAAAAAAAGGAGGAGATTATCAATTCGTCGGAATCTTTTTCTTTATTATTTTTTTATTTTTATGTATGTTCACCAAAAATAAATAGTAAACGTGAACCGATTTCGATGATTCTTTTTTTTGTTCGAAAGGTGGTACTTCCAAGTTGGTCCCATATTATTTTGGCTCAGTTCTGATGATGGGATACATGATTTGCTAGCACGTACCTATATGATTTTGGTGTCAATTTCGAAGACTTCAGTTACTTAGATATGTATTTCTATAGTAATGTTTGGAAACAGTACCTGAAAAAAATATATTTAAAAAAACCGCCTTCAAACTCCGACAGACTGCGAAGTCGGCGTCAAGTGAACCGACCCAAAGAAATGATAATCATATTAGTGAACTTGACATTGACATCGCAGTCTGTCGGAGTTAAGAGGCGGTTTTTTTAATGTATTGTTTTCTAACGCATTGCATCTTCAAGTTTACCTTCCTTCATACCTTTTTATCTGCACAACGCATACACAACCTCCCAGTACAGTATAGTCACCCACAG
Organism: Aethes cnicana; assembly: GCA_963971205.1. Lineage (NCBI taxonomy): Eukaryota > Metazoa > Arthropoda > Insecta > Lepidoptera > Tortricidae > Aethes > Aethes cnicana. Next base: position 15,854,848 of record OZ020274.1, read on the forward strand.
CAATCTAATGACCATAATACTGATACCTGACTACCAAGCAATAGATCTATATCACCATTATTCAAATGTCAGGGCCGCGGTGAATTCCGTGCCTTACTCGCTTGTAAACCATAATGACAGGTGGAATTTTGCTACGAGCAAATTAGATAACCTAAATTACGCATTATGGTTGCATTTGCACGAAGAGATAAAACAAATTAGTACTTAATGATTTAGAATACGTACATAAATGATTTTTTCCATCTTCGATAGGGAGAACTGGATTTCGTAGTCTATGATGAATGATATGATGTCCTACCAGAAATCACTACCAGCCGTTTCGAATTTTCGAGGTCGTCGCTCTCTATACAGATGTCTGCCGCTGTTCTACTTTTCTGATTCACAGGAATAACGTAAAATTATTTGAAACTCATAATACTTAAGTACTTGCTAGTAGTATAGGTACTTTGCACAGTTTAGGACTATTCATTTTGGAAAATCATTTTACATAGTTTTCCTCTCCGTTTGATGGATGTCTAAATATACAGTATTCATCACCTACGACGTAAACTAAACGGAAAACATCAACTCTCCGTGGCATGACAAAGCAGATCAGTGTCAGTATGGAAAGCTTTAAGAAATCATTTTCCACGGATCCGGAGCACATTCCTCGTCATCATTACTGACCAATAGGCTGCAGATGTTGTGGTCAGCTTTTCTTTTTTGCATTTGATTTTTAGGCCAAGGTTGCCGTTCGTTTTTTGCTATAAAAAAATCGTGTGTCTTGAATCTTGAAAAATGTTTTGGATGCAAACTCCTACTATCAATAGGCCCACATGTTTTTCCAGTTTATGCAAGATAAAATTCGCTATACGTTCTTAAAATACTATACTTACTTACATTTCTATGAGTCTTTGTACTTTAGTATGAATATCGTGATTCATTACCCCGCTTAGCATAAATTATTCCGCATCTTAAAAGGCCATTATAATTCTTATTAAATTCCATAAAAGTACCGACTACTTCATCGCTGTCATAAAAATCCTGTTATACATTAATTACTCTTTCAACGGGCAAAATACCAAAGTAACATTATATTTCATTTTAAAATAGCATGTTGCATTTTGCACATAATAAAACGTATGCAATTTGCATTTTCATAAAGTAATCTGATGAACTTGAAACGTATCAATTGCATTGTTTAATTTTAATTATATTGTTGCGCGGTTCTCATAATAATTACTGAACAACAAATGATGCGACGCTGATTAAGTAGCCGATTACTTCGAAGGCTGTTCGTACAAATATTGTTATTGAATTGTTACGAAATATTGTGTTTTAGTAATTAATAGCAGTCAATTAGCATTCAATTATTTATTATTGTTATTAACTGTTGTGTGAAAATGTTAACATGTTATTTTTGTTACAGGTAATTAAGCAGTTACTTATACAACCACCTATGTAAAGTGAGTAGGAAGATGAAGGAGTCGAACCTTATATCAAAAATATCTTAATGTTTATTTTAGAAAACGGAAAGTCATGACTTCATGATTTCAATAGCTTTCAAACAACACGAGGCATGAATGAACTTTGAGTATTGTGAAAAAAAAACAATATTGACTCGACATAATTATCAAATTTTCAAGGCATTCACAATAAAATCCACTGTTGGTATGAGGAGATTTATTCTGAAACTGAAACTGAAACAGGGCGGAAGTTGGTAGTTTTCGAATTTCAGTTAGAGCCGACTCGAAGTTGCCATCGCATCGCTTCAAAGGGTCTTGAACAATTTTTCTTTGAATTTCTTTCCTACTCCGGTGGCGATTTTTAAATCTCACCCAAGTGTCGGGTCTCACGCAATCCTGGCAGCCGCCGCAGGCAACGTACAGAATTAGGGAAATAAATGGCCTCAAATTCGGAGGATAATTTGTTAACAGGCCATTTATGTATGAGTTATTGTTCAATGGGAGATGATTGAGGCCTTAATTGGAGGTGAAAGAGGTCTGGAATTTTGGAAGCATAGGTACCAGCGAAATGTTTTAGTAAAATAAAAATAGCTTTGTCAGTATAAAGTTCGTGTTCAAAAACTACAATAAATAGAAATGCTTTTCTGGGAGTTCATCGTTACCCCCTCAAACTCGAACATTTTCTATTAACTTAAAAAAACCCTACTGAGTAAATTCGTTTAAATCTTTCATAACTAATCAATCTACTTCACTCGTTGTGAAACCTTTAGCTAGATCCCTTTGATTGCCAAGCTGTCAGTCAAAGGCACGCTTTAATCCAATTTGTTATAGGACCATTTATAATGTTGCAAGAATTCATTATCAGATGATTACTCGTACATCAATATTAGGCTATAGATATAGGTATGAGTTTGATGGTCCAAAACAAGTAACGTAGAATAATTTTGCGAATACATTTAACGCTTATTAATTTATGCTTTCTGCAAAATGTTGTCAATAATCGTTGGTACATAGGTATAGTTCCTATAACACTTGCATTTAAACTTCATAAGTTACAAACATAGCATGTTTAGGAACTACCGTAGATATAATTGCAATGAGCTTAGCAACTTCAGAATCATTTATGCTAGTAATCTCTTGAAAATATGCTCCAAAGTTAGACATATGAAAAAAATACTATAATAAGATTACCAAAACACGGATTAAAATTAGTTTGTTCATATGAAATATAATTATTGTTAAAATATAAAATTGATACGCCGTAGTTCAGAATCAATACCAATTGCCTACTAATAATAAATCGGCTCAAATATTTTCTAATCCCATACACAGAACGCTCTTGAATAAATAGTGAAGCCAAACAGACGGACGAGTCAACAGCGCGGGTAAATAGCTAGATGTGCCAGTGGGCCACAAGGTCGCATATTTCGACGAGATCGTGAGTTATATGGTCAATATTTATTTATTTATTCTATTGAAGGTAATGGTGCAGTCGACTATAATGAGATGTATCCACACGTCGCTACAAACGTTACAAATGTTACAATAATATGTATACATGGACCGTAAATAAGTGCCTTTACATTTCTGACATGTAAAACTCCCTTTATACATATAGCCAATTTTCTGAATAAATGATTGAATTCAATATCATAATCAAAAGATTGTAATATTAAAAAAACATACTTAGCTTTGTAGTGGATTGTACAGACGCTAGATCAGATATAAGCGAACAAGACGATCATAAATATTTGAACACGATCTTATCAACAAGACGTTAGAGTACATGTTCAGAGATTTATGATCACTCTTGTTCGCTCACATAAGTATATCTAATAGCGACTGTAACTGTGAAACTACAAAAACGTAGTTTGATAAAGCTCATTCTCACCTACATAATACTTTAAGTCATATAGTCTCACGATTGGACACAAACCTACTCTCGCAACAACAAGGTCTCTTCACGAGTCAGTTTTCAGACGCGTTAGAAAGAAAGAAAGAAAGAAAGAAAACATTTATTCATGACATTACACAACACACACACACAAAAGACAAAAAAAAGAGCAACATTTATACAGAACAAAAGTGTTGTGGCCTGTCACCAAATGATCCCAACTCAGCTTGTGCTAGCATTTAAATGCCAGCGCTGGTCTTCCGTTGGGGCCATTTGGTGAGACCTCGACCGGCTACACACGGTACACTGAATACATACAAATTACAAATTACAAAATATTTACATTCAAAAAACAAATAACACCAAAATAAATTATGAAATGGAATTTTACACGGCAACACCGTTGACAAATGTCATCCCGAAAGAAAAAGGAAAAAAAAAACCAATAAAGAGTAACCTATAACTAATCTAAATCGTTAGAAAAGTACTAATAACGGGTGGGTGTTCGACACATAAAAGCTCGTAAATCTTTCGTAAACGCTGAACCGACACGCACAGTCATCACATCAAGCCCTCAGTAAGTCAAACGCCGCTAATATATTGTACTAAATAACGAACCTGTCGGTTTGTGTGTCACAGGGCCGGCCGAATGTGTTGCGCGCCTTCTTCAATGGCTCCGTAACGGATTGGGATTGTGTGGTTTTGAAGTTAAGGTTTATTACGAACAGGGCATATCTAACCTTAATTTCCTTTTAAAGTATGACTATAAGTAGCCGGAAGGTACCAAAGAACTTCTCCGTCTGGGTGATAAGCATAGTAATAGTACATTACAGACCTAGGGTGGTGAATTCGTAAATGTCCCAGATCGCAGGTTTCTGTCTCCCGAACCGAAGGTGAGGGCCATAAATATGCGATCTGGGGCTTTACGAATTACCGCCCGTGGTTTGTCAAAAGTTTTACGTGATGTAAAATGAGTTTACATCACCCTAGGCCGTAAAGTGAGATTTTCTACCCGCTACGCGGAAAGAAAATCTCACTTCTTGGCCTAGGTAAGACGTAAAACTTTTGACAAACCACGGGCGGTAATTCGTAAAGCCCCAGATCGCATATTTATGGCCCTCACCTCCGGTTCGGGTCACAAACACCTGCGGTCTGGGACATTTACGAATTCACCGCCCTAGGTCTGTAATGTACTATTTGTGGTCGTTTTACGTGATAACTGGTACAATTTGTATGTATATGTATATTACAAGAGAATTTAATAACTATTCCTAAGGGATCAGAATATTACGATTGCCCAAGCTTTTGAGAAATATTATAGAAAAATGTTTTTTATGTAAGTATAATGATTTTGATACTCGAAATGAGTATAGATAAAACGATAGAACGACGCCTGCTCAAAAAATTCATCGGGGGGCACGGCAGTGCCCCCCGCCAAGTCAAGCGCGAAGCAAACACTGCCGTAGCATCCTTTACTGGATGGAACCATTTCGCCGCATTTTTAGGTCCAGCCTATTTGCGTCCCACTACTGGGCAGTTCTCGAGTGGCGCCCGCGAACCGGGAGACGAGCTGTCGGTAGGCCTCCAACAAGATGGAGCGACGACCTCGTGAAGGTCGCGGGAAACCGGTGGAAGCAAGTAGCACAGGACCGGTCGGAGTGGCGAGCCTTGGGGGAGGCCTATGTCCAGCAGTGGACGTCTTTCGGCTGAAATGATGATGATGATGATGACTGGGCACAGCTTAGGCCTCCTCTCATCACGAGAGGGTTTGGGCTATAGTCCCCACGCGGGCCCAGTGCGGATTGGGGACTGATATCTGCTAGGTATTAAAAGTGTCAAAAGATACGCCGTAAAATGTATTCCTTTTGCTTTAAAACTTGACTGGTATTTCTACAGCACTTCTATCTGGGTAGTGAATTAAAAAGCAAGTAATTAAACGAATTACGCCAATAGAAACTAGGTATTCCTAAGATGGCGGCGCTGATTTCACATCCTCGCAGCCTCCATTACAACATAATGAGGATTTATATGGAGAAACAAGTGTATACATAGACATAAATAATACTTCGTATGTACCCGGCCTAACGTAGATACATGTCATGTTTCCCCACTTCATTGGTGTCCAATCCAAAGTTAAACTTATATCGTGACACTAAAGCTGGGTCACATTTTTTCAACAACGAGACGAGTTTTTAGATACTGAGAAACAGTTTCGAAATAAGTTTTTTTTAAAACGCTTATTGTCACGCACGCTCGGTGACAGAACTTTGGATTGGACACCGTGGAAGTGGGGACATATTACGTGTACGTTAGACCGAGTCTATATTATTTACGTCTATGAGTGTATACAACACAGACAGTTGATTCTCCACTGTCGTCAGCAAAATGATGGAATAGGAACCACCACAAGGACATTTACGTCCCACTGTTGGTCACAGTTTTGTCATGGTTATCTAGTATAGACCCCACGCGAGCCCAGTGTGGCTTAGTTACTTCATACATAATCTTTATTGTCAGTCTTTGATTTTTTTCTGCGTTACGCGCAGGTATCCTCAAGATGTTTTAGTACCTACACCGAAAAGATCAGTTGGTTTTGATTTTTACACATAAGTGTTTGAATTTGAGAATTGATTATATTTACCCTCTCGTGATGAGAGGAGGCACACCCAGCAGGTGAGACGTAAATAGTAAACGCTTCAAAGTAATTAAAAAGCACCACCAACACTCTCAACGCATGTGTGCGTGCTGAGACAGCCATCAACTATGCGTTGAGGGTATTGGTGGTGCTTTTTTAAATAATCCATATCCATATTAATATTATAAATGCGAAAGTAACTCTGTCTGTCTGTCTGTTACCTCTTCACGCTTCAACCGCTGGACCGATTGAGATTAAATTTGGCATGGAGACAGTTGGTGTCCCGGGAAAGGACATAGGCTACTTTTTATCCCGGAAAAACGCATAGTACCCACGGGAGCGCGATAACCGAATTCCACGCGGGCGAAGTCGCGGGCAGAAGCTAGTCAATATTATAAATGCGAAAGTAACTCTGTCCGTCTGTCTGACCCTCTGTTACCTCTTCACGCTTCAACCGCTTGACCGATTTACATTAAATTTTGCATGGAGTCAGTTGAAGTCTCGTGAAAGGACATACTACTACTACTACTACAACAACAGCCTATTTACGGCCCACTGCTGGGCACAGGCCTCCTCTCATCACGAGAGGGTTTGGGCTATAGTCCCCACGCGGGCCCAGTGCGGATTGGGGACTTCACACACGTCTTTGAATTACTTCGCAGATGCGTGCAGGTTTCCTCACGATGTTTTCCTTCACCGAAAAGCTCAGTAAACTTAGAGGTGTGAGCCGGAATCGAACCCCCGACCCTCTGCATGAGAGGCGGTAGGTCGAACCACTAGGCCACCACGGCTTACAACCACTAGGCCGCAACGGCTTACAAAGGACATTAATTAAAAAGCACCACCAACACTCTCAACGCATGTGTGCGTGCTGAGGCAGCCATCAACTATGCGTTGAGGGTATTGGTGGTGCTTTTTTAAATAATCCATATCCATATTAATATTATAAATGCGAAAGTAACTCTGTCTGTCTGTCTGTCTGTTACCTCTTCACGCTTCAACCGCTGGACCGATTGAGATTAAATTTGGCATGGAGATAGTTGGTGTCCCGGGAAAGGACATAGGCTACTTTTTATCCCGGAAAAACGCATAGTTCCCACGGGAGCGCGATAACCGAATTCCACGCGGGCGAAGTCGCGGGAAGAAGCTAGTTAATATTATAAATGCGAAAGTAACTCTATCTGTCTGTCTGTCTGTCGGTTACCTCTTCACGCTTCAACCGCTGGACCGATTGAGATTAAATTTGGCATGGAGATAGTTGGTGTCTCGGGAAAGGACATAGGCTACTTTTTATCCCGGAAAAACGCATAGTTCCCACGGGAGCGCGATAACCGACTTCCACGCGGGCGAAGTCGCGGTCAGAAGCTAGTAATAAATACATTGAATCGTTTTGAAATGTGAAGGCGCGGGACTTCCTATAGTAGACTAGCTGACCCCGCAGACTTCGTTCCGCTTCCTGAATTTTCTTTGCTATATAGCGTCCGGAAGGAAAACCCGACTTATTTTTATATAGTATATTATCTCTACGCTGTTGTGGTAGTGATGGTGGTAACTTTTATTTACGAGTGAGAAGATGCCAGCTATCTTTCTTTTCTACTAATCAATCTTTTCTTGAGGGATTTCCTTTTCCTCCTTCTACTCTTTTTCACACTAGGTATTTAAAAACTTTTACGTCACCCATGACCATAAAGTGTGATTTTCTGCCCGCTACGCGGAGTGAAAATCGCACTTTCTGGCCAAGGCAAGACGTAAAACTTTGGACAAACCACGGGCGGTAATTAGTAAAGCCCCAGATCGCATATTTATGGCCCTCACCTTCGAGTTCGGGCCACAGAAACCTGCGATCTGGGACATTTACGAATTCACCGCCCTAGGTCTGTAATGTACTATAACAGTTATGTATCAAAGTTAATTTAACTATTTGTTTGTAATGGTGAGCACGTTAGTATAATGGCACTACTGACCAACTTTCGCTTTTCCCCATTTTTTTTTTAATTTCACCATTCTGATAAAATCTTCATACAATGATCGCATTGTTTAGACGTATGAGCACAGCTATAATCAACCAACGGCTGCCTCACTTGGCCGGGTGTGGATGAGAATCAAACTGTGCTAATGTAATATATTTAGTAATATAATATTATACGAGTAACTTATTGTATATTTTAGGCGTAATTAGTATAGGCGTAGTTAGGTTTTAATTACTTTTAGCTCAGGTACAGTTTTAACATAATATATCACTAGGTACAAAATATTACTCTTAATTCTACCTCTAGGGTTATTTCAGCTTTATTTAATCAATTCTATTTGAGACTAAGATTTATTAATATCAAATCAGTGTAATAATAAGTCAAATGACGTAAATATCTAAAACGTTCCAACGCCTAAGGTATTTATGACATTCTGTTGGTACAAAATATTACTCTTAATTCTAACTCTAAGGTTATTTCAGCTTTAATTAATCAATTCCATTTGAGAAGACTTATTGAGATCAGTGTAATAATAAGTCAAATAACGTAAATATCTAAAACGTTCCAACGTCTAAACGTCTAAGGTATTTATGACATTCTATTGGTCTGCTGGATAAAAAAACTGATGCGTCTGTGCTACACCAAACTGTGCTGCTAATTAGATGTAGTATTTGAGAGCAGATCATGCTCTGATTAACAATTATCACACGCGTCTGCGGCGTTAACAGTAATTATACAGGTGTCTGCACTTCTGCAGCCTCCAGCCGGTGGCAGATCGGCGTTTATACTCGACCTTGACCGGTGTTTGAATACTACTACTACTACAGCCTACTTTGCATCCCACTGCTGGGCACAGGCCTCCTCTCATCACGAGAGGGTTTGGGCTAGTCCCCACGCGGACCCACTGCGGATTGGGGACTTCACATACATCTTTGAATTACTTCGGAGATGCGTGCAGGTTTCCTCACGATGTTTTCCTTCACCGAAAAGCTCAGTGGTTAATTCAAATTGAATTTCGCACATAAGTAAACTTTAGAGGTGCGAGCCGGAATCGAACCCCCGACCCTCTGCATGAGAGGCGGTAGGTCGAACCACTAGGCCACCACGGCTTTTTTTGGTGTTTGAATACAGCTTACAAATGATAAATTACCTATTTATTCGAAACAAACAACACGATCACATCTAAGTTTATCTGTCAGTTGAAACCATTTTTAAAATATAATGAAATTACTCTTCTGCCCGCGACTTCGCCCGCGTGGAATTCGGTTATCGCGTTCCCGCGGGAACTCTGCGTTTTTCCGGGATGAAAAGTAGCATATGTCCATTCCCGGAACCCCAACTATTTCATCCAAATTGATCCAGCGGTTGAAGCGTGAAGAGGTAGGTAACAGACAGGCAGACAGAGTTACTTTCGCATTTATGATATTAATATGGATATGGATTACTAATATATCTCATATCACAATTTTATAACTTTACTCCACAACCCAATTATTTGATTGCAGCTTGCAAACTGACAGATGGCAGAGATAAACACTTTGAAATTTATCTCCGTTTGGTATCGTTTCCTAATTTATGCCATGAAATCATACGTAACGACTGAGTTAAGAGACAGGGTACGCTGATTTAAAGGGTTTATGCTAATACAGTAATTAGAATGGCGTGGGAATTCCACTAGTTACAAACACCTGTTCGTTCGCGGGTGTGGGTTCAGCGAACACTTGGCATTGATGCGTACATTGATTAGGTACTTTTCGGACTTACTAATTATTTAAATCTTATCTAGCCTATTAGATCCCACTGCTGGGCAAAGGCCTCCCCTCCTCTCTTCCACTCCTCTCTGTTCTTTGCCAGTTCTGGCCAATCCGATCTAAACTTGTCTAGGTCGTCGCGCCATCTCCGTCTAGGTCTGCCTCTGCAACGATGTCCGTCCCGAGGTGGCTAATTTGGCCCATCTGTCATCATGCATGCGGCAGACGTGTCCAGCCCAGTTGCACTTTAGTTTGGCAGTCTGTACCCCAACATCAGCAATCTGAGTCTTGGAGCAAAGTTCTGAGTTCCGTATCTTGTCAATTCTTCGGACGCCTAAGATACTGCGCTCCATTGCTCTCTGGCAAACCTTGAGCTTGGACTTTTGTGCCTCGTTAATGACCATGATTGGGCGCCATAGGTTAAAACAGGCAAGATGCAATTATTTAAAAACCTCGATAAAAAAAAGACTGCATACCAACTTTTGATAGATATACCCAGTGTCACTCTCACAATCAAGACGAAGCTAACGACACCTCGCAAGCATAATCCATCAAGCCATTTAGGATACAGAGCGTGCCAAAGAAATGTACATACATACATATACTCGTAAAACATAACCCGCCTTCTGGCGCAGTCGGGTAAAAAACCAAGTTCGAGTCTCTTAACGTTGGTATAATACTGTTACTTTGGGAAATAAGCATGACTAAAAGTCATCTTTATGTGAACCGTTTACGTTTTTGTGCTCTGAATGCGTGAACTGCGTGCAAATCTGTTCAGTAGTTTCGAAGATTAGCCATACCAAACAGCCTGAAAGAGACAAAAGATTTATTCATTTATTTCACCACTATTACCTACATTGCCTTTACAGCTCAACGCCAAAGTGAAAATAGAAACCACGGATTCGTGATTATCTACAGACCCAGAGAGTAGTATATTCCTTGGTAAAACAAGACTACTTACAATACAAAACAATACAAATACACTTTATTGAACACCAAAAAAACAATTACACAAGTAAATACAATAAACAAAGAAGAAGGGCTTACTACCACTTACTAACTTAACAACAACTACTATATTTAAGTATTTCATTTACACGTCAAACTTTCTGTTGTTGTTTGCTCTGCAAGCAGTTACAGAAATCTACAGAGGTGTTTCTTAGAACCACTAAGATTAAAACACTTAACTCTTTATAGTTATATTATAGACTAGTTGGCCCGGTGAACTTCGTATCACCACGGATTCCGTACTAAGTTATTCTTTTCGTTTTTTTTCTTTCTAAACCTTCCCAGAATCTCGGGGAATAGAACAAAAAAAGAATTAGCCAAATCGGTCCAGCAGTTCTCGAGCCTTAGCCAGACTAACACACGGCCATTCATTTTATATACCTCCTACTAGCTTCTGCCCGCGACTTCGTCCGCTTGGAATTCGGTTATAGCGTTCCCGCGGGAATAGAGTGTTAAACTATGACAAATTATATACGAAAACTTTATCTATTAAAAAAAACCGCATCAAAATCCGTTGCGTAGTTTTAAACATTTAAGCATAAATAGGGATATAGGGACAGAGAAAGCGACTTTGTTTTATACTATGAAGTGATAAGAAGAAGATAGAAGAGAGATGGATAGATTTTCCAGTGGGATCAATGGATGAACGGCCGCTCTCGTCGTGTGCTATCTCGCGGCCGGTAATCGCATCTCCACTCCTGCGCATTGTTAACCGTAGGGCTGCCAACTACGGTCGACTACAAGATGTAAACGTTGCCTTTAGCAGATCCTGATGATGATTCAATGGCACATTCGTGGTTACAATGTCATGAACTGTAAACTTTGCCTTTAGCAGATCCTGATGATGATTCAAGGGCACATTTGTGGTCACAATGTCATGAAGGGTTTGGCATATACTCCTCAAGCATACGTATACTCGTAGTATTGACGAGTTCATACACTTCTTTGAATTGCTTTGCAGATACTTAAGTACGCCGGGAGTGCTAGACTTTTTCGAGATATTTGTCTATATTGTAAAGCTTACTAGAAAATTCTAAACTGAGAAGGAAAATACCGGTAATAGTACCTATCCATTCTGTTGTTCTCAGCTGCAACCCGTAGGCTTGCCACGTCTGAATTCAGAATTTTGTTGTAACTAGTTACACGTGACACTTTGAAACATTTTTATCTAAATAAGTACATTTCAACGTGTAACAGTCCTAAAAGACAATCTATCTATCTTCTATCTATCTATCCATATATACTACTATAATAAAAGAGCAGAACCCGGCGTGTCTGTACATAGAAATAAAAGTTCAAAAAAAGGAACGGGGGGTCTAAAGATGTATGGTAGACCACATAACAGCGATTTTTAGAAATCTTTTCTGTATGTCTGTTTGTTAGAGTTAATCTCCGAAACTACTGAACCGATTTGAATGGGTAGATAAAGCATCATTTGGAGCAACATATAAGCTATGTTTGATTAAAATCGGATGTTGGAAAGAAAAGTTATCGGCAATTTTATATTCCACGCGTACGAAGTCGCAGACAGAAGGTAGTAAATTAAAAGAACAAATTACCAAATTAAAAGAGCCAATTAAGTAGTCATCCAACGACGATAGTTCAAGGTGCATTTCCCGCGCGGTGGCAGCCCTGTCTCCGGAAGCCGCGAATAATTTTCCGCGTCCGTGCGCGCGCGCAACTGTTCTGCTAATGCGCAAGATTGCGGCAAGTGTTTATTAACACACTGAGAAACAATCAAGCTAACCAGTGTCACTTCAAAACTGAGACCGGTTCGAATCTCGGTTAATGTATGACAGTAAAAAAAAAACATTTTTATTAAATCTTAAATCAATGCCATGGTTCATAACAGAATTCGCTATCTCTCGTTGTTTCCGACCTCTCCATACTTACCCATTTGGATTGATCACCTAACTGATACCCCGCTAGTCTATATCGAACACCAATCCTTTGCACAAAATGTGGTGGAACACATCACTCCAGTTTACCATGAAATAAGGCTGGTAAATGCGTTTTCAATTTAGATAAGTCATCATCATCATCATCATCATCATCATCATTTCAGCCGATAGACGTCCACTGCTGGACATAGGCCTCCCCCAAGGCGCGCCACTCAGACCGGTCCTGTGCCACTCGCATCCACCGCGTTCCCGCGACCTTTACAAGGTCGTCACTCCATCTTGTTGGAGGCCTACCGACAGCTCGTCTACCGGTTTGCGGACGCCACTCCAGGACTTTCTTGCCCCATCGGCCATCAGTCCTGCGAGCAATGTGCCCCGCCCACTGCCACTTAAGGTTCGCAATTCTTCGGGCTATGTCGGTGACCCCAGTTCTACTGCGGATATCCTCATTTCTGATTCTATCACACAGAGAAACCCCGAGCATAGCCCTCTCCATTGCCCTCTGGGTGACCTTGAGCCTTTTTATGAGGCCCATCGTAAGCGCCCACGTCTCGGAACCATAAGTCATCACTGGCAACACACACTGGTCGAAGACTTTCGACTTAAGACACTGCGGTAATTTGGACGAAAAGACACTGCGAAGCTTCCCGAACGCTGCCCAGCCGAGTCGGATTCGACGATTGATCTCTTTCTCGAAGTTGGACCTACCTAACATATAATACCTAATTAGATAACCTATTTAGATAACTACCTAAATCAAATTAGGTAGCTTTCGGGATGAAGTCAACACCTGACCAAGCAATACTTAACTTATACCAAACAGCTTCTTTCATCAATAAAACTTCGCGAATATAAATGACCACACATATGACGCAGAGCCTGCTTCCTGGATGGTCGACACTGACTAATAAACGTGAGAAACAACACCTCCATCATGGGTGTAATGCCATTATTCTTATGCATAGGAAACTTTAAAAGATAACGTTGTCTTCGTCAATCGAGGCTTTAGAAAAATTACTTAACTATTTACATTTCCAGTGTCTATGTTTTGACCTGCTGCTTCTCATGCAGGATCGGGCGTCAAATCAAGCTCGGCTGGGTGAGTTTTCCTTGGAAGCCTTCACTCGTTTGGGAAGTAATGGAAGGATTTGTCTCCATTTCACAGTGGATCTTCATATGAGAGCTGTTGAGAAAGGTGTGCACTAGTATTGCAATTATTTGCGACTAAAACAGACAGATATACGCTTCATTTACTTGCAGTTTTAAAAAGTACCTAGTTACCTACATTATCATTCAACTGTAATTTTTATTTGGTGAATAAAATCTCTTATTATTATTATTTGTTGGTACATTTTCATGTCACGGGCCCATGGGGACCCGGTCATTCGCATTCATGGGGCCGAAGCCAACATGAAGAGGCTTATGGTACCTTTTACTATAAATGTGAGATGGCCGCAACTGTGGAGATCTATCCTCCCAATACAACATGTGGCTGTACTGGCGGACAGCCCTCCAAAGTTGCCAAACTATTGCCGAGGAAGGAAGAGACTTGGAGTGGGCTATGTGGATGGGAGGTGTGGACTGGAAAATCGGGCTATGGAGTGAGATTACGGACATCTGCCTGATCAATATCTCACAAATTGAAGGCAAGGCAGACGGTGACTCGCCGCTTACGCACTAACCTAAAGGCTAGCCTTCGTGGGCCCCCTATACAGGCCACCGCACGGGTGGCGAGGGAGCAACACTGATGTAAGCAGCTAAGGGTGTGGAGAGGTGTGCACCGGTTTCGCCATCGCGGGTCGCGCCTCGTGCGCACCCGGAGCGGGTTTCCCCGTTATTACGCAGATTGAGCACTTCCACCCTTACAAGCATATAGCTCCTGCGCTCCACTCTGGGCGGCCAACTAAGGCAATCCAGAGGCGGGGGAGGTGTGTAGCTGTGTGTATGTGTGTGTATGGCGCATGTGTGTGTGTGCCCCCAGGAGTCTCAGGTGCGAGGTGTCGCCGCTCACCATCGGCCCGCCACAGGCCGCCCTGCGCTGACTGACTGCACCGGTGGTACAACACCAGGTGGGCGATGGGGTCGTCACATCCCTACGCCGTTATTATTATTATTATTATTATCTGCCAAAAGCAAAACGGATTTATAAATTCGAGTCACCTTATTTCTTTTCACACAGATTTCTACATCCATTTACCACGCATAGCCTCCTAATGTATCTCTATAAGTATAAAATATCGTAGCATTTAAGTAAGTTAGAATTTAAGTGACAAGTTTAAGTGCGAACGTGCCTGGACTTCCAGCCTCGCCTCTTCGCAGCTCGTAAATACTCGCCTCCGATTTAAGTTCATTAAATACCGTTGAAACTTAGCGCGGGAACACCTGGGATGCAAATAATGCCCTATCGGCATATCATGGGTCGTTTTTTTGTCTTTTAGCGTTTGGTCTAAGTGTTGAGTGTATGTATGGTACGAGTATCGTATTTGTACGGTACCTACTGTACTGGGTGTTAAGTTCACTATAAGATTGTCATAGCTTTGGCACAGTTCACTTGACACCAACTTTACCTACAAGCGGTCAGAGTTTGAACTCGGTTTTTCTTTTTCGGCTACACTTTCCAAACATTCGGTACTTACAACGGAAAGTACTTAAGTCTCACTGTAATCTTTGAAATTGATGCCAAAATCATGCATGTGCTAACAAATTTTGAATTTTCTCATGGATCCCATTATCAGAACTGAACCAAATTAAAATGGGACCAATCCGAAGGTAACACCTATCGATAAAAAAACATCAAACTCAGTTCACAATTGACGGAGTAATCGAGGACCAAAAAAACATAGCTACAATACATAGGTACGAATTGAAAACAATTTTCCTATTCCATTTTTCGTAAGTTGTTGGTTAAAAACGCTTACCGCTATCGCGCACGCGTGTCCGAGCGGTTACCGTTCGACCAGGCGCACGCGCAGCTAATTATTAGCACTGCAGATCTACACGCTGATTACTCTGCCATTGTCGGCGCGGGAATCCCTTAATGTGGCTTTGTGATCACAGACGCATAAACCGCTGAACCCCTAACCTAAACCAAATGAAGCCTGGATCGTGCGTTTAAACACAACCATGGAAGTAGTAAGTGTATCTGGAACTATCAATGTGACCAAATTCCGGTGTGAGGTCGTTCCTTATGTGTACATATCTTGATAATTATTTACTGCTATCACTGCTATTTATTGTTAAGTATATTTTTAAATATTTATTTTTCGTTACAGCAAAATATTTGACAGCTATTTGCGATGTTGCCAACTTTCGGAGTAAACTATATAATAAGTCTGTAGAAGAAGTCGCGCCTGAAACTTGAAAATTAAAAGAAACTATCAAGTCGAGGGGACTATATAAACGATTACTGAACACAAAATAACGATTTTTAGAAAAATTGACTGTATGTATACTACTGCTGGACGGATAGCAACAAAATTTGGTATGGGGGTAGTTTATAACATTGTTCAACATATGGGCTACTTTTTATCCCGGAAAAATGCATAGTTCTCGCGGGAATATTACCGAATTCCACGCGGGCAGAAGCTAGTATTTACAACCATAAAAGTAATCACAAGAGCTGAGCTGGAACCCTTTCGGCTAGTTGTAATTTTATTTTACTTAGTTATTAAGTAATGTAAGGTTAATTAGCCGAATAAATGTTTTTTACTTTACTTTACTTTACAAGTACTCCACATGAGAGGTAGTGAGACACGCCACCACGAACTAAGGGACTCATCGGTTTAACACCAAGTTAACCCGTTTGTAGCATCGAATCAAGCAACATTTATCTCATGATCTCATCCAATATCTAAACTGGTCTAATCTTACGCCACGATATCATAATTATTCATATTAAAGCATAGTAGGTAGTTAACCCTAACCTAACCGCCGTATAAGGGCAGGTGTCCATAGCAAGATGAATATAGCCTAGCTCGCGCCGCCGGGCGTGACAATTATCTTCAATGATTTATAACCCTATGGAATGCGATAAATAAGTATTAGGCCCACATTAGGCCTGTATCGACAAGATTTATCGATGTCACATATGTATAGCCACGTATAGCTGATCGAACATATACGTAAGTAACTAGGTACCTACCGAGCGAGTCTTGTGCAGTTTGCCCCCATCCCCACTTCCCCTTGATTTCTAAAAGTTATTTCAAAGTGCCCATTGCACTTGCAATTGTTATTTAAGGAACTTTTGTATCGAATTATATTCTATGTAGGTAGACCAAGCAGTTTGGCCCTAAAGAAGAGACTGTGATGGTCAGTAAAGACTGGGTTCCAAACCCTTCCCTCCGAGATGCCCTATCTCGTTGAGACCAACTACGAATTGGTTAAGTACCTACATCTAAAGGTTTTACGTGTCTGAGCGTCTACTATTTTCCTTTAGTTATAAAAACTTAACTACTTATAACTTTTCCCAATATGGTATGTTTGGATATTATTTCAATAAAACCGCAAGATAGAAGCGATATACAATCAGACTTTTCTTTTTTATTCCCCCTCTCAACAAATCTGATTATACGCTTGCGATAAATCAATTTTGGGGAATCGCTCTCCGCCCAATAAATTGGCAAATTGCTCTTTAACCCTGGGGAGCGGGTACCTATCTACAATCAACACAGTATTTAAAGTGACCTTGGAAGTCACACACATACTCTCAAACCTCCATCCTTCTTAGTCACCGTCACCAGGGGCGTCACCCAGTCCGCGCAGTCCACAGGCTCGATGATGCCGCTCTCTAGCATGGCGTCGAGCTCGGCGTCGACGCGATCCCGCAGAGCAAAGGGCAAAAGAGAGCGCATTACTTAATGGTGATAGGATATAACTACCTAATACAATATTAACTGATTATTAACGGACTCATCGTCTTGTAAACTACTGTAAATCAATATTTTCTTACAAGTTTAACACGTTTCTTGACCAGGAAGTTTCAGTGAAGCGAGATGATTGCACTAAGCGCCGTGCCGCGACGTTGCTCGACCGTGGCGTGCCGTTGAATTTAAAAATTATCTGTATTGGACAACAGTTTACTGCATTTGCTACCGTTTTAAGTCGTAAGATAAAGCATTTGGTAAAGAACTAATTTTTAAAAGAAAATGGTCTAAATTGGGTATTTACTTTCTAATTTAATGTGCTACTCATGAGTATAGTTTTCATTGCTTTTATAGTATCTACTGCAAATCTACTGTATCTAACTAAACCCATATTGTTTCCATTGTAAGCTTAAATTATAGAAAAGGAAATGATGATTTACTTTACATAATATACCTTTAAGAACAAAGTGGGAGGAGTCAAGCAAGTACTTGAAGTACTTAACTAAAAGGCATAATTTAATTTAAAAAATGTATTCCCCAACCCACGCTATATGGTGATTAACAATTACAATTGCAAAATGAGAATTTGGTAACGTCCGGCACATTAGCATAAAGAAATCGCCATTTCTCTAGAGAAAATGATGCGCACCCGCATGCACTTTTGCCTTCGACGCGCAGGGCTGCCACCTCACTACGCTAGGATTTTTATTAGCCGCCTTAAAACTTAAAAGGAAGGAGCCTCTGGTATTGCCTTCACAAAAGAGGAGTTTTGGCCGAGGGGAGTCGTGTTCCGTCGCTTTCGTGGAAGACTGAACAGCGATTTCAGAGTGCGCCTCACGACAAAGAAGTAATCGTGTTAGTTTCTAAGATTAATTTTAATATGTCTGATAGTCTTTAAGGTATATGTAATATGGGCCTAGATGCCTGAAATAAAATTTATAATTATTATTATTACTGCAAAGTCCTGACTTTATACATTATATGGGCCGCCTGGGTGCTTTAAAACTTACCGTTTCAACAACGGTCTTCGGTCGAAATATATTTCTGACGTCCCGCATGTCGCTTCTAATAGGCTAGATGACTGAAAAAAATCTGAATAAATTTCTGTGTCCATGGGCCGCAGTTACCACCAGGTGGCTGTGTGCTCGATTGCCAAAAAATACATTTTATTTTGTTTTATTATTATTATTATAAGCAAGCATTTGACCACGATCTCACCTGATAGTAAGTGACGATGCGGTCGAAGATGATACATGCTTACTTAGATAGTATCTGTTCACTCTCGACTTGAAAAGATCCAAGTTATAACTATCGGGAAAGAGACCGACCAGTAGGGAATTCCACTCCTTAGCTGTTCGCATGATGAAGCATGAATCGAAGTGTTTCGTGCGCGCTGGAGGAATATCTACAACATAAGGATGGAATCCAAGACCACGCCTAGTCCCGTAGTGACGAAATGGCGATGGTGTAATTAAATCAAACAATTCCCCCGCACACTCTCCAAAGTGTATCCTATAAAATACATAAAACAAATAGTCCGTCATTTAGTTTACCAAAAAATATTTTAGACGAAGTTACGACGCTTTTAAAATTCACAATACGTCACGTTTTAGTGTCTATAATTTGAACTCAGTTCTCTCTCTCACGTGCTACTTATTTTTCAATACTCTAACCGACGGACGAAATAAGAATAGATTTGCACTTCATTAATGCTAGTTAGCTAGAATCGTGTCTATTATATGGCATAGGTACTCTTACGGTTAGGTTTCTTATGAAAATTGCGTCGTGTACGCATGACAACCCTACGCCCGGCGCGGGCGCAGATCGCCAGCGCAAGTGAATGCATTTCTCTCGCTCGGTACCGCACGTCATTTGTGTACGGGATACGCTCGACACCATTTAACATAGTACGTGTACTCACCGATTAGAAATGACCTACTTTTCCATGAGAAATGTATTATTTTTATTTACCCATATAATTACTGTTACAAATAGAAATATGAAATCACGATAACATTATTTATGATCTTAATAAGAGTTCTACCATATGAAATCGTGAAACTCTCTGGGCTAAGTGACTTAAGGTTCTCGTATAGGTTAGTCAGCGCAAGTAAGTTGATGTGTTAGG
Source organism: Aethes cnicana (assembly GCA_963971205.1). NCBI lineage: Eukaryota > Metazoa > Arthropoda > Insecta > Lepidoptera > Tortricidae > Aethes > Aethes cnicana. Next base: position 15,874,442 of record OZ020274.1, read on the forward strand.
TTAGCACCTTTATAACTAGGCTTTATGACTAGATCCTCGAGCAATGTGACGCTAATTATATAAAGCTTTATTTATAGATCTACATTTTTTTTTCTGGACCCTTGGAGACTATACATCTCTAAGATCTTAGATTTAAGTTTAAGTTAGGGACTATACATCCCTTCAATGTAATTTTAGTACGTACCTATATGTATATTTTATACATGTAATGTAAATTTTGTAAATTTTGAAAAAAGGCCTTCTGCTTGAGTTTGTTGCGGCTGTCACCCGGGATTTCCCTACTCCAGCTAGCTCTGGGAAATCCTAAGTTACAAAGGGGATATTAAAGAAATCAAACAAGGTTTGCTATCAGATGGTATTTTATTGTGAGTAGATAGTTTCTCGTAGTCCCGCTTATTTGCTATATCCCCATCAGAATGTTAACATAATATTAGGTCCTAATATTAGAGAGAAGTGGGTGTAGACCCTGGGCTTAGTCAAGTGTTCAAAATCCTAGGTAATAGAAAATCACACCACCATTTAAATTAATTTAATTTAATTTAAGTGTCTTAAAAGAGTATTTCGACTAGGTTTCCAGGAATGCTACCTAAATCCTGGGTGGATCTAACCTGCGTGAACGGTCCAGATGGACCGATACCAAGTCTCCAACGGGGCAGTCCCTGGCTCGTTGTCTTCCTACTCTGCCATCTTTAGATGGAGAGGAACCATCGAACAGTAGGCAATTTCACACGGCTGGAAGAGCCGCAACCTCGAGGGAGAAGTAAATGTGCAGCAGGCCGAAGCAGCACCGCTATCCAAGTTGCAGAAAACCGAAGGTGCAGAAGCTTGCAGAAGAATAAATGAAGCTAGTGTAATTATTGTTTTCCCATTTCAGCTGAAACAAAGGGCAGAAATATAAATACATGCATGCCACAGAAGCCCGACAAAATGGCGGCGGAGGCACATGGGATCATGTGTATGTAAATTTACCTTAAGGCTGAATCCCTCCCACCGCAATCATAATTCTGAAGGTGCTTGGACCTTCATTACAAGTTAACGGTGCATTATAATGGCTGAAACAAAATTAATATTTTTATAAAATATGAAAACGGACAGAAGTTTCCAAACTAAAAAATAAGACTCACCAGGTTGGCGAAGCAGAAAAGAAACAGAGAACCGCAACGACGAAAGTCACATTATGTAATGTGGAGCAAGGAGGAGACTCCAAAGCTGGAGACCCTCTCCATTTTCAAAATTTACGATCTCGGCGTATGTGTTATCATGCGCAGCCTCCGAGCAGAAAAAAAAAGACAGATCTCTCAAGTGACAGCACTGACAGTGTTGTCCTACCGAAGAATCAAATTCAATCCCAAATTATGTTAAAAATAAATGAAATAAATAATATAATTATTTCATTTATTGTCCTATCCAGAATTATCAATATTCCTAATGTTTTTCTGAAATGAGATTAATATCTTATTAACAACCGAATTTGTCAAGTGATGAGGATTTTTACAATTGACAACCCTGAATCCAAAGACGTTTTTTAAGTAATCGAAATTAAGATAAAGGCGTATTTTAAAATCTAAAATAGCCATGTTACAATACCTCCCCTCCAAGAAAAGGTCGCTGCCCTCAGCGACTCTCCTTAGAAATATACCTAACCCAACCAGAAGATAGCAAAAAAAAATGTTTACCCAAAATAAAACCATCACCGAAATTTAAATTACCTAATTTCCCTGAATGTGCCTGAACTAAACTGTTGTTTAGTTAGGTCAACAAATTTGAATTAATTACCTATTAATTGTAATTTTCCTGAACTAAACTGTTGTTTAGTTAGGTTAGCAAAATTAAATTATGAACTGAAAATAAAACATGCTATAACATTCACATGCAGTGAATGGTTATATTTATTTTCAGTATAAAAAAAAAATATTCACATCAATTATTTTAAATATAAGTAGTTGAATCGTCAACTCCCAAAAAAAACGTATCCGAATATGTCCCATCACTTTGTAAACCAAACCTATTTAACTCCTACAGCGCAAGCGATTATTGCTCTGTAGCAGTTAAATTACCAACAGTCAGGACCGATGATCAGCATTCCTAAATATATCCCCTTCTTGTCCGGACGAAATAAACCTAACATTTGCTACGCCAACCCTCCAACTGCCAACTGAAAGCTAGAGAAAAAAACGTATTTATACCATGCTGTGATATATTTACAATATCTCAAACTCTCCTAACTTAACCTTAGAATGTAACTATGTTTACAATTAGGTATCAAGTAGATAACTATAACTACTATCTTACCTAACATACAGTTATATAGTTGTACTCTTGGCATCGTTGCTTCAATCCCTCGAGGTGATTGATAGCAACACATGCGTCAGCATGGCCTACGAGCAAACTTTTACCTATACATAACTTAATTATTTAACAGAAGCAGAACTTCATGCTCATAAGAGCTTTAAATTGGAATATTTATTCCAAAGACCAGAACAATCGAAAACGCGTTTCCATTTATACCCGGGTTTAACCAGAACAAAATAAAACCGAACACCATTTAGTGTTGGTAACCAGAAAATAATTTGTCATTGGTTACAACCAAACCAAGACAATAACAAAATCAACAGAATGTGATCTCTATAGTTGACACGTGAACGCTCCTTTGGTGCAGTACTACTCCACATTTTTACCTATCAAACATGCCATTCCCGCTTTCATACCATCATCTCTCTTTCAGGTTCTGATCTTCACAACATTCCTGGTCTTATTTTATTTACACCGAAACATATTTGCGCAAATTTAGTCTAAAACTTTATTAAAGAGCCAGAAACATGGTGAAGAGCGACCTAATCCCTAACATACCTTCCTTTTACACATCTTTAAGTTAAAAAAAAACTGTCATACATTGTAAGTGATAACATATTTATCGTTAATCACCACGCTCTAACATATTTATTTAGTGTACGGATATGAAACCCCTACACGCAATATTAATTACTGCTACATGCGCTTAGTGTTCAACGTTTGAGATCCTTAATGTGCCAAGCACCAATTGGATGACCATCCAGCCTCTCCAATTCATAAACAAGAGGAGAAAGTACTTTCTTCACACGACACTTTTCATACTTGGGCGCTAACTTAGCCATTTTGTATTTAGCGGCGTCACTTTGTGTGAATGTACTTTTCCAGACAATATCTCCCTCAGAAAACTTAGCTGGCCTTCGACGAAGGTTGTAATATACTGCATTTTTCGCATGAGCTTGCAATAAATGCTCACGAACCTTCGTGAAGATTTCTTTTAAACAACCGAATTCACCAGCATAATCGTCACGCGGTATACCTGGCTCATACTCCTTATCGGTTTCCTTGTAGAAGTTACCGTTTATGACTGGTTCCCTAGCATGTACCAGAAAGAATGGTGAAAACCCTGTCGATTCATTGACGGCACTATTAATGGCATACTGAATTTTGTGCAGTTGCTCGTCCCATGATCGATGGTTTTCTTCAACATAAGCAGCGACAGCGGTCATCACAGTCTTGTTGTAACGTTCTACTAAGTTCACCTGTGGGGTATAACGTGGCGTATAATGTAGCTTAGGTATATTATAGCGTTTTATCATTTGACGGAACTCTGATCCCGTGAATTGTACTCCATTGTCTACAATTACGGTTTCGGGAACCCCGTGTACCAAAATGACAAACTGCTCGAAATTCTTTGCTACTAGAGCACTGGTTGCGCGACGTAACGGAAAAAGCATAGTGTATTTGGAGAAACAACACGTGACCACTAATAAATTAGTGTAACCAGAACGTGATTTAGGCATTGGACCTACAATGTCTGCAGACAAAACTTGGAACGGTCTGGAACAAACCTTGGGTCCACCCATTTCACCAGGTGTTGTTTTTGTGGAGTGTTTATACGCAGAACATACATCACAACTTTTCACAAAGTCAACCACATCTTTGTACAGACCTGGCCAGTAGTACCGAAGACTAAGCCTCCTATGAGTCTTGAAAACACCTAAATGACTGGCCGTAGGGTCGCAATGGTTTTCTTTGATGATCTCCAATCTATGTTCTTTCGCAATCACCTCCTTCCACTCAAATTCACTAATTAAGCTATATTTGCTTTTACTGAAACGGAATAATTTGTTATCCCTCACACAGAAATTAGGGTAATTCTTCGGAAAATCTTGACAACCCTTAAAGACTTTTTCATACCACTCATCATTGATATTTGGAGGGCTATTGTTATTAATAGCATCAACCTTCATCAGCCTCGACAAGGCGTCAGGAACCACATTGTCTGTACCTTTACGGTGTTCGATCTCGAAATTATATTGAGACAATCTGACTCCCCACCTCGCGAGTCTACCTGACGGATTTTCTAAATTCAAAAACCATTTCAATGATGAGTGGTCTGTGACGACCCTAAACAACCGGGAACCTAAATAGGCTTGGAACTTTTCCACAGCGAAAATGACTGCCAGAGCCTCCCTTTCCGTAGCACTGTAGTTCCTCTCGCACTTGTTGAGGGATCTACTGACGTAGGCTATCGGATGGTCATGACCGTCAATTTCTTGCGAAAGCATTCCTCCCAAACCATAAGCGGACGCGTCACAGTGTACCACAAAAGGTTTGTCAAAATCTGGTACTGCTAGTACAGGAGCTGTCACCAAAGCGTTCTTTAGCTGGTTAAAAGCGTGTTCAGCCTCCTCGCTCCACACAAATTTCGGAGCATTTTTTCCTTTGCTCGTCAATTTATTTAAAGGTGCAGCGATTGTTGAAAAATTCCGAATAAATCTCCTGTACCAGGAACAAGTACCCAAAAATACCTTCACCTCCTGGGCCGTTGTCGGCGTCGGAAAGTCAAGGATAGCCGAAACTTTATCCGGATCCGTCCTCAAGCCATGCTCGTCAACCACATATCCCAAATATTTCAGTGACTTCATAAACAACTTGCACTTTTCGAAGTTCACTGTAAGATTAGCAGACTTAAGTTTGTCGAAAACACGATTTAACAACAAAATATGTGTATCAAAATCAGATGAACATATTACTATGTCATCGATATAACAAAATACTAAACCGTTTTCGATGTCGCAACAGAAATTTTGGTTGAACAGCATGTCCATGAGTCGCTGTTGTCGTGCGGGTGCACCACACAGTCCGAACGGCATTACCTTGAACTTAAATAACCCGCGGCCTGGGACAGTAAAGCTAGTCTTTTCCTGCGAGCCTTCTGCTAACGGCACCTGCCAGAAGCTAGAGCTCAAGTCTATCGAGGATAAATACTTTGCTTCCTTAAGACTGTCCAGAACCTGAGGAATGTAAGGTAAAGAATAAGAATCCCCCTTCGTAACCGAATTTAATTTTCTACAGTCCAGGCAGAATCTCCAATCGCCATTTGGCTTGGGCACTAATAACACCGGGTTATTCCACGGGCTTTCGCTGGGTGTCACAACGTCAAGGTCCAGCATCTTATCTAACTCAGCGCTCAAAGCACGTTTCTTTTCTGGTGAGAGCGGATACTGCTTTGTTTTTATAGGCGCCGAGTCGCCTGTATCAATTACATGTTGCATAAGGGTAGTTCTACCTAAACCTGCCTTGTCAGTACTTATTTCCTGAAATTTATTTATAACCGAATTTGCCAGCTCTTTCTGCTTGGCTGTGAGGGTATCAAAAGCCTGAATAGTGTGAATCTGATCCGAATTAACAGAACTACAGAATGTGTCGGGAGCTTGTCTATAATCAATAGAACCGAAAATGTCTGGAGCCAACTTAAAGGCTTTCCAGAAGTCACAACCGAAAATAACATCCGAAACCACAGTCGGAATAACATAAAATTTAATGATATGAGTTTTATCATTAAATGTCAACGGAATAAACATATAACCAATGCAGTTCAAAGCCACACCATTTGCAACACTACAAGAATAATTATCTGTATTTTGTAATTTAAAACCCAAATTTTGTAATTTTAGATGTGCGTTGTTACCTAAAATTGAGACACAGGCACCAGAATCAAGTAAACCAATTACTTCAAAATCATTAATGTTTACTTTTAAATAAGGCCTAATATCATTTTTGTTCGTAGAAAACAGAACCGACGCCAGGGAGCCAAAACTATAGAATTTATTTCTAGAAACATTTTCCTTTTTGCGACGATTCTTCCTTTTTAGTTTTTTGAATTGATTTGTTTGTTATTAAAAGCTTTCTTCGTAAACTGTACCTTCTCTGAAGTGTTATTTTTAGACCCTGTTGTCTGACGTTTGCACTTTTGACAACTGTCAAGTGTGTAACCTAAATCTCCACAACCAAAACAACGTATCGCATTTGGTGTTGCTTTGCACAGCTTAAAGTCATGTTGACCCTTACCGCACTTATAGCACGTCGGTGCAGCGGTTTTATGACCGGAAACATGTCTAGGCGTGGTGCCATAGTTCACCGCGGACACTTGGTGTTTACTTTTTGTTTTGTAGGCGAACTCCTGACCCATGACGACGGTGCTTGACTTACCCGGTTCATTGAACAAAGCTGCTCGCTGCTGGGCCGCCTCCAACTTCTTACACACGGACTTCAACTGCTGAACAGTGTCAATTTGAAGCAAACCTAGTTGTTGTGAAAAAACTGGCCGGATATTGTGTGTTAGAATTTCCAATTTCTCGGCTTCAGACATAGGTTCTTTCAAACGTGCAAACAGGCACTGCATGACAGCAAAATAAATGGGAACCGGTTCGTCAACCCCCTGCGTACGAGTTCTGATTTCACCTTTTAACCTGTAATCATAATCTACCAGTTCAAACTCATCTAACAACAGTTTCTCAAGCTCCTGCCAGTTGCTCACTTCCGACTTAATACCACGAAACCATAACAAAGCTTTGTCCGTGAACAACTGAGTAGCAGACTTGAATAGCTTATCAGAAGAAACACTTGTAGCGGTCTTAAGGTCATGAACCTTTTCAAGAAAACTCCTGGGATCAGAATTGCCATCAAACTTGATATTCCACTTGGCTATGTTGCTGTCACTCGAGCACTGGACTACAGTTACCTCACCTGCTGCTTCTTTGGCATCCTGGAAGTCCTCGGGGCTCGATGTGGACTGCTCTATCCTAACCAAGAGACTATTCAATTTCTGAACTAAATCCGACTTGCTAGACAATAAAGACTTATCATCAGTTTGCACCCTTTGCAATCTGTGATATAGATGGTAACCCAAAGCTTTTGACCTAAGATTAGCATGCCGGTCCCCAGTTTTCTCCGCTTTGTCAACAAGTGAACTTAAAATAGAAGTCTTTGTTGTGATGGTGTTGAGCTCTGTAAGGTGGTCAAAATCTGTTTCAATAATTGCCTCCGAAGGACACTCATCTAGTAAGCGTTTTAACTGTTGCTTCATACCAAGAACAGTGGTAGAAGGTACCTCAGACCTAATTGTGATTTCATAACTGAGTTCATCCTTCAAGAGGGCATGAAACTGTATCTCCCTACTTGCCATGATTGAAAGTGTATGTAAAACAGAAGTGTTAATATGAATGTATTTAAATATTTGAGTAACAAGTACTCTTTATATTATTGTAACTGCAAAGTATATGGTGGTATGTTTTTCTTAACAAAATCAGAATATTGTTATCTATGCATATGTAAATAGGATTTCACTCTAATAATTTGACATTTATAAAGCTTGAGTACATGTAACTATAAAGATTTCTTAATATTTGGTAGTTAGACTTGTAAAATGAATTTTATAACAATGTGATTTATGCTTTACTGAAAACAGAGTTCTTTATTATTAAATTAATAAAGCAGCTTGTGAAACCATTTATAATTACTATAAGAAAGTTCATGAACAACAATAGTAGAATTTTTTTTTTGTTATGTAAGAAAACACCTTAAGTTTAAGTTGTAATAAAATGTCTCAAGTATTTTAATCCAATGAGTTGTTTTAAAGTATGTCAGAATATGTTTTGTTGTTCTTAGTTATACCATAAAAATAGAATATTACACTCTCATATCACGCAACATCGGAAATAAAAACCATAAATTGAACTGGTCACCAGAATTATAACCTTAAAAGTAACACAACTAGACAGCTTAAGTATTTCTTTTCTTTTTATACAATTGTATCAAGCACAGTAAATTAAATAGAATTCACCAGAAATTGTTTATTATTTTCACCAGAAATAATAGTGAAGTTGTCTACACTATTTTAACCATAATATTTACACAGAAAAGTAAGAATGGCTGTAAGGAGCCAGTAACGGACGCAAAATGTATGAAACTTGGTGGTGTGATAGAAAATGTTTTATAACTGAAGAGATTGACTGTATTTTAAGCCAAGAACTGAATTGTTGAGCGCCATTTGTCACCCGGGATTTCCCTACTCCAGCTAGCTCTGGGAAATCCTAAGTTACAAAGGGGATATTAAAGAAATCAAACAAGGTTTGCTATCAGATGGTATTTTATTGTGAGTAGATAGTTTCTCGTAGTCCCGCTTATTTGCTATATCCCCATCAGAATGTTAACATAATATTAGGTCCTAATATTAGAGAGAAGTGGGTGTAGACCCTGGGCTTAGTCAAGTGTTCAAAATCCTAGGTAATAGAAAATCACACCACCATTTAAATTAATTTAATTTAATTTAAGTGTCTTAAAAGAGTATTTCGACTAGGTTTCCAGGAATGCTACCTAAATCCTGGGTGGATCTAACCTGCGTGAACGGTCCAGATGGACCAATACCAAGTCTCCAACGGGGCAGTCCCTGGCTCGTTGTCTTCCTACTCTGCCATCTTTAGATGGAGAGAAACCATCGAACAGTAGGCAATTTCACACGGCTGGAAGAGCCGCAACCTCGAGGGAGAAGTAAATGTGCAGCAGGCCGAAGCAGCACCGCTATCCAAGTTGCAGAAAACCGAAGGTGCAGAAGCTTGCAGAAGAATAAATGAAGCTAGTGTAATTATTGTTTTCCCATTTCAGCTGAAACAAAGGGCAGAAATATAAATACATGCATGCCACAGAAGCCCGACAAAATGGCGGCGGAGGCACATGGGATCATGTGTATGTAAATTTACCTTAAGGCTGAATCCCTCCCACCGCAATCATAATTCTGAAGGTGCTTGGACCTTCATTACAAGTTAACGGTGCATTATAATGGCTGAAACAAAATTAATATTTTTATAAAATATGAAAACGGACAGAAGTTTCCAAACTAAAAAATAAGACTCACCAGGTTGGCGAAGCAGAAAAGAAACAGAGAACCGCAACGACGAAAGTCACATTATGTAATGTGGAGCAAGGAGGAGACTCCAAAGCTGGAGACCCTCTCCATTTTCAAAATTTACGATCTCGGCGTATGTGTTATCATGCGCAGCCTCCGAGCAGAAAAAAAAAAGACAGATCTCTCAAGTGACAGCACTGACAGTGTTGTCCTACCGAAGAATCAAATTCAATCCCAAATTATGTTAAAAATAAATGAAATAAATAATATAATTATTTCATTTATTGTCCTATCCAGAATTATCAATATTCCTAATGTTTTTCTGAAATGAGATTAATATCTTATTAACAACCGAATTTGTCAAGTGATGAGGATTTTTACAATTGACAACCCTGAATCCAAAGACGTTTTTTAAGTAATCGAAATTAAGATAAAGGCGTATTTTAAAATCTAAAATAGCCATGTTACACGGCGCTACTTCTATTCTCAAGCAATGGGTCTAGGAAGCGCTGGTAAATTCTTTTTCACCTCACTGGCTCGAAAGTGGTCGTTTTGCAGCTTGATATCCGAGCGCAAAAGTTGTTTTTATCCGCTAGCGTGGAAAGTGTTTTTGAAATTCGAACGACGCATGACGCCACTGTCACAATAAAAAAACAACGATACGTTCTGAAACGCAATTCGTCGTGAGAGTTTTATTAAAATAAAGGTTCAATTTACTTAATATCATCTTAATAAAATTATATTAATAATACACCGTTTCAGATGTATTTCATTATTTCACTATGTTTTATCACAAAAATACTTAAATGTGTGTATATTTTAACTGTATTCAATGAATAATTGAATCTTGAAGTACGAGTAGAAGTGATTTGGAACGCAACCTCCGGAAAAAAAAAAAACATTAAAAAAAAAGTTTTAGATTGCTGGTTTTGTAATTTAGAATACCTATACGAAGTAATAAAGAAAATATGAGCGATTCTAGCGATGAAGATACGAATTTAACTCCTCCAGAGTTAGCACAAACTGTACGTGACGCCGAACTAAGTCTTCTTCCCGAAAAATCGCGCGTGAGGTGAAAAATTTTGTGTTGCGCTCAGCAGCAAAGTCGTTTGCTGTCTCGTGCCTTGAAACCCTCGTTACACTCAGGATTCTATATTTGAACCACTCGCTTCGCTCGTGGTTCAACCCTAGAATCCTTCGTTCACTCGGGTCTCAATCACGCACTCACAGCAAACAACAACTTTGCAGCCTTGCATAACAATAGTACATTATTGCCGTGGCCGGGAAAGTAGGTCTTTGCAGGCTGAGTACTGGTTTAAAGGGCCGAGGCTTCCCCGAGGCCCTTTAATATGTACGAAGCCTGCAAAGCCTTTCACGTGCCGAGGCTTATATAGTGCTTTTCTCAAAAATGAAAAAAAACCTTGATATTAGGTATTCATAATACAGCATTGACACGCACACAAAGGTAGTCAAGTACTTACAACAAATCCAATGGAACGCTAGTCTTATTTCGTATTCACCGATATTTGACTTTAACAGACACACTAACACGGCAAGTTAAAAACTCGCAGGTAGATTTCTCGTTTTTTATAAAAATTAAGACCTTTTATTAATTTTTAAACCAAACTAGTAAACTATTTTCATGAAATTTTGCTAAATAAATCTGATACAAGACAAGAACTCCCGCTCTTTATGGATCGTTCTTTTTTTAAATTCCGTTCTGAAATACATTGCACTATGGAGGGTTGAAGTAAAGGAGCGCAATCTTTATAGTTCCAAATGTGGACACCAAATCCGGAAGAATGGTGGCGCCACCATTCGACGGAAAAGCAAAATGGCCGTCATGTCATCCCCGTCATTGTCAAGCCAACCTAAAAATTATGGAGTGTGGAATGTGTCTTGGTAAGGAGCGCAATCTTATATGGCATTTGTATGGCGAAACGTGTCCAGCGGATCTGATAAATAATTTTGTTTTCTGCTGAACGTTGGTAAGTGGTTCCATCTGGTGGCGCTAGGCGCAGACTAGGTGACAGTAGTTGTCAGTGTGAATTATTGTCATGTCAATTTCTTTAAATATGTCTGTGGCTCTAGTGAAAAGGGGTATAAGTCGATTTATGACAAAAATGGGTTTTATATACCAAAATTCTTAGAAAAAAATAACGCGTAAGTACGTCTTATCGAAATTTAGCTATCTTACTTAATAAAAAAGTTACAGTTGTGCAAAATGATATAACTAAGACAATTTGTCATGACATGTGGGGTATATGTCGACATTTATTCTTATCAACAATTAAATCATATCGTTCCATCGTGAAAAAAGATTTAAATCAAGTTACTTTTGTGATTTGCTTATCTTTTTTGTGTGTACGGAGTTATCTCTTTTTGTATCCCTAGAAAATGATTGGTGATCAAAGATTCACGTCTAGTTAAATCAGTTTACACCTATAAAAGTACATCATTTAAGGATCAAGTCGATATAAATCAATAATCACAACAACATATTCATTATAATTAAGTGTAAAGAGATATAAGTCTATAAACTCCTTTTCGTACTCAACAAAAACAATGTGAAAAATGATATAAGTCAACATGAACTTATCCGTAGGTAATTAATATTAAGTTTAAAACGATATAAGTTTCGCCGACTGATGTGGGGGGCGCTGCGCGGGGGCACCGACGCCCCGCGCCCGCGGGCTGTCGTTCTCAGTCGCCTGGGCATAGTGGCGAGAATAAGGTGTGCGCGTGCACGGCAGAGGTCGACGATTTATACGGATGAGTTGTATCCCTTTTCACGATTTTTTTTTTAAATGCGATGAAAAGTTCTATGCTAGTTAGATACAAAATAAGATAGATCATTTTACACGAAACTAGTTTCAACTTGTAACTGCTATACATTTAGGCCCGGTTCCTATATCCACGAAACGCCTCGTTTTGCCTACGGACGGTTGATTTTTGACATTTGTTCCATAGAGAATCTGTCAAATTTTAACCGTCCGTAGGCAAAACGAGGCGTTACGTGGATATAGGAACCGGCCCTTAATGAAAATAATAGAATGTTGATCTACTAAGAAACATGGCACGTCGACTGTTATTTTTAAAATAATTATTTAATGGTATGAGATGAATATCAGTTTTTAGGGACTTTTGAGCTTTTTTCAAATTAAGAACAAAACGTTTTCTGTTTAGAATGAATGGGATATAATCATCGCTACTATCAGAGATGTCTATAAAAAAGCATGGTAAAGAGTCTATTACTGTAGTAAGTATATCATAACAAATCAAAAACGATTGTCCGCAGCCGTTAAAAAATTGCTCACACTTTTCTCCAATTCTTTTATGCTGTCTATTCCGTTTGATAAAGTTAAATCAAACATTTGTGGTTTTGGTAAATCTTTCGAGCAACAGGGCTTCGGACTATCTGCTATGACATTCTCGGGGATAAGTCGTGCCTCTGAAAGAAATGATGGATGATGAAATGATCAAACGGAATAGACAGCATAGAAGAATTGGAGCAAACTGTGAGCAATTTTTTTATACTTTCTACAGTAATATACTCTTTGGCATGATTCTTTATAGACTTCTCTGATAGTAGCGATGAATATATCCCAGAAACTGGTGACAGTTCTGAGTCAGACGGAAGAAACACGCGTCAAAGAAGTTCTAATAGACAGATTGTCGTTATCCCTGATTCAGAACCAGAATCGGCGGACTCGGAACCTGAAAATAATCAATCATTTTGGGATAGAGATTTAACACCTGTTAAAGAAGGGCCTAAACGTAAGCCAAGGAAAAGTGAAAAGGAAAGAAGACAGGAACTAGACGATAGAAAGAGAAGAAGAAATTTGGCGAATAATTACAACACTAAAAAGGCAAACAAATAAAGAAAAGGGAAATGAGAATGCTTGGGGATTGCAGAATGAAATGTGCTTTAAATATACCAGAAGACTTCAGAAAATTTTTTGTTGATTGTTAATGGAATTTAGGGGATTACAATAAGAGAGTGCAATTCATTGCCAACCTGATTGTATTAGAAAATAAAAAGACATGGAAAATAAAATAATACAAATAAAATTCGTCCGTTTGCCAACTCGTATTATTTAAGACTGTCTGCAATCTAAAATAATACGAGTTGGCAAACGGACGAATTTTATTTGTATTTATTTTCCGTGTCTTTTTATTTTCTAATACAATCAGGTTGGCAATTTGTGCAACTTGTAGACAAAAAACTGAAGGTTAGTGAAGGACTCGTTCCTGAATCTCTTAGAGGTGGCCAACCCAGTGCTGCAAAGATTAGCGACTAGAGACTTGAATCCGTACAACAGCATATTTTATCGTTTTCGGCCTTCGAAAGTCATTATTTAGGTCTAAGTCAAAAAATAAGTTTTTGGCCCCGCGCCTGTGCTTGGCTGATATGTATAACGCATATAGAAAAGTCACTAAAAATTCAGTTTCATTAACTTTTTACAGCTGGGTTTTTAAAAGCCAAAAACTGTCTTTCAAAAAACCGTACCTTGACACTTGTATAAAGTGTGATACGCTAGACATGAAAATAAAGATCAGGTACTTTTCTGCGTTCTTATATTTTTGTTTTTTATCCTGAAATGTTTCAATATTCTTTAATAAACGACTTTTACTTCAGTGTCTTCCTTAAAATTACGATACAACTTGGAAATACAGTGACATAAATCGACTTAGTCCCGATACATATTTTGTGCAAATAGATAAAAGTGTATATTTTTTTGATTACACCACAAATGTGTATGCCAAATATAAGATATTCGTTAGGAAAGCACAACTTACTAATATTACTTATTTAAAATATTGCTATAAAACGACATATTGATAAATGAATTATATTGGATATCTTTTTGCACTTTAGTAAAAACTCGTGAAAAGAGGTATAACTAAATTTATATCCTCAAAAAACATTTTTTGCAGTGGATATAAGTCAATTTTTTTAAAAACTTTAACATTTAAGTAATAAAGACCAATGTTATAAGAAAGAAGCTATTTTTTATACAAAAACTGCATTTAAAATTAATTTCTAACTGTATTAGTTAAGACGCATGAGGCTAAAGAATAATGAATAAATTTCGCCAACGATTTTTCCCCTCTCCTGTAAAACGGTGTTTTTAGAGTTAAACCCCTTTTCACTAGAGCCACAGATGTAAAGTATGAATTTTCAGTTATTGTGTGATTGAGTGAAACAATGTTTTTGAGATAAAATTCTAATATAGTAACAATAGATCTAATATAGGACTAATCAATTAAAACAGCCAATTGAAACAATTCACGCGCGGGAAGTTTTAAAATCCGCCGACTCCTATCTCTAGTTTACTTATGAGCAAAATACAATTTCGGTACCGTTGAGCTTTTGAAGGACAACATCGCGAGGAAGCCTACGCATTTGTAAAGTAATTCAAGGATATGTGTGAAGTTGCTCTGTTGCTTATCCGTACTGAGCTTGCGCGAGGATAGTCCTCGAGAGGGTTTGGGCTGTAGAAGTCCAAACCCACTCGTCATGGGAGGAATGAAGGCGTGTATACATCGACTATGCGCGGCCGCCCGCCGCGCGAGCATTGTTCGACCGCGGCAAACCTGGGTTTTGGCTCGCGAGCCATTTTTAGCGCATCATTTCTCTGTAGCGCGCGCGGCAGCCGATCCGAGAGATCAAAGAGCGTTAGCCCGGATATGTTTAACAATTCAACCTGCGTTATATCAACATGTACGAAATTGTGTAACATCCAAAGAAGCTTGGAAAAAGCTTGCAGATTGCTTTGAGGATAAAGGTTTATACCGGCGAGTCCTGCTTTTACGCCAACTTCACCGTGTGGAATATGTCCGAGTATATTGATAACGTTATGTACCTGGTGCAGCAACTCGAAGACATTGGGAAGAGCATTGGTGATGCTGAGGTGGCGGAAATACTTCTATCTGGACTTCCACAAGAATTCGACATCATTGTCTCTAGTCTGGAGACCGCCTGCCTCACCAGTACACTGAGTTCGGAGATTGTAAGAATGAGATTATTACAAGAAGACCACCGGCGTAGTAACGAGTAAACTTCTATGGCTTACGTTGCAAACAATCACAAAAAGAGGAGAAGCATTCTTTGTACATACTGCAAAAGGCAAGGACATGTAGCGAAGCGTTGCTTTAAGAAGAAGCGAGAGCAGGTTGGTCGGGAATCTGAGGGGCACACTATGTTTGCCTCGGCGTTCTCCGTGTCTACTGCAGCTTCCGAATTTATCGTTGACTCTGGTGCCTCATGCAGCATGGTGAACAGCGAAGATTTAATTCAAGATGCCAAAGAAAATAACTGTCGTATATCTGTGGCAAATGGCCAATATATTAGCAGTAATTCTATTGGTAAGCTTCAACTGTCTCCTATTTGTTTAAGCAATGTTTTAGTTGTTCCTTATCTTTCCAATAATTCATTATCTGTAAGTCAGATGACAGAAAGAGGTTATGTTGTTGTTTTTGCTAAAGATGGGTGTAATATTTATGATAGTAGTAAAACTACTGGCAACCCGATTTTCTCAGCGTATAAAGTAAATGGGCTTTACAAACTGAATATTAGGCAAGATAGGTTCTTACCCCTGGAGCATTCCAAGCCCCTTCATACTAGGCAGAGGACAGTGAGTGCTCACAAAGCTGACAGTTTGCCATTAAGTTTATGGCATAAGCGTCTAGGCCACCTGAATATTGAAGGTATGCGCATGCTGGGTGATGGCGATCAGTGTTCTGGTGTTGTTTTTCAGAAGGAAGACATGAGCGGCTGTGTCTCTTGCCTGACGGGCAAGATGTCTAACGCATCTTTTCCCGCTGCAAGTGTAAGACGTGCTGCTGCACCCCTTGAGCTGATCTACTCCGATGTCGCTGGGCCAATGCAAGTCACAACGTGGGGCGGAAACCGTTACTTGCTGACCTTCACGGATGACTGTACGAGAAAAACCTTCGGATATCTCATGAAGTCGAAAGGTGAGGTGTATTCCCATTTTATTAATTTTAAAAATATGGTTGAGAAGCAGACGGGTTTGCACATCAAGGTTCTGCAAGTTTCCTTAAGAAGGAAGGCATCATACACCAACAGAATGGCGTGGCGGAGCGTGTAAACAGAACGGTGTTTGAGAAAGCCCGTGCAATGCTGCAGGAATCTGGTTTGTCAAATCGTTACTGGGGAGAAAGCGTGTTGACCGCAATTTACCTTAAAAATAGGAGCCCAACTAGAGCTTTGAACAATATGATTCCTGAATGTGTATGAACTGGATCTTCTGTAGACCTCAGTCATTTGCGCGTCTTTGGCTGTGTAGCCTATTCTCATGTTCCGAAACAAAAACGACGTAAGCTCGAGGCTAAGGCGAAGCCTTATATTTTTATAGGGTACAGTGAAACTTGCAAGGGATATAGACTCAGTGACCCATCTGATCCTCGCATCGTTATTTACTCTAGGAGCGTTGTTTTTAACGAAAGCGAATTTTATGCAAAAACTAAGGCGAATTTCGGACAGGCCAATAAAAATGTTGTCATATATGACAGTCTGAATTTTAATAATAAAGTTAACTGTGATAAAGAAATCATAAATGAACCAAAGAATAATGAAGTGATATTAGTAATAGAATTTTAAATAATGAAAATGAAATAAATCAGCTGTGATATTAATGATAAATCTGGTAGTAGTAGGTCTAATCATAGTTCTTCGGATGTTTCAGATGCGGAAGTTACACCACCGCCGTGGTCACCGCTGTCTGACCAATACTGTACTGGCGAAGACCGCTCTTCTGGTGAAGGTGATGAAGATTCTTCTCTGCCGGAGCCGGTGTACGCTGGTCGAGGAGGAGAGCCGATTCCGTCGGCAGCTACTGATGCGTCTAGCTCTCAGCGCCCCGTACGTAGTACTAGAGGTAAAATGCCTATGAAGATGTCTGACTATGACATTTGCTGGCTGAGGCTAGTTCACTGGACGATCCTACTTCCTATGAGGATGCCATGAATTCACCAGACAAGGAAGAATGGTGTAAGGCTATAAAATGTGAGTATGATGCTCTCCTCAAAAATCGGGTGTGGGAATTAGTTGATCGACCTAAGCATGAGAACATCATAAAATGCAAATGGGTTTTTATGCGTAAACATGATGCCGCAGGTAATTTTAATAAATTTAAAGCGCGTTTAGTTGCCCGTGGTTATACTCAACAAGAGGGAATCGATTATAATGACACATTTTCACCTGTCGTTAGGCATTCTACACTAAGAATTTTATTCTCTCTTTCTACAGAACTCGATTTGCAATGTGACCATATCGATGTTACAACTGCCTTTTTAAATGGTGAACTAGATGAAACTATTTTTATGGAACAGCCAAAGGGCTTTAATAATAGTAATAATGATCAAGTATGTTTACAAAAGCATATACGGCTTGAAGCAAGCAAGTTGTATGTGGAATTCGAAAATTCATAATGGTTTATGTGCCAATGGATATGTGCAAAGCAAATGCGAGCCCTGTATCTATGTAAAAAGAACCAAAGTTGAGTACATAATATTAGCCTTATATGTCGATGATTTTTATGTAGTTCATAATAACTGTATAGATAGTGTTTTGACATGATTGAAAAAAACATTTTGAAATTCGACATTTAGGCATGAATGTGACTAGGAAAAATGGTTCTTTAATTCTAGACCAATCAGATTATGTCAAACGTCTATTGGCTAAGTTTAATATGTCTGAGTGTAAGCCAGTATCTACGCCTATGGCTGTAAACACTAAGCTTGATAAATCAGACAAATGTTTAGATGAAAATATCTACAGGGTGGAAAGATCGAATGCCACATGGATGGCAACTACCTTAAATATTGTAAATAGCACATTTTGTGTAAGGGAGACTTTCCTTTGTTTTTAAAAACAATAAATACTGCATTTAAGGATGTAGAAAAATCGCTTACCTCAGTCGGGACACGAACCGGTCAAATGTGACAAAAAATAATGTGCTGAATTTTATGATGCAGATTGAAAGGGTTACTGATAAGGTTCATTTTTCTCTAAATAACAAATACGATCAGAATAACGGAAGGCCATGAAAATTGTAAACGAAAAATTAAAACACACAAAATAAAACAATATATTTAAGGTAGTTGCCTTCTATGTGGCATTCGATCTTTCCACCCGCTATCGGCGACGTATGTAAAGATACATATATCTTTACATACGTCGCCGATAGCCAGATATTCTGCTTCTGTTATCTCTTTTTTTGTTCGAAATTTCATGTCAGAAATTATTGACAAAACTATAAATGCAGTAGTCTAT
The DNA here is from genome assembly GCA_963971205.1 of Aethes cnicana. Lineage (NCBI taxonomy): Eukaryota > Metazoa > Arthropoda > Insecta > Lepidoptera > Tortricidae > Aethes > Aethes cnicana. The sequence goes on from OZ020274.1 coordinate 15,892,945, forward strand.
AATGATAACCAAAGTGCGCAGAAATTGTTACTCGTAAAGGAATACTCACATAAGAGAACAAAAGACATAGATTTACGCTATCTTTGTAAAAGATCTCATTAAAGATGGTTTTATAGATGTAAAATACTTACCAACAGAAAAAATGGTAGCGGATCTATTTACAAAACCGTTAAGTGCTGTAAAACATAAAAATTGTATATCTGAATTGTGTCTTAAAAATGTAGCATGAAATTATTGAATAGGGCTTGCAATTTAATGTATTTTTTATTTTTATTTGAAGAGATATTGTTATTATGTTTGCTTGCTGTTTGTATTATGATAGAAATCAAGTCTATGTTTGTATAAAGTCATAATTTAACTCTCATATGTCAAGATAGAGTTGTGCATGGTAAAATAATATATCTAGTTAATATGTACTATGCTAAAAACTTTAACTGAAGTAGATCACAAGGAGGAGTGTTGGAAAATCCATTTTATATTATCTATGCTCCACTTCCGATGTGTGACATGGCAATACTCGCTCTTTTCCCTTTCTTACAACATGGCCTGAACGATTATATAGCTGTAATTCTTGTGCTCATCTAATTTTATTTAATTTTAATTTCAAACATTTGACAAACAAATGTAGTGATTATTTTATACAATAATAAAACTCATTTGGACATCATCACATAGTATTTATTGTGAGACAAGATCTTCCCAGCAGGCGACACGCAAAACCACTACGCACGTGTCTGCTCAACAAGTACACTTATCGTTTTC
>OZ020274.1:15893906-15972074 GCA_963971205.1 Aethes cnicana
CTTTGAACAACTGAACTTGAAATTAGTACTGATACGTAAGTATTACAATTAGGTACAATAATTACATGACACATGAGGCAAGAAATGGTGGCATTCCCAGCTGAGCAGACATTTTAATGATGAACGTCTGTTAGTTGTCCTTGTCTACACTCGTTAAAAAAACCCATATAATTATTAATTGTCTTTGTTAGAAGAACTATTCAGTTTTTTCATAGAACTCGTTTTCAGTCGTTGTGGAGCGTGTTTGAGCCACACTTTGATGTCGTTTTCAATTGATGTTTCAGTAGGTAATTTCAAGTGTTTCTTTACAGTTCCTGAAACAACAAGAGCATTAAAAATAATCAGTAATTATAAACATAAACATGCTGAATTTATACCGTATATTTTAAAAATTAATATAATTTGACTTTATGTATTTAGTTTGAACCTTACAGCTCGGCAGCGGTAGCGGCGGGCGTTTTACGGACACATTGCGCGCGACGGTTGCTAACCGGGCGTTGCGCGTCGGGCGTCACGATCGCGCAGACTGTCCGTAAAACGCTCGCCGCTGCAGCTTTCGAGCGAAGTCGTGGCGGAGCGGTTATACAGCGTAGATTATAAACGTGACGAAATTAAACCGTATATATTTTAAACTTATCATAAAATATGTTATGAATTTCGACTTTGTGTTTTTGTGTATGCAAATCGAACTTATAAAACTTATAAATCATTATAAATACATATATTTCTTATTTTAAAAATCAGTTTATACATATCATAGAAGGCGGATGGCCGTCAATGTTGCTAAGACGCGCTATAAGCTCTTGCAATTTAAGAAGGCGCGTGGATTTTTCTAATTCCTATAGCCAAAAAGTCTAAATTCGTTCACGCACCTTCGTGAAATGCAAGAACTATACTAATCTGTGGATAACGTATTCAGCGAATAAATAAATAAACTCTTCACACTCATATCATAGCTCACTAGAATTCAACGTGTCAGGAATGCAACTGAACAGACACAAAGACAAGGACAACTAACAGACGTTCATCATTAAAATGTCTGCTCAGCTGGGAATGCCACCATTTCTTGCCTCATGTGTCATGTAATTATTGTACCTAATTGTAATACTTACGTATCAGTACTAATTTCAAGTTCAGTTGTTCAAAGGGACGCTTTCCTTTCTTGCCACGATAGCTAAACTTGGATGCAAGTTCGTTACTAATCATGTGCCTCATAATTTGATTCACCGAGCTGGTTGGAGAATTCCCACAGAAGGAGATTAAGTAATTGCACTACAAGAAAAAAACTCACTGTACTATAAATGCTAAAAAATAAATATTGATTTCAAAATGATGTCTAACACATAAAAGTATATTTTATGTGATACACATAAAATTAGAAAACTTTCAAATATCAAGATAATTTTAAACACACTTTTTTATATACCTATATAAAAAGAGAACCGCCTTGAAAAAACTGAAAAGCCAAAAATCATCGGTTCAAATGATGTTCATATACAAATTACATTAGAATCACCTTTTAAGTTGGTGCCAAACCATTCATTTATTACTATTCATGAAGATGGCCACGCATGAAGCCTAAGCCCTTAGTTATTGTTATTATGATTATAGAAACGAGTATTTTTGTTGAATAAATAACTTTATGTGAGGTTTGGCACCAACTTCAAAAGGTGATTCAAATTAATCCGTACGTCATTAGTAGTTTATCTACACTCATACCATAAATCCTCTATGATGCGTTCGAAAATCGGAAGTGTCATTACTTCCGATTTTCGAACGCTATAGATCCGATATGACATACGATATCCGTTATGACAGCGAGTTTTGTCAAAGCCAATTTCCAATCTGTGGTCATACAGTAAAATTCATTTTACAAAATCGATATCGATACTGTAATGACGTTCTAATTTCGAACATCTTCCAACAGCAATGGCCGCCTATATTCTTCAGTCAGGCAGAACGAAAGTTTGTACCAAAATTCAAATGTCGGCTCTATTTAGTCTAGGATATTTGAAAATCGAATGTGCGACACTGGCGTATTCGAATTGCCGCCATTGTGGACAGATTTTGAAGATTCTTAGAGGATTTATAAATTTATAAATTGAGTGAAGATAAAGTTGTGTATGCAACTGTACATAATTAGGCCTTAAAACACTCGTACGATATTATTATGAAACTCGCCTGACGGCTCGTTTCATAAAACCCCACTCGTGTTTTAAGGACCTTTATTTATTATGCAGCAGTTACATAAACTACTATTATGTTTTACTTTCTAACTAAACAGTTTATCTTAATGCTGGTCATAATTTGCGGTTTTTGAAGGCATCATAGAGGGATATGAGTGAAGATAAAGAATTATTTTTGGCTTGCCTTTTTTTGGAGTTTAAAGGTACACTCGGTTTCATTATATAAGGTAGCAGCCAAAGTGCTCAAATAGTTTGGTACACCAATTTGATTGTACGCTGTAATGAACAATTTGATCACTTTGGATGTTACCTTTTATTATGACGATGACTGTACTACATAGCAGTCGATAGACACATACCATTTCTCCAAAATTTACATCATTATTGAGATATTCTTCCAGTGTTGATAATTCATTTTCATCACAAATAGGTAGCTGTACAGGAAGCTTTATAGGCTCTTTTTTTCTCTTGATTGCATCAGTTTCATTTTGGCTTCTAATCCAGGTTAATATTTGGTTATTCTGTTCTACCAGAGTTGTCAACAAATGCATAACCTTATGCTGATAACCTACAAATATGAATTGAATTTAAAAAATAAGAGAAAATAAATAAAAAAAGAACCAACTACAAAATAAACTGAAAAGTCACAAATAACAAATAATCCTTTATGTACCGATTACATTTAAATCACCTTTTGAAGTAGTTGGTGCCATTAACCATTCATTTATTACTATTAACACAGATGATAACACGCAGCCTAAGCCTTAAGCACAGAATAAGTAGCCTTAAGTTAATATTTGGTTATGCAACCGAGTATTTTTGTTGAATAAAGAAGTTTACTGTAGGTTTGGCACAGACTTCCAAAGGTGATTCAAATGTAATCCGTATATAAAGATTATTTGTGTTGGGGCTTTTCAGTTTATTTTGAAGTCGGTTATTTTTTAACAGACTTCAAAAAAGGACGAGGTTCTGTGTGTCACTGAATGTATTTTTTTAGGGTTCCGAAGTCCACAAGGAACCCTTATAGTTTCGGCATGTCCGTCCGTCCGTCCGTCCGTCTGTCCGCACTATTGCTCGGAGATGCTTAGTTCTAGAAAGCTGTAATTTGGCATGAATATGCATATTAGTTACGCTGACAAAGTGGTACAATAAAATTTTGAAATATATATTTTTATTGGGTACCTCCCCTACTTGTAAAGTGGGGATGTTATTTTTTTCTTGCGTACCCCATGGCGCGGCATATCGTTTAATATGTCTTAAAAAATATTGTGGGTTTGTTAAAACCATTTTTTGTTTAAGTGATGCGTTTGTGAAATATTAAGCTTTAAAGTGCTATTTTTTTGTTAGGGTCACGTCCCCCCCCCCTGCCAGCTAAATGATGGGATTTGGATGGCTGATAAAAATCACGGTTGTGGCATATATAACGTAGTTGAAAGGAAAACTATCACAGCTAAGTAGGCTGTACAAACTTACGAGTACTAGTCGACCAACTTATGATGATGATTTTTCTCGAGCGGCAGGGCGTCGGGCGGGCACGCCATACCTACCACAGGCTAGCTAGATGCTAATAAGTCTTACAAAGGTACTGTGGGCATCGTCAACTTCGGAACCCTATAATTTGCGCGTGGCCCGACACGCACTTCGCCGGTTTTTTTTGTAGCATTAGACCAAGAATTCCATAATCTTGCATATTCATATAGCATACATGGAAGTCTCAAACACATGTTTGAAAGTAAAATAAACCCATTATGCGTCCCTACCGCAGCAAACAAAAGATCCAGTATGGGCAGTATACAAACATACCTGTAGACTTTGGTGTGATTGTAATGTCTGTATCAGTAGAATCCTTCCGGCTAAGATGATTTACTGATGTTGATGATGATCGCCCATCTATAGGCTTCAGGTTAAGAGAAACATCCTTTTCTGTAGTTTTATTGGATTGAAATTTATTGTAACAGGGTATATCTAAAAGAGAAAGATTCTAATTACCAACAGGTATGTATATGATAAGTAAATATCAAACTCACGGAAAAATGTATAAAAAATATAGCTTTGTACTGTGGGATTTGTATGTATGTATTATTTACGGTAAAACCATTGAAATAAAAACCTCGTAGAGAAATATTTTCGATATATCAGATAGGTATGTATGTTAAGTATGTGACAATGAATAATTGCTTTGAATAAATATTTTATCTATGAATAAAAGATCCAATATGGGCAGTATACGAACATACCTGTAGACCTTGGTGTGATTGAAATGTCTGTGTCAGTAGAATCCTTCCGGCTATGATGATCTGCTGATGTTGATGATGATCGCCCGTCTATAGGCTTCCAGGTAAGAGAAAGTTCCTTTTCCGTAGTTTTAATGGTTTGAAATTTATTGTAACAGGGTATACCTAAAAGCGAAAAATTCTAATTACCAACAGGTATATGATAAGTAAAATATCAAACTCACAGAAAAATGCATAAAAAAATATTACTTTGGATTGAGATCATAGGTATTTTGTAGGTACGGTAAAACCATCGAATTAAAAACTTGGTAGAAAAATATTTTCAATATATCAGGTAGGTATATGATAAGTATGTGACAATTAATATTGCTCCGAATAAATATTTTATCTATACCTTCAATGTTTTGGTTATTTTGTGATACATCATTTAACTTATATTTCTTTTTTTCACAGCTCCCTGAATTCCCCGATACATTACCTGAAAATAAAATGTAACAAATAAGCCATAATCACACTAATTGGGGACCACGGAGCCACACAAGTCTTTTAAAAAGTGCACACACAAATATTTAGTTTCAGACAATGCAATTTCAACAAACAAACTGATTAGAGTTTTAAATAAAACCGGCCAAGAGCGAGTTGGACTCGCGCACGAAGGGTTTCGTACTATTACCTATACAACATTAAACACTTTATTTTACCCTTTTTTAATTAAGTTTAAATAAAACTTTTTTTTTAAATAATAAATAACGGTAATTAAAAAAAAACTGTTGTTTTTTTGAAAAACCCACAACGGTTATAAGATAATTGAAAAAGGATAAAATAATTTATTTGACAGCATAATTATTATGTACATTGTACTAAATATCTATAGTTTATTTAATAGTACTAATATACATATACCTACTTAAGAGTAGTTTCGGTTTTGCACAAACATATGTTTACTGCAGCGCCCCCTGGTGAGTTGTCACCGACACCTATCTAAAAAGATGCACAAATCAAACCCCCAAACCCATCGCTAAAAATGGCATCAAAATCGGCCAAGTAGTTTTGGAGATAAATGGCAACATTGATTTGCACAACAAATATTTCCTGCAGCGCCCCCTGGTGAGGTGTCACCGTAACACCTATCTAAGAACATGCACCAATCAAACCCAAACCCATCACTGAAGGCAGCATCAAATTCGGCCAAGTAGATTTGGAGATAAATGGCAACATTGATTTGCACAACAAATATTTCCTGCAGCGCCCCCTGGTGAGGTGTCACCGTAACACCTATCTAAGAACATGCACCTATCAAACCCATCACTGAAGACAGCATCAAAATCGGACACAGGGCCTGATGAAGCAACTTTTTAAGTTTTTTGTATGGGGGTATATTTATTTTATTTTGTTTTTAGTGTTTGTTGTTATAGAGTAGCTGATGATGTATTCACATCATCTGTGAATGTTAAAACTGTCTAGCTATCAAGGTTCATGAGATAAAGCTAAAGATTGAGACAGACAGATGGACGGACAGAGGAGTCTTAGTAAGTCCCGCTTTCACCCTTTGGGTATGGAACTGTAAAAAAGGTAAATCTTGTAAGTATTATTAGTAGTCTAAACCCGTCGGTTAGCATGCATGTAGAAATGAATAAATGTTGATGAAGCGAAAGGTATAGGTACCTACCTATGCCAGGACCGTAGCAAGTGGATGGACATAATCTTTGCCTACCCCATTGGGAAAAAGTATGTATGTATAATGTATTTCTGTATGTATGTATGTAAATATTATGTTGTATGTCCATATTGTAAATTCAATATGCAATATAAAAATTATTTAAAGGATTTGTACCAAACTGACAAACAAGAAAACCTGTTAGTAATGTTTTTAATGTTAGTAACCTGTAACACCAAGCAAACATGACAAAACGCCACCATCCCACACACATTTACCTTGTGTTCCATTGTAGGCATGTAGGCATTGTAGACAAGGTCTGACACTCCGATCGCGTGACACATTGGTGTGGCCACTTTATTGTGACAATGTTTGTTTTGAAGGAAATATTTTCTGTCACTTTAATGCAAAATAAATTATTAACTCATTAAAATTGTCATTTACTTGTTTCAACACACAAAATGAGACAAGTTAAAAACAAAGGTCAGTCTTATCTTATGAAATGAATATTTAGCATATAGGTACATATAAGTTCATTAATTATTCGAGATCAAAAACATAATCTAATTACTCACAATAACATAGGCAATGCCATGAATTCACTTATATCATAAAATAGTTTGCTAATTAACCATGATTTTAGTCTCCTTTTGCATCTCTTATCCAGGCCAATAGGCAGTTATTAATTGCTGGTCCCGTTATATAAACACTGTGTTTCTAAGCTTGTGGAAGGGGGATTATAAGGCGATTACTCCTTAAGGGGTGACTTGTCTTTAATCGATTTAGTCCCAAATAAAGCAACTAAAGCTGCTTGACCAGTGGCAGATCCAGGGGGGGGGGGGGTTGCTAGGCAGCTCGGGCTCAACTTTCAAAGGAAAAAAACTCACCAATCATGAACAAGTCCAGGGCACTTTCATCAGGTTCAGACGATAATGAAGCGTCAGACTCAATTACACGACTTGGCTTCTTAGTCTTTCGTTTTTTGTCATCATCATAATCATTCAAATCACTTGTTGATTCCGCTTGTTTTGCCTTTTTACGGGCAGTCATTAAATCCGCTGAAAAGAGAAACAGCACATATTAGGGTGAATTCTGTGTGTTTGGGCTCTAAAGACACGATTTGGGTTCTCCCAAAGAAAATAAGAAGAAACTATGCGGGATCCCTTAAGCGAAACGCAGAAGAGTCTTGTTTCTTACCTGTTTCATAAAACTTTCTTTTAAGCGTTATTAGCTGCCACGTTTGCTTGTCTGGTGTTTCATGTTTAGTCAAGTATTTATTGTAATTAGAACTTGATCTTGGCCAAAACGACTCTTGTTTTTTGGGTGTTAGCCAACTACTGCTCACAATAACTATGTTATGATTCTCGTCATCCTCCTCCGCGACTATATAACTGTTTTTTACGTCCATAATAGGTAAAGGTAACCCAAAATACACCGCAGTCGCACAATAGCGAAGCAATAGCACACACAACCTGAAAGTTTATAGATAAATAATTTTACAACTCTTCACAAAAGACAACACTCACTTAGCCAGAAATTGATACCATTAAGTAAATAATTATTGGCTTATTACCTGTTTTCCGGCCAACGAAAAACTCATTTGAAAGACACGCGAGACGCCGACCGACGCTATGCGAAATCGCCAATTGCGAGCCACTCTAGTGTTGTGCGTGTGAATGCGAAAAATTCGATATCGATATATTAACGCTCGCTGACTCAACACGCAAACTAATATTTACAAGCGCATCAAATAGGGGTATTTATCTCTTAAAATTAATAAAAATTCCATGACAGAGAATAGTGACACTAAGCATTTTATGTTAATAGGTATTTAGCCACGCAAAGAAACGAAACTTTAAAAACTGGGTTTAAGTTTAAAATAGTTTTTTTTTCATTTGCTCTGTGAAGGTAGACATAAGACTTTTTATGCTAATCGTCATTATTATAATTTCATTAATAAAGATTATTATCTGGGGGTACGGCAGTGCCCCCGCCAAGTCGAGCAAAAACAGGCACGGCCGTACCATCCTTTTCTCGAAGCCATTCTGGCCATTTTCGAGCCCCTGTAACTTCGTAGTGGAAAAAACTAGAAGCTTAAATTTTTCAGTGACCAAAAGACTATATTACCAAATTTCATTAAATTTGAACCAGTAGACGTCTTTCGGCTGAAATGATGATGATGATGATTTCGAAAAAAAACCGGCTAATAGAGAACCTCCTCTTTTTTTGGAAGTCGGTTAAATATTACAATCAATCACTTGACAAGAAACAAATAAAAAACACTGTTTGAATTAGATGGCGTTTCGGTGCAACAAGCGAGTCCAAAAGTAATGCCTAACCACCACAGTTTTATACCGCAAGTGGGCTTAATCGCCTTTATAAATATAATATATATATGTTCTTGTGAAATAAACTTTCATTTCATTTCAATATTATCATTAAATTAATACTAAATGTACCTAAATTATAAAACAGAACGGTAAATTTGTCTAAAAAACAATTTTATGAAAAATCACGTAAAAACGTTTAACCAACAAATGAAAGGTTAGTTGCAACCAAAATTATCCAGTTAAGTTTATTCTGTTCTGGCCATAGTTCTGACAAATAAAAGTAAAAAACCCTGAGGTTAATTTCGCGTTTTTTATCGTCTCCATTTTCCACAAAATTGTCAAAAACGAAGTCGTTTAGTAGGAAACAATGGTCATGATCTGCTAAATCACCGACAGGATAAGCGACACAAAGCCCATTCGATGCAGAAAAATTTCAACGGTGTATATAACCACCAGAGACTATAGAAGTATATAGACGTTTCCCGTCGAACAAAAAATCGTGACCTCAAGATAGCTGACCAACTAGATGGCGCTGCTCATTGAGTGAGGTCAATTACCATACTTACTTTGGGAATGTCAAATTATATGGATAATGACCTGAATGTTCAGCGCCATCTAGTCCTGTTTTTTCTTCATAGTACGACAATGTTACGATTTTTTGTTCAACGGGAAACGTCTATGTACTTCTATAGTCTCTGATATAACTTAAGATCACCAAAAATGTCACTCAGTAAATTTCTCCTTTTCCAGCAGCGATATCTTCGTTTTAACTAGAAATATGTATGTGCAGTTTGGCTGTTAAATTTCAAAGTAATGTAATTTTTTTACTATCGAATTCAATCGACAACTAGCCAATGAAGTAAACGTGGGACATCCCTAAGCATGCTGCAACTCAATCATGGCAGCCAACTTGGCCGTCGGCGGCATCGGGTCGGAATGGGTTTTATGGCGCGAAAAATAACGGCATTTGTCAATTTTATATTCAGCTTCTGTTTTTAATGAGTAATTAAATAATAATAAAATATTTGTTTTTAGTTTTACATAAAAAATTTTATACACTTGAAGTAGGTTATACCTTAATACAATTATAAAACATTAAAGTGACTCCGGAAACGACTAAAGCCCATAGATTCACAAAACAATGGCTGCATTCCGAATCGCGCTCAGAACGCTCACAGCACCTTGCATCCTTTTTCCTCCTGAAAGTCGTTTTACAAGAGGAAAAAGGATACGTGAGTGAGCGCGATTTGGAACGCAGCTAATATGGCTGGCGCGAATTCGCCGCGATTTTAACAATCGCGAGCTTCCGACCAATCAGAGATAGCGATTATGACGTGTGTTGGTCGGAACGGGAAATATTACTCGCACGCGATATAAACACCACACTATCATTGGTTGAATCAAGGGAACGGCAAAGTAATTTATTTCCATTCGGCTCATAAAAATAGTTAAAGTTTTGAACTTATAACATAATAACTAGAATGTGCATAACGAACGACGAAAAAACGGTCCGAGTGAGATAACGATGTCAACTCACGTCCAAACAAACTCACGTCGTGTTGGTAGGTAACGAAAGTTTAAAAGAAATTAGGAAGGAATACCTACAGCTGTTTAACTTATGACGAAACATAATAATTTACAACGTGATTGGTCGTCAGCTTCTTCTGCTTCTTCGGGTATATGCCGACATACGGAAACTTTCGACGTATCTCACGACGTCATCTTTAAACCACTGACAAAACACAATAATTTATAACGTGATCGTCGACGTCACTTTTAGGCGTATGTCGACGTACGGAATCTTTCGACTTGTTTTACAACGTCATCTTTAAACCACTGACCATATACGTAAATAATATAGACCCGGTCTAACGTACACGTAATACGTCCCCACTTCCTCGGTGTCCAATCCAAAGTTCTGTCACCGAGCGTGCGTGACAATAAGCCTTTTTATAAAAACTTTTTTCGAAACTGTTTCTCAGTATCTAAAAACTTGTCTCGTTGTTGGAAAAATGTGACCCAGCTTTAGTGTCACGATATAAGTTTAACTTTGGATTGGACACCAATGAAGTGGGGACACATGACATGTATCTACGTTAGGCCGGGTCCATACGAAGTATTATTTATGTCTATGCCACTGACGAAACACGACATATTACGACGTGATTTGCAACGTCGTCATCAGACCTATGACGAAACACAATAATTTATAACGTGATCGTCGACGTCACTTTTAGGCGTATGTCGACGTACGGAAACTTTCGACTTGTTTTACAACGTCATCTTTAAACCACTGACGAAACACGACATATTACGACGTGATTTGCAACGTCGTCATCAGACCTATGACGAAACACAATAATTTATAACGTGATCGTCGACGTCACTTTTAGGCGTATGCCGACACACGGAAACTTTCGACTTGTTTTACAACGTCATCTTTAAACCACTGACGAAACACGACATATTACGACGTGATTTGCAACGTCGTCATCAGACCTATGACGAAACACAATAATTTATAACGTGATCGTCGACGTCACTTTTAGGCGTATGCCGACACACGGAAACTTTCGACTTGTTTTACAACGTCATCTTTAAAACACTGACGAAACACGACATATTACGACGTGATTTGCAACGTCGTCATCAGACCTATGACGAAACACAATAATTTATAACGTGATCGTCGACGTCACTTTTAGGCGTATGTCGACGTACGGAAACTTTCGACTTGTTTTACAACGTCATCTTTAAACCACTGACGAAACACGACATATTACGACGTGATTTGCAACGTCGTCATCAGACCTATGACGAAACACAATAATTTATAACGTGATCGTCGACGTCACTTTTAGGCGTATGTCGACGTACGGAAACTTTCGACTTGTTTTACAACGTCATCTTTAAACCACTGACGAAACACGACATATTACGACGTGATTTGCAACGTCATCATCAGACCTATGACGAAACACAATAATTTATAACGTGATCGTCGACGTCACTTTTAGGCGTATGCCGACATACGGAAACTTTCGACTTGTTTTACAACGTCATCTTTAAACCACTGACGAAACACGACATATTACGACGTGATTTGCAACGTCGTCATCAGACCTATGACGAAACACAATCATTTATAACGTGATCGTCGACGTCACTTTTAGGCGTATGCCGACATACGGAAACTTTCGACTTATTTTACAACGTCATCTTTAAACCACTGATGAAACACGACATATTACGACGTGATTTGCAACGTCGTCATCAGACCTATGACGAAACACAATAATTTATAACGTGATCGTCGACGTCACTTTTAGGCGTATGCCGACACACGGAAACTTTCGACTTGTTTTACAACGTCATCTTTAAAACACTGACGAAACACGACATATTACGACGTGATTTGCAACGTCGTCATCAGACCTATGACGAAACACAATAATTTATAACGTGATCGTCGACGTCACTTTTAGGCGTATGCCGACACACGGAAACTTTCGACTTGTTTTACAACGTCATCTTTAAAACACTGACGAAACACGACATATTACGACGTGATTTGCAACGTCGTCATCAGACCTATGACGAAACACAATAATTTATAACGTGATCGTCGACGTCACTTTTAGGCGTATGTCGACGTACGGAAACTTTCGACTTGTTTTACAACGTCATCTTTAAACCACTGACGAAACACGACATATTACGACGTGATTTGCAACGTCGTCATCAGACCTATGACGAAACACAATAATTTATAACGTGATCGTCGACGTCACTTTTAGGCGTATGTCGACGTACGGAAACTTTCGACTTGTTTTACAACGTCATCTTTAAACCACTGACGAAACACGACATATTACGACGTGATTTGCAACGTCATCATCAGACCTATGACGAAACACAATAATTTATAACGTGATCGTCGACGTCACTTTTAGGCGTATGTCGACGTACGGAAACTTTCGACTTGTTTTACAACGTCATCTTTAAACCACTGACGAAACACGACATATTACGACGTGATTTGCAACGTCATCATCAGACCTATGACGAAACACAATAATTTATAACGTGATCGTCGACGTCACTTTTAGGCGTATGCCGACATACGGAAACTTTCGACTTATTTTACAACGTCATATTTAAACCACTGATGAAACACGACATATTACGACGTGATTTGCAACGTCGTCATCAGACCTATGACGAAACACAATAATTTATAACGTGATCGTCGACGTCACTTTTAGGCGTATGCCAACACACGGAAACTTTCGACTTGTTTTACAACGTCATCTTTAAACCACTGACGAAACACGACATATTACGACGTGATTTGCAACGTCGTCATCAGACCTATGACGAAACATAATAATTTATAACGTGATCGTCGACGTCACTTTTAGGCGTATGTCGACGTACGGAAACTTTCGACTTGTTTTACAACGTCATCTTTAAACCACTGACGAAACACGACATATTACGACGTGATTTGCAACGTCGTCATCAGACCTATGACGAAACACAATAATTTATAACGTGATCGTCGACGTCACTTTTAGGCGTATGTCGACATACGGAAACTTTCGACTTGTTTTACAACGTCATCTTTAAACCACTGACGAAGCACGACATATTACGACGTGATTTGCAACGTCGTCATCAGACCTATGACTAAACACAATAATTTATAACGTGACCAGCGACGTCACTTTTAGGCGTATGCCGACATACGAAAACTTTTGACGTGATTTTTGACGTAAATTATTTCCATAAGACGTAAACTTTAAAAAAATCACTAAAAATTCACGTCATAATTCACGTCTTCTGGCAGAAATTGTTGACTGGGCGTTGGTACTGTTGGTGTATGAAGACAATAATTGTCTCCACCAATGCTTTATTCATGGAGTGGTTCAGCTGAGTCTAACCGATACGTGTGCCGTGCCGAACGATGCTTGTTTTGTTTACTTATGTTATATTTTCGAGTCTAGTTTTGCAGCGGCTCTGGCTCTGATTGGATTCTGATCAGGTTACATTACAAGATTACAACTTCGAGAAAGTTATTGCTAGGTAATTAAAATCAACATTGTAACATGAAATTATAGTACCTAATATTAAAACCGTATCATTTCACTGCAAAAAGTAATGTGATCAGAATTTAATAATTAAACTAAATGAAAATCACTTAACATATTTTGCTTTAAACGGAACGGAAATACAGATTACCAACAGACGACAATGTTTTTGACCATGGAGGTAACATGGGGGACATGGAGGTACCTATTAACTATCACTTATGTACTATTACCTCCATGGTTTTGACAGTTCGGTCGGTAGGGTCCTATCGCTTACGGTCCGTCACGAAAACAATATATAGAAACACCAGCTTAACCGATACCGGCTGGTAGCTTCCAGAGGCCACTTACCGTTACCGGTAACGGATGGTTGAATATAGGAACCGGCCCTTAGTTACTGATATTATATTTCTGTTTACAAAAATCTACCAACACTCTACCAAGATCCAGGTTAAAAGGTACCTAATTCACCTTTAAAACAAACAAATCGACCCGTCGCGATTTTTCCTCGCACTACGCAAGTCATCGCCTAATGGCGTTGACTTGTTTGCGGCTCTGATTTCAACCTTTTGTTTTGACAGCTATATAGACAGCTTGGCGGAAAAGGTGACCTGGAAAGCCCTTTGACATATTTGTGTACAATATGAGAAGTGCCTAAGTATACAGGACGTAAAATACCAACACCACGTGGAGCGAGATTATAACCTTAAATATTGGCAAGGTACTTTCATCGAATACAAAAAAAAAAAAAAAAACAGCTTATACCGATTTAAAAAAATTGAAAGGAGTAGGTTCTCAAATCAAATGTGTGTTTGTAGGGTTCCGAAGTCCACAAGGAACCCTTATAGTTTCGCCATGTCCGTCCGTCCGTCCGTCCGTCCGTCTGTCCGCACTATTGCTCGGAGATGCTTAGTTCTAGAAAGCTGTAATTTGGCATGAATATACATATTAGTTACGCTGACAAAGTGGTACAATAAAATTTTGAAATAGATTTTTTTATAGGGTACCTCCCCTACTCGAAAAGTGGGGATGTATTTTTTTTTCTTGCGTACCCCATAATGCGGCATATCGTTGAATAGGCATTTAAAAAATATTGTGGGTTTGTTAAAACCATTTTTTGATTAAGTGATGCGTTTGTGAAATATTAAGCTTTAAAGTGCTATTTTTTGTTCGAGTCAGGTGTCCCCCCCCTTGCCAGCTAAATGGTGGTATTTGGATGGCTGAAAAAAATCACGGTTATGGCATATATAACGTAGTTGAAAAGAAAACTATCACAGCTAAGTAGGCTGTACAAACTTACGAGTCATAGTCGACCAACTTATGAAATTATTAAAAAACCAATGATTTTTCTCGAGCGGCAGGGGCGTCGGGCGGGCACGTCATACCTACCACAGGCTAGCTAGATGCTAATAAGTCTTAGAAAGGTACTGTGGGCATCGTCAACTTCGGAACCCTATACTTTGCGCGTGGCCCAACACGCACTTGGCCGGTTTTTTATTCTATGTTTGTGACATCATATCTCCTCGAATCCTCCTACCTATTGAAAATGCTCACCTACACGATTTACTTACACAACAAAAGTCTAGTTTTCTCACAACGACAACAGATTATTGGGTCTCGTTGCTGAACACGGCCTGAGGTATCACTAGCATATCCTATCACTTCCCTGCAGACTTTTATTGTCTAGAATCCTCACAAAAACGTTATATTTCCTTATAACATTTTACTGAATTGCTCTCTTACGCCGTGTGCTTACGGTTCAAATTTAGCTCGTCGACCAGTTGTATTTTTATGAAGTCGAGTAAAGTCGTGTCTCCAGCACGTTTTAGAAGAGGAAAGAACGTCGTCACATGGCAAGGAGCCACGCAATCGGCACGTGCTCCGCTCTAGATAAGGGGGTGGTATTGTTTATAAATATTGTAGACGAAAAGTGCTGAGCTTTTCGGTGAAGGAGAACATCGTGAGGAAACCTTTTTAAAAAATATAAATTGTTTTTTTTTAAATATAAATATCTTGGGACATTTCACACATATTGACTATGTACAAAGCTTGTACTATGGGTGCTAGACACCGATATAAATACTTATATAGAGAAATACATACATATATAAATACTAAACATCCATGACTCGAGTACAAACATTCGTGTTCATCACGCAAAGTTTGCCCCGAGCGGGACTCGAACCCGCGACCTTCGGAACAGAAGGCAGGGTCACTACCAACTGGACCAATCCGGCCGTCAAACGAACCTGCGAAGTAATTCAAAGATGTGTGTGAAGTCCCCAATCCGCGCTAGGCCCGACGCGTAGGGACTATAGTCCAAACCCTCTCGTGATGAGAGGAGGCCTGTGTCCAGCAGTGGGACGCAAATAGGCTGTAGTAGTAGTAGTAGTAGTAGACGAAAAGTAATCGAGCATCGAAGCTAAATGTTCCATTCAACTGTGCTATAACTTGCCGCAGTACAGGACATTCAAACTCTTAGGTTTTACATAAATTGATTTACCTAATCACAGATGGCAAGTTTGTTTACCTTACCATGTAAATCTAGTAATTTACATTGTTTATTATTCTGTCCAAAAATTAAACATTCGCACCCCCAGTACAACACTGTATTATGTAAAAAAATCTCAAAATTTACTTGAAAATATATAGTTGAATCGACAAAAATTTGCCGAGCATACCACGAAGACCGGCGTATTTATATTTATTTTGACTTAGTATAGTGTTGTACTGGGGGTGCGATATGTATATAACACTACATAGTATAAAACAAAGTCGTTTCCTGCCATCTGTCCCTATGTATGCTTAGATCTTTAAAACTACGCAATGGATTTTGATGCGTATTTTTCAATAGTTAAATTGATTCAGAGGAAGGTTGTAGTATATAATTTGTTATAGTGTAACACTCAATTAGCTAGTTTTGTAATAATTAACGAATTGGTTAATTAAGAAAAATAAAATCGGTTGGGCTGTCTGAAATTTTCAGTGGGTCTGGTTGTGTTACAGGTTGTATTAAAAATCCGACAGTAACTCTGTCCGTCTTTCTGTAACAGAAGCTAGTTGTCTCTATCTTGAGATAATGCGATGAATGTTGTCCAGCTGTAGATGATTAGACCTTAATTTATTACAAACTGATTTGGGTTGGTTATTCAAGTAGCTTTTTGGTACTGGTAGGGCCTGGTACTAGGTCCGTCCGGCGAGTTAAACCATCTTTCCCCGCTAACCTGCCGCTAAATAGCAGTGCTCGCACTGTTGTGTTCCGGCAGGGGGTTAAGGCAGCCGGTGAAATTTCTGGCACAAAGGCTTCCATATTAGGCCTCAGGGTAGGCAATGCATTCGAGATCTTATCGTTTCTTAATGGGGGATCAAAGGATGTCGGTGTCCATGGGCCGTAGTGACCACTTACCATCAGGTGGGCTGTGCGCTCATTTGCCATCCACCACATACTATACACATAAAAAGCGCAAAGCGGTTCCGAAGTTGACGATGCCCACAGTACCTTTCCAAGACTTATTAGTAGTTATTAGCATCTTAGCTAGCCTGTACAGCCTACTTAGCTGTAATAGTTTTCCTTTCAACTACGTTATATATGCCACAACCGTGATTTTTTTTCAGCCATACAAATCCATTTAGCTAGCACTTTAAAGCTTAATATTTCACAAACGCATCTCTTAATCAAAAAATAGTTTTAACAAACTCACAATATTTTTTTAAGACCTATTCAACGATATGCCACGCCATGGGGTACGCAAGAAAAAAAAATACATTCCCACTTTACTTGTATGGGAGGTACCCTATAAAAGATATATTTCAAATTTTTATTATTAACTAATATGTATATTCATGCCAAATTACAGCTTTCTAGAACTAAGCATCTCCGAGCTATGCTGCGGACGGACGAACAGACATGGCGAAACTATAATGGTTCCTTGTGGACTTCGGAACCCTAAAAAAAAGCTAACCTTTTTTTTTCAAGAAAGATACGTCACTGCATCGGCAGGCTGATAACTATGTGGGTCATCTGGAGGCCGATCTGATAGGGCCGACGGCAGCTTCGTGACCAGGCCTGACCTAGTTTAACAAGGTTCCGAGGGTGAATGCCGGAACCCTCAAAAGTCACCAAGTCCTGAAAGGTCGCCGTTTCTTGAATTCTCATAAAAGTTACACTTTTATCCCAACAAAGCTTCTCCACGCGACTTCGCCCGAGTGAAATGCAGTTAGTGTTCCCGCAGGAACTATGCGTTTTTCCGGGATAAAAAGTAGCCTATGTCCTTTCACGGTACTCCAACTATCTGTACACCAAATTTTATCTAAATCGGTTCAGCGGTTGAAGCGTGAAGAGGAAGACAGACATGCAGCAGAGTTACTTTCGCATTTATAATATTAGTATGGATTGATGGCTTTATAACAATTATAACGGAGTGACTCAAAAGTTTCCAGACAAAGCTAATGGGATCATTATAATCAGACTTGAAACATGACAAAAGTTAGTGAAGATAAATCCATTAAAATCCTTGAATAAATTACAGCCGAAACACCCAATTGGTTTTTTTTTGTGTAGAAAGCAGTCATGGTCAAAATTTAAGTATATGTTTTTAGTTTTATTACCAACAATATGAAATTTAAATGGACACTAATTATTACTTTACATACAGTGTCATTTGTTAATGGTACCTACATAGTTACCTTTGTACCTATCTAAAACATCGTGGTAGCGCCTATTGGCAAGGTGCACGACAGCGCCAACTAGCGGATGCGAAGTCGGCGATCCAATATGTATCTATACCCTTTGGCACAGAATATTTAATAGTACTACTACGAAATAGCCACGGAATCACCCGCCTGAATCTAGCCGGCACGCAACTCGCGCCCCACACGCCCTTACCGTCATTTGTTTCATCCGGAGATGGATAGAGTCTGCCCAGCCCTGTGCAAATGGTCGACGGACTATGGACCATATAATAAGTGAATTACCACTGTGACGAAAATTTGTTGCAAAAAGGCTTGTATATCTCTTTATCTAACCTTATAAGGAGAGATAAAGACAAAAGAAGCCTCGGATGTTTTCTTTCGCCGAAAAGCTCAGTGGTAAATTGAAATTGAATTTCGCACATAAGTAAACTTAGAGGTGCGAGCCGGAATCGAACACCCTCTGCATGAGAGGCGGTAGGTCGAACCACTGGGCCACCACGGGTTGGATATTGACAGCTAAGTATTATATACTTCCATCCAATCACATCAAACGCAGTTTTCAACGCCAGTGGTGCCCGCAAAAATACAATGTCTTCCAAATGTAGCTGCGGAACCCTAACACTTGGCCGATTTCTTTCCGAAGAGTCTTGGCTTCAGCCCTTAATTGTACTTGAAAGATCTTTTGCAATTCTTTTAGAAGACAACTCAATGTTGGCTGCTTTGTTCAAGTACGTTTCGTTAAGAATTATCTAGACGAGTTATTTGCAAACCCCCGACCCCCCGACCCTCGGCACGAGAGGCGGTAGGTCGAACCACTAGTAGGCCACCACGGCTTTAAGATGCTCGGATGTCAGATGGTTTATTGAACAATATGTGACAAAAGGAAAGGAAAAAAAGTAGAATAAAAAGTAAATGAAATACTTAGTTAAAATCATGGAAGAATGAACTACACTTGTTTGTATGTATGTGTATTTACCTATGTATGCATGTCCGGATTTAACTGGAAAATTACTGGACGGATTGCAAAAAAAAATGTTATAGGGGTAGTTTATAACACTGGTCAACATATTATAGACTACTTTTTATCCCGGAAACATGCATAGCTCCCGTGGGAACGCTATTAACGAATTCCACGCGGGCGAAGCTAGTTCCTAGCAGGACAGGTCGCCCACTGTACAATGAAGATAAAAATGTGCACTCATTTTTAACCTAATTACAAGGGATGAAGGTTCCAAAGTGTCTACATGTTCTCGAAATTCATATTCGATCACACACCCGTACGTGCTCTGAATATTAAGGTGTCAGGGCTGCCACACTCGAGAAGCCTGGACAAACGGAGATCGAGTTAAATTATAGCATATGAATACCCTTAGCCCCATCACCATAAAGGGTTGGGGATAGCACTTACTTACTATATAAGTAAGTGTCACCTCCCAATTTTCGATTGTAAACGAAACGTGTAATAACATCACTAGCTAGCAGTTATGATCAGATGACAGCTATGAAAGCTATCTAGATTCGCGCGTCCCTGCGTCGCAATAGTGTGATTTTATATAAATTGATTGAGATACTAATGTAATGACAACCGTTGTGTTTATAATATAATTCAGTATTTCCTGTGCCAAGTGCTTTTATTGCCCTAACAGTACTCTTTGGTGTATCAGGCAGTCAGGTCAGGTCAGGTAGATACGTTGAGTTGGCTCAGTGTCAATCAAGTTATAAGTCACTAGCTTCTGCCCGCGACTTCGTCCGCGTAGAATTCGGTTGTAGCGTTCCCACGGGAATTGAGCGTTAAACTGTAACAAATTATAAATTATATTACTAAGCGACTTTGTCTTAGACTATGTAGTTTTACCTACTTTATATTGTTAGGTATATCTCCACTGGATCACTGTTTTCGTTTTTCCGTGTCACTTATTACTTCTAGCGCTCTATAAAACTCGAAAAAAAGGAAAAGTAAGTGGCAGCCCTAGACTAGTATCCAATGCTGAGAACTAGCATCGCTGAAAGTTGATCTTACCCTATTCCCAACTCTGCTGAGCTAGCATTACCGTAGTATCACGCTTTCTACCGAATTTACTCTATCATGTTGACCCAACTAATACGCACTAGAACTATGATTACCGACATAAGTGGCAGTGGGCGGGGCACATTGTTCGCAGGACTGATGGCCTATGGGGGCGGAAAGATCTCGAGTGGCGTCCGCGAACCGGGAGACGAGCTGTCGGTGCCTCCAACAAGATGGAGCGAAGACCTCGTGAAAGTCGCGGGAAACCGGCGGAAGCGAGTAGCACAGGACGATCTGTGGCGCCTTGGAGGGGGCCTATATCCAGCAGTGGACGTCTTTCGGCTGAAATGATGATGATGATGAACTAATACGACATGCGAAAACGGCAAAATAAATTATATAGCTCGATTTATGATTTCTTGATTTTTGATACATCTAGGCTATACAAATAATAAGTCTGTAGAAGTCACGTTACCGTCTGTGCGAATAGGTCCGGTTTTAAGTCGAGAACTAGGTACTATTATTCAGATTGGCACATTTCGGGTCAACGTATATAGGATACTTTTTAGTCCCGGAAAACGCTTAGTTCCCGTGCGAACGCTCTAACCGAAGTCCACGTGGCTTAAGGCCCAGTTCCTATATCAACGAAACGCCTCGTTTTGGCTACGGATGTTTAGTAATTGATTTTCTATGACGCAAATTTTAACCATCTGTACCAAAGAATATGAGATTTGATATTCTTTGTCTGTACGTATCCAAAACTAGGCGTATTGTGGATACCTATAGAAACCGGGCCTAAGTCGCAGGCCACTGGTACGGTTAATAGCTGTTTATGCTAAATGATTGTGTAACTGATTTAATCTTTACTACTCATACAATTGCTATTGGGGGAGGCCTATGTCCAGCAGTGGACGTCTTTCGGCTGAAATGATGATGATGATGATGATGACTTATACTATTGGTATAGTAGATAAGTATGTAGGTACTAGTCGAGTCAAAGGCCTCGTAGCATAGACGTAAATAATATAGACCCGGTCAAACGTACACGTAATATGTCCCCACTTCCACGGTGTCCAATAAGCGTTTTAAAAAAAACTTTTTTCGAAACTGTTTCTCAGTACCTATCTAAAAACTCGGCTCGTTGTTGAAAAAATGTGACCCAGCTTTAGTGTCACGATATAAGTTTAACTTTGGATTGGACACCAATGAAGTGGGGAAACATGACATGTATCTACGTTAGGCCGGGTCCATACGAAGTATTATTTATGTCTATGCCTCGTAGGCTGATTGTGTAGTGGTATGAGCCCGATTACTAGATAGGCTTGTGATGCTACTTGTGTAAACTCAACATTATACGGAGTAATGTTCAGTAGGTACTATTTAACATTTTAGAAGGTGTACTCCTTTAAGCCTACTACTAAGGTACTTAAGAGAGAAGAATATTATAGCACTCGGCCGGTACGGTACTCGTCCATACAAAAATTACAAAAAGAGGAAACGTTTTTCCACTTCTAAATATATTCCAATTTACATGATTTTTTTGTATGTTATTAAAACACTGAAATACTAGGTTTATAGGTTTTCCTTTTTTTAATTTGTAGGCACTTCCCTCTTAATATTATAAACTAGATGCCGATTTTTAAATGATTTGCGAATGTTACTCTAGAATAGATAGCTCCATGACTTGGTGTGGGCCCGGAAAAGACAAAGCGTGGTTTGGTTTTTTAAATTATTATTGTTTAATTTTAGTACTTAAATTAAACATGTGGAGCTTTCGTGTCGCCGAAAATGCTTCACGTCTTTTATGACTAGTTTTCAGAGAACATAATTACGCTTACCAAAACCCCAAAAAAATTAGTTACTTCCTGCTTTTTAATCGCCTTCAAAAAAGGAGGAGATTCTCATGCTCACATAAGCTGTGAGGTTGTGTAAATAACTCTATCGTGAAAATTAAGCAAGAATTTACTACTACTCCTAGAGCCTATTTGTGTTCCACTGCTGGGCACAGGCCTCCTCTCATCACGAGAGGGTTTGGGCTATAGTCCCCACGCGGACCCAGTGCGGTTTGAATGACTTCTCAGATGCGTGCATGTTTTCTCACAATGTTTTACTTCACCGAAAAGCTCATGGTAAATTCAAATTGAATTTCGCACATAAGTAAACTTAGAGATGCGAGCCGGAATCGAACCCCGACCCTCGGCATGAGAGGCGGTAGGTCGAACCACTAGGCCACCACGGCTTCCACGGAAGCAAGAATTTAAATAAAAATAATAAAACTATTCCGGTTGAAACGTTGTACAAGAATATTCTAATAACTTAACACCTAAATAACTTTTTAGCAAATTGTCACGTCAAAACGAAGAGGGTAAACCACGGGTAAACGAACCGTCACCCCCAGTCGTGTAAATAAAAAATGAATATGAATAAAATGTCATGTATTTTATTACTGGAACATTCCGCCAAAAACGGATTTTCATTAATTTTAACGAGGGCACGACATTACTTACCTCTACATTTGAGGGTAATTAGCATCGTCTGGTATAATTATAGAAATATGCTAATTTATATAAAAAATGTACTGTTATTTGTCTGAAAAATCACTTCTCATTTGATACACTCATCTGAAATCCTAAATATTTTAGTTTATAACATAAAACCATTGATCTATTATAAGTAAGGATTCACAATCAGCTGGAGAAAAATGGCCCCGTCAAAACGGGTGCCCGAACAGCTCGGGCACCCGTTTGGCCTTCGTTATAAAGAGGCGTGACATATTCTGTTAGGCACTGTTCGTCCATATGTTATTACTTAATAGGACAATGCATAAAACGAAGGAAATATAAGTTGCGAAATTTTAAAAATAAAAGACATCGCGAACGCCATTGTAAAAAAATCATTTAAATAAAGCCTACTATAGGTAGGTACCTACTAAGTTATCATCATCACCATCATCATCATCCACTATGTTTATTACTTATATTATGACCGTGCTTGTTTCTTGTGCACATCTAAGTACAGAACATACTTTTTTTTTTCAGGAAATTATAACGTAAGGGTAGAATGCGAAGCAGAAACTATTATTACTTATGAACCCCCGAAATAAAAATAAAGGTGATGAAATTTTGACGTGGTGTGTGGCTTTACTTGAACGTTCATTGAATAATAATTTATACAAACCATTACAAAATTAGTTTCATTTACATTTTGGGAAAAGAGTTTCCGTGGCCTCCTGGTCTTTGTATCTTACGTTGGTAACCGTTGAACCGATTTTGATGTAGTTTTTTGTTAACTAACCTTAACCGAGAGTGTTCTTAGTTGTGTTTGAAGAAAATCTGTTGATAAGTTTGATATAATTATATATTATACGTCGTATGACGTCGATCTACATATTAAAGAGTTATAACTACGTACATCCCCAAGTCATTACGATCCCATCAATCGCAAAAGATCAACACAATTGGTTTCATTCTAATGCTTTAAGAATCTATTTTTAGCAATAGGAGAGTTTAGAAAACAAAGCACCAATATTACGATGGCTCTATAATTCGATTTCAACAATTACAAAAGGGATTGAGCAAGTTCGATTAACAAAACAAACGAAGTGTAAAAATTTAAACGCTTTGACGTCGCTCGCGAGACAAGACTGCTCTTGTCGCCCTGTTTGACAGTGACAGCTGCCTCCTGTCATCCATCTTGTCAAACTATTAGGTCGCGTTCTGATACGGCCTCTCCTGACTGCATCGTCCTCGATTGCATTAATTATTTTCTAGTGCATCAACTTCATCGGCACGCCTCTTCGTTCGTCATGGTCAACATCTGCTAGGAGTCCTGATTCCTCTGGAACTGTGGATAGTCTCTCCAGATCAAGAGATTCACTGTCTGAAACAATCATTAGCAGGCGTCCCTTAACAACCATTCTTCTTTTACAGTCATCGTCAGACATTACTAACTCGCATAAATCATCATGTCGTATCCTTCATTCGTCACCGTTAAACATCAAGTTGAGACGTCTCTACCATTTTCCCACTCGATACTAAGAGAAGAGGCCTCACTGAATCGCCTTTTCACTACTAACCAAGAGCAGAGGCCTCGCTGAATCGCCTACTCATGACTAACCAAGAGCAGAGGCCTCGCTGAATCGCCTACTCATGACTAACCAAGAGCAGAGGCCTCGCTGAATCGCCTACTCATTACTAAGCAAGAGCAGAGGCCTCGCTGAATCGCATACTCATTGCTTACGGGCAGAGGCATCCCTTCTCGCCTACCCCAGGAAGGTGAAAATTATTCATCTTCCTGACACTTCGCAAGCAAGCATCACTGAATCGCCTGCAAGCATCCACAGATCACAACTTGATCTATCAGAGATGTACCTCACTGAATCGTACATCCCACGGTTTGATAACAGCAACAAGCAAGCCATTATCATTTTAAATGCTAAGTCGGGCTGTGATGTGATGTGATTCTGACTATAATTTTTAGAGAGGATCGTTTCAATTTTTGTCAGTTGGTCAGTTCAGTTGGGGAATATTTTAATCCGAATCACAACCCAGAACCATCACAGTAAACAAACGCGTTTAATGGATCATAACAGCAAATGACTCTGGACACCACTCTCCTTGTCACACTACTTGTAGACGAGGACTCTGAACTATTTTGTACTTTCGAATTTTTTGGGACAATGAAATTGTTTATGCCCGTGCTGACCACAAGTGTAACATTTTTTGTCCGATTGAACCAATAGGGAGCGTTTTTCAACAAAATGGGTCGGCACTTCCGGTTTCCTTTGATTTGGTTTTACGTAAATAGACAAAAACGATACTATGCTGTCACACGTCAAATTTGCATTTGCTGCCGCAGCTCGAATTTGTGGATCGCTGATACCTCTAATGACAATTAACACCATAAGGTCCTCGCTTAGACCTTTTACTATTTTCAAACGCAGCAAAGTTCGTCGCGCGTACTCAGCGTAAGTGAGATATTTATCGGAGTTGATACTCATCGTGTCAAATAAAATATTTGCGTAATCAAGCCTACGGGGACACAATGTTTTAAATTCCTTAAGGTGAATCGTCACGGCTGAACCCCATACAAAAAACTGCTCACGTAATCTTCGACTACGACTGCTTTTAGTTTCTTTTATCGTTCTAATAAAATATTACATTATTTCCCGAGCGCGCATAGATCAAAAACACCGCAAAAAATCAAAGAATAAAATAATTATAAGCATTTCAAAACCAATAAAATTTCGGTCGAACCAAGCTTGTGTGAGAGAACGTTTACACTGTAAGCATCAGGCCAATATGGCGTCGTGGTCTATGAACAGCTGATCTGCTAGTGCTAGTGTCCGTCCGATTCCTATTAATTTCCAGAATGCTCACAAGATGGCGTTAACCCGCCGTTACATAGTTGATCGCGTAAATCGCTTTTTATGAGTTGGAAAATCATTGAACGAAATAGGTAAGTAAGTACCTATACAAGTATTTTGTTGTTTATAATGATCAGATATAAAAAATGTAATGAGCGGTGACATGTCAGAAGACTGCTAGAAGAAATAAATCATACCTATCTCTTATAAGTATTTTATTCATTTATGTAAGAAATAAAAATAGCTACTTATAATAAGAAGTAGGTAGAGATCTTCTACTATCTAAAGTCCCACGCCTTCACATCTCAAAACGCTTCAATTTTTTTATTATTATAAAGCACCACCAACACTCTCAACGCATAGTTGATGGCTGTCTCAGCACATGTGTTGAGAGTGTTGGTGGTATATTGAAGCGTTTTGAAACGTGATGGCGCGGGACTTTAGATAGTGAAGATCTCTACCTGGCCTGGGCGATCGAGCTCTGCTTAGGACATTTTATCTCTTATATAGTACCTATAGATAGTACCTATATATAAAATTCTCGTGCCACAGTGTTTGTAACCAAACTCCTCCGAAAGGGCTCGACCGATTCTTATGAAATTTGGTGTGTATGTTCAGTAGGGCTGAGAATAGGACGTAAGCTATTTTTCATACCCACCCAAAAAGAAAACTATGGCGGTACGAAGTCCGCTGGGTCAGCTAGTTAGTCTATAAAAATTGATTTTTGCTGTAGGTAAAAAACAAAAAACAAAAATAAATTGACCAGATAGTAGACCACTCGAGCGTAGAAAACCCGCACTGTCTACACGCTCGCTGTAACAGTTATGGTGACGAGTACATATAATCTACTACTACAGTCTATTTGCGTCCCACTGCTGGGCACAGGCCTCCCCTCATTATGAGAGGGTTTGGGCTATAATAGTCCCCACGCGGGCCCAGTGCGGATTGGGGACTTCACACACATCTTTGCATTACTTCGCAGATGCGTGCAGGTTTCCTCATGATGTTTTCCGTCGCCGAAAAGCTCATAGTAAATTCAAATTGAATTTCGCACGTAAGTAAACTTAGAGGTGCGAGCCGGAATCGAACCCCCGACCCTCGGCATGAGAGGCGGTGGCTCGAACCACTAGGGCCACACCACGGCTTTTAGAACATATAAGCTGTGAAATTACCATGAAATTACCGATCATATGCGTATGCGTAATAATAATAGTAGGTATCCAGATTATACAAATTGTGATTTGAAAAGTGGCATTTTACAAAATTAAATTGTTTTGGGTCCTGAATAATGTTTAGAATCTACGGTACGTAGCTAGTATCTAAACTTTAGATACTAGCTACAATGTCAGTTATACATATAAATCGTAGGTACGAGTAGGTACAAGCGAAATAAACTAATGATTTATTATTATTTACCTACTACATTTAGATTTACACATTGATGTTTCGACCGGCGTGCAAAACGGAACTCAATTAGGAATAAAAAAAAAAACAAAAAGAGACATTGACATTTTGTTGTGGTTATAATCATATGTACCTACGTAATGTAATGTAATGTCCCGCATTTGCCCGCAAATGCTACGTGCTATTTTCATCAATGCCTCAGTTGTATATTCTTTGGTGTTCTTTGGCCTGAATCCGCGCGCCTTCTAAGTTGTGTTTTGCTATACCGTGATGATGGTGATGGTATTGATGATGGTGGTGATGATGATGATGATGGAGATAGTGATGTGATGATGATGGAGATGGTGATGTGATGATGATGGAGATAGTGATGTGATGATGATGGAGATGGTGATGTGATGATGATGGTGACGACGACGAGTAGTATTTCCTCACAGTTTGAGAAAAGCATTGTACCTATAGACCTCGGCCGCAACAGCATTGCCGGACTCGTACCTACTAAGAAGGCGTCCGGCAATGCGCTCCTTAGCGGCGTCTGCAATAATGTACTATTTGTACTTTTTACCGGGAAACGTCTACAGGAACAGCTAAAAAAAAGAAATATAACTTTGTATGGGAATCACCTTCGGGTGATACGAAGTTCATTCACCCGGCCAACCTATAGGGTCATTATTTATAAATGTTTATAATATAGTATGGATGGATATCACAGTCTCTTTTGGCTGTAATAAAATTGTGACAAAAAGACGCTCGGTCGCCTGTGACTTGCTTTCGCAGTAGCTGTACCTGCGCTGTACCTACTGCCGCCGCCGTCGAGACGTCCGATAGCCCGCGTCGCGTACAGCCGTCGAGTCGGCCGAACGGTAAGTATAGGAGCGGGTGATCGACATTCGTATTCTCGTTGTTGGAGATTGGTAGTAGGTACAAACAATGATACAAGTGGAATATGAATTCGGAATATTTTAGAGGTGTTTGTTATTTTCCTGGATAGGTATACCTAATTAGTACATACCTATTTTACTAGAATTGAGAGAATGAATATTTTTTATGTAGGTGGTAGGTAAACGGAACTCTATACTTTGCGCGTACCTATAGGGTATTACTATTAGTCCGTTTTCTATTGGGAATGCTTGTATGGAGAGGTCGAAATTTTGAGTACAGCAATGCCATTTGGTAGGAATGTTATACACATTGACCTTAGTCCAAAACGCCCGGTAGCCACTTTGAACTCCTCGACTGGTGGGGGGGGGGGGGGTTAAAGTACAGAGCTCCCGGCGTTCGGAAAAAAAATCCTGTCGGATTCGTTTGGACTTTTGAGTCAAGTTTGGTGTCGTTTTCAGGTAACTAGATGATGCCCAATTCATTCCTCATACCAGTTTTTAGGGTTCCCTAGCAAAATATGACGCAATACTTAAAATAATAAACTTTTATTAGTAGCGAAATGCAAACAAACCCTCATATTTTCATATTTTTGTATGAAATTTGGTTTATAAAAAAATACTGTCTGAAAGCCCATTTAATGCAGAATCTAAAAACATAAACAGTAAGTAGGTATATACTTTACAATTTTCAATGAAAAATAAAATATTGAATGTACTGCGACGGTCGTCAGCGCAGCGTAGTGGGCGGTAACAAGACCCGAAAAACTGTCAATGTCAACGCAAAAAGCTTTTATAATATCAATAAATTAAAGTGCTTACAATAATATCACACTTGTTATAAATATTCTCTTAATTATTATGAATTAAAACAAATGTGTTTTTTTAAAAAAACACACGAACTTTCGCCTTTATTACTTTAGTGTCATTTTTAATCATCTTCAATTTATAAACGAATTCAGATAATGTTGCCTGACTTCGTAGTCAGGCAACATTATTAAAAGTAAAGAAAAATAATAATAGAACGTTTTGTGAATTAGTTTTACTTACAACCACCTCCACAATTACATAACTCAGTACATTTGAGCTGGCGTTTGAAACATTGCACCTGGAACTTCAAGATTTCACGCACCGACATCTTTTTAATTCTAGGCATTCTTGAGCAGCCGGAGGGCTTTGGGTCCACAGTGGCACCCAAGTTTCTTCTTCTTTCTGCCAAACCCATTCATATCGGCAAGAAATATTTTGCATCGCGTCTTCTTTAGGCACTTTTTAGGGTTCCGTACCTCAAAAGGAAAAAACGGAACCCTTATAGGATCACTTTGTTGTCCGTCTGTCCGTCCGTCTGTCAAGACCCTTTTTCTCAGGAACGCGTGGAGGTATGAAGCTGAAATTTATATCAATTACTCAGGTCTACTGTCCCTTGAAGCTGTGAAAAAATCAAACTTCTAAGCCAACGCAATCAAAAGATACAGCCGTTTATGCCGCAAATTTTCGACACTTGCAAGGGAATCAAAACCTACAGGGTGCTTCCCGTGAACTCAGAATCTTGAAATTTGGTACGAAGCAACGTCTTATAGCATAGATAAAGGAAAAATTACGAAAACCATAAATTTTTAGTTACATCACATAATATATTTTTTTTTAATAATTTTAACCTTACTACCCATTTCCTCATAAACGCGTAGAGGTATTAAATTGAAATTCATACCAAATACTCAGGTCTATAATACCTTTAAGCTGTAACAAAATCAAACTTCTATGTCAACGTAATCAAAAGAAACAGCAATTTAAGCTGCATATTTTGAAACTCGCAAGTACTCGCAAGGGAATCAAAACCTAAAGGGTACTTCCAGTCGACCTAGAATCTTGAAATTTGGCATGAAGCAACGTTTTATAGCACACATAAAGGAAAAATTCCGAAAACCTTAAATTTTTAGTTACATTACAAAATATATATTTTTTAAGATCTTTGTCTTAAATTTATGCTACTCCATCTTTCCCCATTGTAATGTTATGAATTTCATTTTGCAATAAAAATACCATAGTTATGACTCGATTGTCGTAAAGAACGAACTTTGTAAACCTTACAGGTTTGTACGGAACCCTCGGTGCGCGAGTCCGACTCGCACTTGGCCGGTTTTTTTTGTAATATAAAATCCATATCCATATTAATTTGGCATGGAGATAGTTCGGGTCCCCAAAGGACATAGGCTACTTTTCATACCGGAAAAACGCGTAGTTCCCGCGGGAAAGCGATAACCAAATTCGCGAAGTCGCGGGCAGAAGCTATTTTGTTATTATAAATCTGGTCAAGAAATTGATAATTTAATAAAGGCGAAAGTTCGTGTGTTTTTTTTTTACTTCTTCACGCTCAAGATGCTGGACCAATTTTGATAAAATTCGGTATGGAGGCAGCTGAAACCCTTGAGTAATACATAGGCTACTTCTTAACAGCGGGTAATACCGCAGGGCGCCGCTAGTATAATATTAAAAAGAAGAAAATCAGGTAAAGAGAGAAAAACACATTTGTTTTAATTCATAATAATTAAGAGAATATTAATTACAAGTGTGATATTATTGTAAGCACTTTAATTTATTGATATTATGAAAGCTTTTTGCGTTGACTTTGTCAGTTTTTCGGGTCTTGTTACCGTCCACTACGCTGCGCTGATGACCGTCGCAGTACATTCAATGTTTTATTTTACATTGAAAATTGTAAAATTTATACTTACTGTTTATGTTCTTAGATTCTGCATTAAATGGGCTTTCAGACAGTATTTTTTTATAAGCCAAATTTCATACAAAAATATGAAAATATGAGGGTTTGTTTGCATTTCACTACTACTAAAAGTTTATTATTTTATATATTGCGTCATATTTTGCTACGGAAGCCTAAAAAACTGGTATAAGGAATGAATTGGGCATCATCTAGTTACCTGAAAACGACACCAAACTTGACTCAAAAGTCCAAACTAATCCGCCAGGATTTTTTTTCCGAGCGCCGGGAGCTCTGTACTTTAACCCCCCCTCCTCCCCTCCAGTCGCGGAGTTCAAAGTGGCTACCGGGTGTTTTGGACTTAAGTCAACTTGTACACCATTCCTACCAAATGGCATTGCTGTACTCAAAATTTCGACCTGTTTCCCAATAGAAAACGGACTATATTGATAAATCAATAAACAATATGAATTTCAACAACGATGATACACCTGATTCAGGTACTTACTTGCATCGCGATTCTTATAAGAAATTACGACTCTCCCCGACTAGGTGAGCATTTTCACTCAAAAGTGTACCACGATGAAAATTCAGGTTTTATTTTTAAAGTAGTTAATTTCTTAATTTTTTTAGCCAGAATAAAGAGTATACCTTAAAATTTATGAAATTTAACACGGTCCCCCTGAAATATCCTTAGTTTTTAAATAAACAAGGAACTTAGCTGACATGGTAGTCAATTCCTGTCAGTTTTGTTACTATATGGGCATTTTCACTCAAACTTGTACCCCCTGGTTTTGACAGTGTCCCACTACTTCAATATTTTATTACTGCCAAATATATTTGTTTGTGAATATTCGAATGGCATCTATATAAACTATATTCCTTAAATTATAGATTTCATCCCTAAATTCAAGTAAATTATGCTAAATGTAATTATTATGATTTTTTAAAGCCGCTCGGGTCTTTTTGACGTGTCCCACCCCAATGTCGACTTTTTTAAAGTTGAATAATTAAAAAAGTATTGGGAAACATGAAGTCAATTGATGGCGTCCATAATCTACATTAGTTTGCTCGTCACAGGAATGAATATCGTAATAAAATTAATAATATTTCATATTAAAAACTAAATTTATATAGTGGTACCGAAAACTGTTGCCACCTGACATGTCAGGTTTGTGACCGCCAAAACGGGGCCAGAAAACCCACCAATTCATTTTTTTATCATATAAATAGCAACATTGAATGCCACTTGACTAGTTAGCCACAGATTTAAAAATCCCGCGTGCGCAGGAGTGACGTGAAGCGAGGTGAAATTCGGTATGGAGGCAACTGAAGCCCTGGATTAATACATAGGCTACTTCTTAATAGCGGGTAATACCGCAGGGCGCCGCTAGTATAATATTAAAAAGAAGAAAATCAGGTAAAGAGAGAAAAATACATTTGTTTTAATTAATAATAATTAAGAGAATATCTATTACATGTATGATATTATTGTAAGCACTTTAATTTCTTGATATTATGAAAGCTTTTTGCGTTGAAATTGACAGTTTTTCAGGTCTTGTTACCCTCCCCTACGCTGCGCTGACGACCGTCGCAGTACATTCAATATTTTATTTTACATTGAAAATTATAAAAGATATACTTACTGTTAATGTTTTTAGATTCTGCATTAAATGGGCTTTCAGACTGTATTTTTTACAAATCAAATTTCATACAAAAATATGAAAATATGAGGGTTTGTTTGCATTTCGCTACTACTAAAAGTTTATTATTTTAAGTATTGCGTCATATTTTGCTACGGAACCCTAAAAAATTGGTATGAGGAATGAATCGGGCATCATCTAGTTATCTGAAAACGACACCAAACTTGACTAAACAACCCAAACTAATCCGCCAGGATTTTTTTTCTGAGCGCCGGGAGCTCTGTACTTTAACCCCCCCTCCCCCCACCAGCCGCGGAGTTCAAAGTGGCTACCGGGCGTTTTGGACTTAGGTCAACGTGTATAACATTCCTACCAAATGGCATTGCTGTACTCAAAATTTCGACCTGTTTCCCAATAGAAAACGGACTATTACGCGGTTGCATAGACATATATAATACTTCGTAAGTATAAAAATCATTGCGCGGTTGCCATTCCGATTCGCGGAATAGACGCGCGTCTCAATAGCCCTGTCCCGCTCTCTCCTACCGGCCGACCCTATGCCCCCGCGCCGCGCGCGCCAGCCACTCCAGCCGCCAGTCAGTCGCCAACTTTGAGCCATCACAACGCACACGCTACATTTTTGAGAAGAATTCACGATCACTTGTGATTAGGGCTTCGCCGCACACCGTGTTCTCATTTTACATCCGCCAAGACTCCACCGTGCGTGACAACTTTGTTGTTGTATTCCAGCGAGTGTTCGCGCTAATAGAATCGCTTCAACGGTCGCAGACTGAAGCACTGAAAGAAATATTTCGACGCCGGTAACATGCATGGCCGAGGGCCAGGACACTCTTTCCGGCTGCAAAGCCACAGGAGTCGGTAGAAACCTTATTAGTGCTTACGGAGGTCGCCGCCCGTCACATCGTATAGGTATATTATATTTTCGACGCCGCAAGACAGTCAAAACACTGACATGTTTATAGTGAGACTCCCGGAGAATGATATCTCAGAAAGAGCGCAATTGGACATGACTTACGCCCTCCTTTCTAATCTAATAAGATAAGGAAAAGAGTACGGAGGGAGGACTTGACAAACTTCAAGGAGCTGCCCTTTCGTGCGAGAAGTGTGGAGGATTCTGTCGACGAGAAGGAGAAGAAACCGAGCCTTCAAGCGCGCCGTGCGGTAGCAAGGCGCCCTGCGCGCCCACGGCGGCTGCGGCGCCGCAGTCTTCGCCCGCGCCGACTGCCCAGACGCCCGCGTCAACCCAGGCGAGACCAATTCCCATAATTACTTTGCGAACGCACAACGTGTTATCAGTGAAAAAATAAAAGTGATCAAAGCTTTTATAGTAGAGATCTTCTAGTATCTAAAGTCCCGCGCCTTCACATTTCAAAACGCTGCAATTTATTTAAAAAGCACCACCAACACTCTCAACACATGTGTGCGTGCTGAGACAGCCATCAACTGTGCGTTGAGAGTGTTGGTGGTACTTTTTAAATAATAATAAAAAAATGCAGTTTTGAAATGTGAAGGCGCGGGACTTTAGATAGTAGAACATCTCTATCTAGTCTCGGTTGTGTTTCGGTAGTGAAGTGCGTCCGTTCGACTCGGTAGTAGCCATGTCCCTGCCCTTCATGCCAAATACCTTCTGATATTATAAATGCGAAAGTAACTCCGTCTGTCTGTTACCACTTCATGTTTCAGCCGCTGAACCGATATTGATGAAATTTGGTTTGGAAATGGTTGAGCCCCGGGGAAGATTATAGGTCACTTCTAATCCCGGAAATCCTCTCTTAGTGCTCCCCTACGTTCCCTAAGGAACCTGCACTCCAAATTTCAGCTCTCTACAACCAGTAGTTTCGGCTCTGCGTTGATCGATCAGTCAGTCAGTCAGTCAGTTTCTTAAAATAAAATAAATAAATAAATTATACTATTTTTTTAATCATTAGGATTGAATGCGGCAATACAACCCGCTGTCATATCATCTCAGAGAGATACTCTAAAAAAACTGAATAGCCAGATTTATTATTATTATCCGTAGAGTGTGATCGAGTAATCTTTTGTCTCTATTTCAGATCAAACATCTTCTGGAATGCCTTGGATCTGTCTTCCTAGGAGGGACAAAGTAAGCTTTCTCTCATTTACCTGCGGCCTGTGAGCAACAACGAAGAGACATTGTGAAACCAATCACTGCTAATCAGAACCAACCTTATCATGTGTAAAATTGTGATATATTTTGTTATACCTATTTTAATAAACTTGTCAGAAATGTGTAGCAATTTTATTTTCGTGTGGCTGTGTGGCAATAAAATGTAAACCAAGAAAGAGAATATTTACTTACTGAGATAAGATAAAAAGATGAAGATAAAATGAATAATATTTGGAATTCAACACAATATTGATCTACTCTCAAACAACGATATAAATACTTATAAAGAGAAATGTGAAATACATATGCAAATAAAGATCCATGACATGAGTACAAATGTTTATTCTCATCATAGGTAGGTAGGTACTCTGTCAGTCGTGTAGGTGTTTAGATATTTTGATAAAATAATAAAATATTAGGAATTTGTAAAGTAACAACTACTTATTTAGTTGATAATATTATATACTATACCTTGGACAGCTCATCGCACCAACATCTCAGTGCTCAAAGAACTCAAACTCAACCAACAATATCCGTCCATGGTTCGTATAAGCCGAATCGTCAAATACTTCGGTCACATTTACTACTACTACTACACAGCCTATTTACGGCCCACTGCTGGGCACAGGCCTCTCATTACGAGAGGGTTTGGGCTGTAGTCCCCACGCGGGCCCAGTGCGGATTGGGGACTTCACACACATTACGAATTACTTCGCAGATGTGTGCAGGTTTCCTCACGATGTTTTCCTTGACCGAATAGCTCAGTGGTAAATTCAAATTGAATTTCGCGCATAAGTAAACTTACAGGTGCGAGCCGAAATCGAACCCCCGACCCTCTGCATGACAGGCGGTGGGTCGAACCATTAGGCCTCCACGGCTTACCTTCAGTCACATAACTCGTGGAAATCCGACAAGTTGGAGAGACTAATGCTGAAGGGAAAAGACCCAGAGAGAGGAGGCCGAACAGGTGCCGCCGGTAAATGCGGCGATGCACCAGGGCGAAGATCGCTGCACATGGAAGACCGCCACAAGAAGTATGTGCCGGAGGAGGAGGATAATGTAACGAAATACACACGGATTTTTATCCTTTGATTAAAAATAGTAGTAGAAATAAATAATCATATCTAGATTAAAAATATTTCTATAATGTCAAGTAAAATATATCAAAAGTTTCACTAGTTTTATTTTTCCCCTTTACAAATATTTATTATAGAAAAAAGAAAAAAAAAATACAAAAAGTTGAAAAAGTGAGGATCGAACCCACGACTTCCACGATTTATACTTCATAAAAAGAAATCACAAAAACCACAGCGCCACAGAAGCTCTGTGAATCTCGGCGAAATTAAGCCTTGGTTTCCACTACGTTTCACTACCTCAGTATGTGTGCGTGAGTTCATTCTCGGCAGACTTGTCGCCTTTTTTCCTAAATGAAAGGTAATGTACGGATAATTATGTGAAATTGAGATGTATAATATATCCCTTCAATCGCATAGTCCATCAAAGTGTACCTTTGGGCTTGGAATTTGGCGTAAATCCTGAAAATTACAATATCTACCACCCGCGCCATCTATTATCGTAGAGGCTACATGAAACCGTGAGTTATCACCTTAACAAAGTTACGCCACGATCTGTCATTTGACACCCAATCGTGAAGCCAGGTCTGCGCTTCCCCTTTGAGGCAACCCGCGACGCGAGATAAACACTCGTAGTCATTCCAGCCGTTCGAGAACTTGGCATGTTCCACTTCCTTACACCAATCATCGATGTCGTGAATAGACGGATCAAAATTCGACACAAAATAATTTTGAGATTGCACTGGTCTTATAGATTTAATCGCGTCAATCAAATCTTGAGCGGAAGTGGAAGTGCTCTCGCTTGTCTGAGAATGAAGCGGCGTCTTATCAACATTGAAATTACTACTCACGGGTTGCTCCAATGGTAACGCACTTACTAACTGCTGGGGCACACTACTTTGTTGTACTTCGGAACTAATAATCACAGCCGGTGTGCTATGTGACACGGGGGTGTTCTTGGGTGTGCGTGGTGTATTTTGGTTGTTGTCAAGTACCGCGGGGTGCACGGCGGCGGACGGACACGGTATCACAACAGAACGAAAACTACTCGCGCGCGCGTCGTCGTTGTTGCTAACCGACGAACTACTGTTACCGAAATTAGTTGAATCACCACGATCACTACATACAACGTTACTATTTTCTAAAGCGTCAATTCGGGATAAAATCGTGTTTAAAACCGAATTTAAATCGTGTTGTGGCGGCGGCGCCGGCGGCGTATGCGTCCGTTCGCAATACCTACGACCTCGGTCGTGCCGTCGGGTCTTGTTTCGCGAACGTCGTTTATCACTAGGCATACTTGCAACGGTAAATAAACACACGAAACCGAATTTACTGATAATCTTAACTTGCTTCAATCCAAAACAGTAAGAAGAATGGCGGAGAATAGGTACTTAAGGCCTTTATGGGCTAGACTCGTGTCCCACTACTGATTTTAGCAATAGGAGAGTTTAGAAAACAAAGCACCAATATTACGATGGCTCTATAATTCGATTTCAACAATTACAAAAGGGATTGAGCAAGTTCGATTAACAAAACAAACGAAGTGTAAAAATTTAAACGCTTTGACGTCGCTCGCGAGACAAGACTGCTCTTGTCGCCCTGTTTGACAGTGACAGCTGCCTCCTGTCATCCATCTTGTCAAACTATTAGGTCGCGTTCTGATACTATTAATATTATTGCATAAACATGATTAACCTAATAGGTATTAATATCACAATCGCAAGGCATGCCACTCTTAATACCTAGCCTAGTGCGTTCACTAATATGTATTTCGTTGTATCCCCCATCCCACCACCACTACCATCACAACAGCCTGTTTGCGTCCCACTGCTGGGCACAGGCCTCCTCTCATCAAGTCATCACGAGAGGGTTTGGGCTTTAGTCCGAACGCGGGCCCGGTGCGGATTGGGGACTTCACACACATCTTTGAATTATTTCGCAGATGCGTGCAGGTTTCCTCACGATGTTTTCCTTCACCGAAAAGCTCAGTGGTCAATTTGTTAACCTTTATACTAATATTAATTATTAATGAAGTTACTTTGGCTATTACGTTTTCACTGCTGAACCAATTTAGATGAAAGTTTGAATGAATGTATTTTGAGAACCCAAGTAAGTAGAATGGTTTTTATATCGCAAATCATTATGTAATAGGGTAAAAATGTGGAGGAATTTTAGTATAACATTCCATGTGGAGCGGACGAAGTCGCAGATAGAACCTAGTACCTGAGTTGTTAAGTTTTATTTAATTTTAAATTACCTATCTTATTCTATCTGATGATGACGATGATGATGATTATGATCTACCGTGCAAGCTAAATAGTGGAACTCTCTTCTGGCCAATTTCTTTAATTGCCTTACATCCTGGTTATTTTCTAGCAGATAAAAAAATCTATTAATCTATCTAACAATTTCCATCAAATTCGATCAGGCCAAAGACCTTCTATTAAATAAAATATTTATATATTTTTATTCCGTCAATTAAGCACAGGCCGCAAACTGTGCCATGATCTAATAATAGCCATCCCCTTGGAGGTAAAAATGACGAGCCACCCCATGTAGACAGTTTGATAGTAATACACGGCTCCACAACAAGTGTACAGTCGGTGGCAGAAGGGAAAAAATCAAATTAAATAACGTATTTTTTTTGTACGAAAACATGTAAATAAAATTACCTAGTTAAATGTTTTTAAAACGGCATAATACTAAGCTTATAGTAGTACCTAATTATATTTATCTGATATATAATTAAAATATAGTTTCGTGTAAGTATAATAATTCTGTTAGGAATAAGAAAAAAAACACAGTGAATTGCTGCGTGTTTGAAATTAAATAAATAAATAAACACCAGTAAGCCTAAGTTCAATAAATAAAGGTGAAACCAAAGAATAACACCTCTCGAATTCCTATCTCTTTAATAATAGACAATATCTATCAACCAAAACCAAAGAATAACACCCCTCGAATCCCTATCTCTTTTATAATAGAAAACAACAACAACAACAACAACAATACTCTTTATTGAACACCATATATACAAAACACAGAAAACCTACCAACCCTTAAGATTTTTCAAGTAAACATGAAAGTTGGCTTAGATATTATGAATGGATCTTTTTTTCTTATACGCACTGACTGTAGTTAGTTTACACAGGGCTTTTGTAGATGTTATCATAGTTTGTATAATAAGATAACTTATTTAGACGTTTGAATAACACAAGACTAGATACTTACTATTTTACGTTTCAATAACATATTAAGGCACGTGGCGGCTAACTTATAATCTGCAAAGTTTCACTAAGTAAATTAAAAATATAAACACCTCCGCACTTATCACAGATAGACATCGACATATAAAATATAGGGTCAAGCAAAGCGTTGTGACGATATTTTAACCACAGTATCACTTATCGATTCTAAGCATGTCTTTTTTTGCGTTGGTAAAAATAAAATGAAAATATGGGATTCAGGTATCGCTTATACCATCAATCCAATACTACTGGGCCATACAATTTTTATACCAACTCGAAGAAAATGAGAAACCTAAAAAACATGCTAAGAATCGATAGCTGATTCTGTTGGGTAAAATATCGTCACAACGTTTTGCTTGACCCCGTATAATATTACTCAACAGATAAGCTAAAAGCGAAGACGAAGTAATTCAAAGATGTGTGTGAAGTCCCCAATCCTGGGCCCGCGTGGGGACTATAGCCCAAACCCTCTCGTGATGAGAGGAGCCCTGTGCCCAGCAGTGAGACGCAAATAGGCTGAAGTAGTAGTTGTAGATAAGCTAAGCCCTTTCCTCACCGACGGTACGCGAGGGCGGCACTCGGCCATTCCCTCCAACGCTCTCGCGACGAACGCACGCCGGCGAGAAGTCACGAGAATTCGTATTCGTACTTCGTAATCTTTCAGAAGTGAAGTGACCATGGTGCTGACCGACTTTTTGACCGAAACCAGAAGGCGGTGGCTGAAGGTGAGCTCTTTTTATTTTGTTTGTTTAAACATATTGCCAAATTGTTTTATTTTGATTACAAATATGAATACTTATAGACTCTAGTCATTGTACACATAGTTACTAAGTACATAGTATAAAACAAAGTCGCTTCCTGCTGCTTGTCCCTATGTGTGCTTAGATCGTTAAAACTACGCAACAGATTTTGAAACGGTTTTTTTTAAATAGATAGAGTGATTCAAGAGGAAGGTTTTAGTATATAATTTATTATAGTAGTATTTATTATTTATAGTTTAACACTCAATTCCCGCGGGAACGCTGTAACCGAATTCGACGCGGACGAATTTAGCGGCAGAAGCTAGTATTCCATAAAATAGAAGACAATAAAAAATATTTTTGTTTGTTATGCAAAGTGGAGT
The DNA here is from genome assembly GCA_963971205.1 of Aethes cnicana. Classification (NCBI taxonomy): domain Eukaryota; kingdom Metazoa; phylum Arthropoda; class Insecta; order Lepidoptera; family Tortricidae; genus Aethes; species Aethes cnicana. The sequence goes on from OZ020274.1 coordinate 15,933,706, forward strand.
TAAAATGTTTTGCCAAAACATGAGTTCTCTGTGTTATATGAATTTGCATTGTATTATGACATTTAAGTTGAATTAAATTAGGACAGGTGCATTTAAACAAAAAATTAGGGCGTTACGAGTGTTGGCATATTTTCTATAACTTACTATATTTTTTATTTAGTTGCCTAAGAGTTATTACTTTTTGATTTGAGAACGGTATAACGGTGTATGGCGTCTATGACAATTTGTATATATGTAGTACCTATGAACTGTCAGTTGCCATGATGAACAGGGGCTCTATTCGAAACGTTACATAGGGAAAGGGAGATTCCCTATCCCAGCGCTCACGCGTCACGGTGCGCTCAAATTGTACTTAAAAAATCTAGCTACTTTTCACGTACATGGTTAAGTATGCCCATAAATAATTAAATAAAACTTTAGAGATGTGTTTTCGTAATTAACAAAATATCAAACTAAATCACTTAGTCCCTAATTTGAATGCGATTCTGTTATTTTTGACACTTTAAAAATGCGGACCGATTTAAATACTAGTGAATTAAAAATGCTAATCAATTAGTAGTTCGAAATAGATTAGTTTCCGATCTCGTGTCAACAGTTAATTATTGCAAAAGACATATTAGTTACCGTTACCTACTGCTGTTAATTAGCAGAATTTTTCTATTAACTCCATGGAGTTGTTGTTTTTCCATACTAAATGCGAAAGTACCTAACTCTGTTTGTTACCTCTTCACCGATTACCGATTTGGATGAAATTTGGTACGGAGATAGGTAGTGGCGTCCCGGGAAAATACATAGGCTACTTTTTATCCCGGAAAAACGCATGGTTCCCGCGCGAACGCGATTACCGAATTCCACGAGAGCGAAGTCGCGGGCAGAAAGCTAGTAATAAGTATTATAAATACGGAACTACAACTTAACTCTATCTGTTAAACACACTTACTAACGGGACTTAATCGCGTAAAAAAACTATTTATATTTTACCTCGACGTTATATTTTAACTCTACTCTACTCTATCTGTTTGTCTTTTACCTCTTCATCCTTCAACCGCTGGACCAATTTAGATTAAATTTGGTACCGAGATAGGTCTAGTCCTGGGGAAGGACACAGGCTACTATTATATCGGAAAAACGCATAGTTGCCTCGGAAAAGGTACATTAACAACTAACCGACTTCCACGCGGACTAGTAGCCAATAAATGTGAAATTTCAAATTACCGTCTTTTTTACCCTTTCATTCTTAAACCGATGAACCTTTTAAGATTAATTTTGGTAGGTTGGTACGAAAAGTAGAAACCCTGGAATATCTTATGCTAGTTTTATATTCCATAAATCATCAAATCCCTTTAAGCGGTGGAAAAAGGGGTTGGATTGGATATTTAGAGTGACCTTCCACGTTGACAAATCATTGCGCATAAGCTATAGTTTATAATAATTTGGAAGTCAAGTTTAAATATTTAAATTACCTTCATATTTTTTGAGTTATCTTATTCATCGCTCTTCTAGAACGTATCTCAATTGTGAGTGTTGTAACATTTGTAATTCTATTGTACACTTCGTTCTTTGCTCAAGATAAGGTTTGACAACGTAATTGTTGAGTATCGTAATGTGTGTGTTTATGAGATAAAGTCCCAGAAGCGGAAAGACATACAGCTCTGACGCAAAGGGAATTCAATTGAAATATTTGCATTTTAAGATCGTTAATTTGAGATGGCAGCGTTGGAATTCATATTAAACTGATGGAATGTGGTGGAGCTATACTTTGAATACATAATGGTGGTTGTTACGTCATAGATAATAACAGGCTAAAATGTCTATGGACCCTGCCCTAAAAGAAACATATACTTAACTTATTTTATGACTAACTTTTCCCCGCAACTTCGTATGCGCAGAAATATTAAAAAGTAAAATCCCGATTTTTCCCGTGCCCGTGAGAATTTTGCAAAATCCTTTCTTAGCGGATGCCTACGTCATAACATCTACCTGCATGCCAAATTTCAACCCGATCCGTCCAGTGGATTGGGCTGTGCGTTGATAGATCACTATGTCAGTCAGTCACCTTTGAGTTTTATATATTTAGATTGAAACATTACTTCGGTACTTTCCGTTTTCCGCTCTGGCATTCAATCTGTAGTCCTCGGGCTGGCAACTCATTCGAAATCCTTCAGACTATCAATCATGTCAGTTGAAAGTCGTCCACTGCTGGACATGCGCCTTTCAGACAGTCATAAGTTTTTCATTTCTTATTGTCCATGGGTGACAGTGACCCTTACCATCAGGAGCATTCAATCCCAACGGGTATTCCAAATTGAAACGCCTCAATTCACAATTCAATGTAGTTCAAGATATCTCCAACTCGATTGTTAGTCCATCCTCCTTTCCTTATGGAATCGGCCCATTATACAAAAGGCCTGTTTTAAAGCCGACAAAGACTTTATCTATCGGAACACCCTACTTTGAAGACGCCAGCGCTTTTGTCTCTTCTCTCAAGGCTTGGTAATTAAAATTTCAATCCGTGGTGTTGGTATTGGTGTGAAATCAGACGGAACACTTTTCCAACAGAAAAGTTAAACTAATGTAAAAAAAAACGCATATTGCTGGGATTATTCTTGTTACTGGAATAATTAAATAATTTCATTTTTAACCGACTTCAAAAAAAGGAGGAGGTTCTCAATTCGTCAGAATCATTTTTTTTTTTTTATGTATGTTCACAAAAAATAAATAGTAAACGTGAACCGATTTCGATGATTCTTTTTTTGTTCGAAAGGTGGTACTTCCAAGTTGGTCCCATATTAATTTGGTTCAGTTTTGATGATGGGATCCATGAGAAAATGAGGGAACTCCTCCAAATTTGCTAGCACGTAGATGATTTTGGTGTCAATTTCGAGGACTTCAGAGTTACTTATGTACTTCTATAGTAATGTTTGGAAACTGTAGCCGAAAAAAAATTTTTAAATAAAAAAATAAAAACCGCCTTCAAACTCCGACAGACTGCGAAGTCGGTGTCAAGTGAACCGACCCAAAGAAATGATAATCATATAGTGAACTTGACATTGACATCGTAGTCTGTCGGAGTTTGAAGGCGGTTTTTATTTTTTTATTTTAATATAAATTTATTAATTTTGGGATATATTAGTAGTTCGAAAAGGGTAATCCCTTTTAACAATATGTCAATATTATATACGTGTGACATGTCCCTTTTTTTAATTTGCAAGAACTTTTCCATTGGAAATTTAAAAAAACTAGTACTTATTTCATTGTGTCAATAACATACTAAAAAATCATGAAGATTGGAAAACATTTAGAAGTGAAAAAACGTTTTCTCTTTTGTAATTTTTGCATGGACGAGTACCGTGCCCGCCGAGTACTATTCTTCCCTCAAAAAGGATGCGTTTCATCACGGTCACAACATTGTACTGTAAACACATTAATAAAGTCATATCAGAAGTGCAATAAGTATCGATTGTGGCTGTCCAATAAGGATCAACCTACTAAATGGGCAATGTAGGTCAGTTCAATGGTGCCGGCACCGCCACGGTAGATAGGCAATATTCTGCCTGACTGACTTTGAACCTAAGCTGAACAGCCTTATAAGTGCGAGCTGGATTTGAATCCGGAAAGAGTCTTTATGTTCAATCACTAGAATACAAGCAGGAATCGTCACGCCTTATATGTCTTTAAATATATCAATAGGACGTAACGGGATGGGATGGGCTGTTGAGAAACTTACCTTGCTCTGAAATTCTGAAAGTCCGTCCGACGCGTTCACTTTTTAAACACGGGATGAGACAGTTTCGTATCAATACATATTAATCCATACTCCATATTATAACGACTACTACTACTACTGCAGCCTATTTGCGTCCCACTGCTGGGCACAGGCCTAATCTCATCACGAAATGGTTTGGGCTTTAGTCCCCACGCGGGCCCAGTGCGGATTGGGGACTTCACACACATCTTTGGATTACTTCGCAGATGCGTGCAGGTTTCCTCACGATGTTTTCCTTCACCGTAAAGCTCAGTGGTAAATTCAAATTGAATTTCGCACATAAGTAAACTTAGAGGTGCGAGACGGAATCGAACACGCGACCCTCTACATGAGAGGCGGTAGGTCGAACCACTAGAACCACCACGGCTTCCCATGCTTCGGCTTCCATATTATATGCTATAATATAATATGTATACCTAATATCCAATATTGTAAATGTGAAAGTGTGTTTGGTTTGTCCTTCCTTCACGTCGCAACGTCTGGACTGATTTGGAAGTGGCATGGAGATAGTTCGAGACCCTAGGAATAACATCATCATCAATCAATTTCATCCCGATATTTCTACGGGAACGGGTTTTCTACGTTTCAAACCTGTTTTTCAATACTAAATAATTATAAAAAAATATATATAACTATAACCATCTAAAATGTACCATCGGGTAGAGATCTTCTACTATCTAAAGTCCCGCGCCTTCACATTTCAAAACGCTTCAATTTTTTTATTATTATTTTAAAAGCACCACCAACACTGTCAACCCATAGTTGATGGCTATCTCAGTTCGCAGACATGTGTTGAGAGTGTTGGTGGCGCTTTTTAAATACATCGAAGCGTTTTGAAATGTGAATGCGCGGGACTTTAGATAGTAGAAGATCTCTACGCCAATTCAGGTTTACGCGGGACATAGTCGCGGGAAAACGGCTATAGTAATAAATATTCAAAAACCTTACGAATTTCAAAGTCCGTTCTCGTTATGAGTGCCTTGCTTATGTATAAATAGCCTGTCAAAAAACTCAAACACATTATGCTCACAATGAACGGCCAATAATTTCCCTTATCAAAATAATATAGATACTCTACTGGGTTATTGTTGTCCCAATTATTCCGATATAACAACAATAAACGCGACACGTTTGATGGACGATGTTCAGTATAAATAATATCATTATTACAATAGTCGGAGACCAGGGGCTATATTCGAAGTCTTAAATAAGGATCTCTCTGTTCCCTATAGGATTGCTCACGCGTCAAGTTGAACAACAGTTAGAGCACAAGACTAGTAACGACACCTTTATTTTGAAGTGCATTGTACAATGCAAAGAATTACCAGAAAACCGTACCGTTATAATTATTTGAACACCACACATATTGCATACTACATAAACGTAACAGACGGTTTTATCGCTAAATAGCGATCTCTATCAGATAACCTTTGGATGGCTAACCTTTCGCTTGCTAGTAATATTTAGTAAGTAGATTATGAACAATAAACTAGTGAATAATATATAATTTCAGAAATTTTGTTGCAGCCTAGGTTACTCTGCCCTTCACAAAATCCTAAGACCTTTTTTCGCTTCTCCTAGAGCCAAAAATAGATTCAACGTTCAAGTCCAATATTATCTCATAAATCACTTTAAGAGAATTTCTACATGACTAAAAAATCGGCCACTCTTGATAGCTTATAAACACCCAACCTAAATACCTACGTCTTTTAGATTCTTGTGCTTATACAAATTGTCGACTAAATATCTTTGACTTTTAAAATTTCGTTTATAGATGACCTTTTCTCTTCCGAAATGCCGCAATTCTTTTTTCGTATTAAAAGCAGGTCTAATAATAATCTGGGTAATCTAATTTAAGTAATGGTATTTTAGGTATTCTTTTCTTTATTTTCTAAGTATTTGGGCAATTTATTAGCCCTATACGCACGGCTTGAAGCACGCAGAGCAGACGGACGGACGGAGCAGACGCAGGTCGGGGGTTCGATTCGGGCTGGCACCTCTAAGCTTACTTACTTAAGTGCGAAATTCAATTTATTAGAGTTATTCAAAGATGTGTGTGAAGTCCCCAATCCGCACTGGGCCCGCGTGGGGACTATAGGTCTGTGCCCAACAGTGGGACGCAAATAGGCTGTAGATGTAGTAGTAGTACTTCATCCGAGTTGAATTCTGTTAGGTACCTATAGCATTCCCGCAGGAAAAAGTTGCTTCCGTGGTACTCGAACTATCTTCATACGACATTGAATTTAAATCGGTCTAGCGGTTTAAGCGTGAAGAGGTAACAGTCAGACATACAGACAGAGTTACTTTCGCATTTATAATGTTAATTGTTGTATATTATTGTACAGCTCTCAATAATTTTGTACCATCCATACTAATATTATTATTATTATTTATATTCAATATTATGGAGATAGTTGGAGTCCAGGGACATAGGGTACTTTTTAAGTCGGAAAATCGAATAGTTTTCGCGGGAACGCGATAACCGAAGTCCACAAAGGCGAAGTCGCGGGCAGAATTCAGTTGGTAATAAACAACACTTTCAGTCATTTTTGACGTGATCAACGCCCGATTTTTGACGATCTCCCACGAAAAAACATGACGCAATGTATGTCCATGTATTTCCAAGGCGATGTATGCCCTACGTAATGGGACATACTCATAAATGTTTTCTTATGACGTTATCACGTAAAATTATCGCCCATAAACCGACTTTATAGACAACCAATTTTTTCCTCAGCAGAACAAGAAAAAGTACTTATTATCCTTTCGTGATATTACGTCATGAGCAGGCGTAGGCCCGATCTGATTGTCGAAATGAAAAACCCGCCATATTAGACAGACATTTTGTGAGCGTCTTTATATTATTACACTTATACGTAGATTCTGCCCGTGACTTCGCCCGCGTGGAATACGGTTATCGAGTACCCGCGGGAACTACGCGGTTTTCCGGGATAAAAAGTAGCCTATCTCCTTTCCCGGGACTCCAACTATCTCCACGCCACATGTCAATCGCTCCAGCCGTTTTAGCGTGAAGAGGTAACAGAGAAGAATTCGGTTATCGCGCTCCCGCGGGAACTATGTAGTAAAAAAGTAAAAGTAGCCTCTATATAGCCTCTACATATGTCCTTTCCCGGGATTAAAAATATCTACATATCAACTTTCATCCAAATCGGTCCAGCGGTTGAAGCGTAACAGACAGACAGAGTTAGTTTCCCATTTATAATATTAATAATATAATAATATGGACAAAATAAAATACGGATTATGGATATTTGAACGTGGAAAATATACTAAACTATTTACGCAGACGTCTTTGCGTAGTTTGCGCTGTTTTATTAATGAGTTGAATAGGTACTTTATGAATTGGGACAGTCAGAGAGGTATTCATGCTTTTAACCATACATACTCGTTATCTACTCGTACGACTTACTTACTCAAAATAATTAATAAAAAGGTCGTAATTAAGGCATCAGAGAAGGCTCCCATCGTGCGCCGTCTGGTTGTCATAACACCTTTTTTTTCTGGACCCTTGGAGACTATATCTCTAAGGTCTTAGATATAAGTTTAAGTTAGGGACTATACATCCCTTCAATGTAATTTTAGTACGTACCTACATGTATATTTTATACATGTAATGTAAATTTTGTAAATTTCGAAAAAAGGCCTTCTGCATGAGTTTGTCGCGGCGCTTCTTCTCAAGCAATGGGTCTAGGAAGCGCTGGTAAATTCTTTTTCTGACGTGTAAAAGTGCCCCATGTGGCCAATTTGCTGAATAAATGATTGAATTTGAATTTGAAGCCTAACCGTAGATCTTTACGCGGTTTACTTTTGCAAACCTCGGACAAGTTACCAGCATGTGAGTAGGTAAGTAATTCAGTTTTTTAAATGAGTTTAGATATCTAAAAAGTAACACAGCGATCTCTCAAGGTTCAATGCACAGTCAGACGTGCGTCATTTACCTAAAAAACGTCATTAAACCATAGTTATTTTTCATTCATTTGTGACGAAATGTGTTACCAGAGTTCACGTTTTTGCCATCACTGACGGTACCGCCTAAAGGTTAGTAATACAAACAATATATATTCTTTGAAAATATAACGCGGTACAAAAGTCACTTTTACTGTAGATAAATAATATTGAAGTACTTAGACGAAGGATTATTTCAGACTCTTTATTAGTTACCAGATTGTGCCTCGCGACTTCGTCGGCGTGGCATTCGGTTAGCGCGTTCCCGCGGGAACTATTGATTTTTCCGGGATAAAAATTAGACTATATGTTGACCCGTGTAATAAGCTAACCTCATACCAAATTTTGTGACAATCCGAACAGTACTTCTCGAGTTAAACCGGACATACTTACAACAAATAACATAAGTACACGTAACTAAGACATCATCCTATTCCTTCCTTATTGTTGACTAGTAGAGAATGAATTCCTCCAATTATAATAATAATTTTATATGTGCAATTATAAAGAAATAAGGCATAGTCACGTGACTTCTACTATTAGGTAATAAGTTAGGTATAAGATGTACTTATATCTACTGTATCCCCGAATATGACGTTGTTCTTCCAATAAAATTCTTTCTCATTTCAGCAAAATGGGATACCGAAATTGACCGCTGCGGAATTTATTGACCTTACCAATACCCCTACATACAATAGGCAGTATTAGAGTTCAGAATCCTCTGCCAGACATGGGATTGGATCCCTTTGGTATGTGTCTAGTTTCATAACGAAGTTTGACCGATTTCCTCGCATACCCTACGGCCGGCTGTTACTTAGTACCTACTGAAAAGGCGTAAAATCGGCACGATGATCTTTACTTATAAATCTGGATGTTTTTAGGCAAATATTGTAGTACTTGCAACTTGAGAACACACATTTGATTATCACAATGTGTGGGGAAATAGTAATAACACTTTTCAACAACAACATATAGCTTAGGTATAACTTCGTCTGTGTCCGCGGGAACTATGCGTTTTTCGTTTTTCCGGGATAAAAAGTAGCCTATGTCGTTCTATGGGACGCAAATTAGGTTTTTTTTTCATTTATTCATTCAAAATAAAAAAATACTTATTACTATTACAATTATTTTACGCTTGCTGAAGCCTCCTTAGGCTTATTTGCATAAGGGTCAGTCGCGTCTTAAAATATGTTAAAAACCAATTATATTTCTTAATTAAAAGATTCATTCTCGGTACTAGTGTTATACCAATCTATGTAAGGTACATATTCGCGACCGACAGGCAGAGTTACTTTCGCATTTATAATATTATCTATGTAGTACCTGCTTTAATACCTACGTAGATACTGATTTTTTTTTTTATCTTTAATGTAAAGATTCTAAAAGTTTGCAGATAGACTGACAGACGCAGCGGGGGACTTTGTTTATAATATGTAGTGATGATGCAGACAGCTAGGTGCCTCGAGGGGATGTAGTCATAGCGTGTAATATTTCGTTATTTTGAAGGACGTTGTTATCCACGTGCTAGTAAAGTTATGACTGAATTTAATAGGTTTATGTTAACTTTTAATTAGTCCATTTGATTTCTCAGTAGTAGCAAATGTAGCAAATAATACCTTAGCAAAATTACCTAATACTTACTTGAAATATAATTTGCTTGTAATAAAACTAATAAGTAACTACGAGTATAGGTATTCAGAACAGGTTTGTTTTCTCCGTTCAAACTTTTTAATGAGTTTTGTGACATTCGTGACTGTAATTTAATTGCTTTTTCTTATATCTCGGCTTTAGTAATTTCCGATACTGATAATGATGATCCCGGTCTTATAACTTCTGCGAAGTTCTGGGTCGATCCTTTAAGTTAATGGGAATAAATCAGTAGCGTAATTTACGCCCCACGGTTAAAATGCCCCACGCGGGCGCAGTGGGGATTGGGGACTTCACACTCATCTTTGAATTACTCGGCTGATGCGTGCAGGTTTCGTCACGATGTTTACCTTCATCGACAATCTCACTGGTAAATTTAAATAAAAAATCGTACAAAAGTAAAACATATACACTCAACAGCAATGAATTCGGGTCACTTTGTATAGCATTTTCCATACAGTATTAACCTGTATTAACCTGAGGTTCGAGCCGGATTTGAGGTCCCGACCCCGCCCCTGCTAGCGATCTCTGCATGAGGCCGGTACACACGAGAAACGTTGGCACACGGCGGACACGGCCTATAAAAGCACGAATTCGAACACAATTCGAATGAAGTGTTAATGTTTGCCTGAGAGGATGTCTGTACACTTGTAAATGTGTGTGTACTGTACCACTACGCGGGGCAGTGATTCACTCTCCATCTCCGGATGAAACAAATCACGGTAAGGGCGAGTTGGGCGCGGGTTGCAATGCGCGCCGGCTAGATTCAGGCGGGTGATTCCGTAGCCATTCTGTATGTAGTACTTCATCATCATCATCATCATTTCAACCGATAGACGTCCACTGCTGGACATATGCCTCCCCCAAGGCGCGCCACTCAGACCGTTCCTGTGCCACTCGCAACCACCGCGCTCCCGCGACCTTTACAAGGTCGTCACTCCATCTTGTTGGAGGCCTACCGACATACGAACGAACGATGTAGTACTTACTATTAAATATTCTGTGACGTTGGGTGGATTGTACTGTCCATGCGAAGCGTGGGCGTGCGCTGCTGTGGAAGTATCCACCGTTTGATTGAATAAGAAGCGTTCTCACGTAGTTCGACGGTGCGCAGGCAGTGGGGTTCCGCCTTGAGAAGCGGTCAAACCACTGACGTGATAAAATGCCCTTTTGTGCCCAACTCGCTGATAAGACTGAATGTTGAATCCTGAAAACTGGGCTGACCTCGGCTATATTTTTATGAAATGACGATACAAGAATTACCCTTAAGAATTACATTACAAATAGATACTGTAGCAGGGGGTTGGTGCTAGCTCGCGTAGTTGCTGTAGGCACGGGATCAGCAGTGGAACTTTAAGACACGGAGACTCGCTGGGCATCAGGATGATGTTTAGCTGATTAAGAAATCTAAAACTCGCAGACTGGCCCTAACACTGCCCTATCACTTCCCTAATAAATAAATAAATAGACTTTGCTTGCATTCATGTTATTATATTCAGAGATTACTTTACAAGAGCTATCAAAAGACTAAACAAATTGAACTAGACAATTCTACGCTTAAAAATACCTATATTCGAAAGAAAATGTGTCAACTCACCGATTATACTCGGCCAGTTTCCACAGTACCTATTAAATTCTAGAGATCGTCTACTATCTAAAGTCCCGCGCCTTCACGTTTCAAAACGCTTGTTTTTTTTCATTATTATTTAAAAAGCACCACCAACACTCCCAACACATGTGTGCGTGCTGAGACAGCCATCAACTATGCGTTGAGAGTGATGGTGATGCTTTTTAAATAGGTATATTGAAGCGTTTTTAAATGAGAAGGCGCAGGACTTTAGATAGTAGAAGATATCTACGTCGCTATGCTGTCTAATCGACCTAGAATCATAGGGGTCATCGATATCAACAACCTGCTGTCCACAGGGTATTTCAACCCAATTACTAAGACCTAGTTACGTCGACCTAGGATAATTAACGATAGCTTATTTATATACTTCATTGCCTATAAACATGATTGGGTGACCTCTTACGCTTGTTAACCCTGTTGGGAATAATTGGTGTTAAGGGGACGTATTAATTTTGTTTATTAATTGTAAATGATTTTTTTTGTTAGTGTTTAAGCTGAGAATCGGCTAAATTGGTTTATGTCCCCGATGGATGTCGCTGTTACGGGCACGTCAATTTTCTACATCGCGCTATCGTTGTGTTTACTTAGATTCCATAAGGTCAAGCGGCCAATTTGTTACTTTGAGCATTTGTATTTGTATGGAGAATAAAGCGGTTTAATTGGATCCTGAGTTTTGCTTTGACTTTCTTACCGAAACCAAGTGCGACCTTGATCAGTTAGGATTTTTGGTTTTTGAATAAAGCCACTCATGTTGTGGATTTTAAATTTGATATTCATTTCAGTTTAACATTTAATTTTTCGGCGAAGGAAAACTTCGTAAAGTAACTCAAAGTATATGTGTGAAATCTTCAATCCGTATTGGGCCCGCGTGGGGACTTTATCCCAAACCCTCTCGTGACGAGAGGAGGCTTGTGCCCAGTAGTGGTACGTAAATAGGCTGTGGAAAAATGCTTTGATTATTTACCATTCGAGATATTATCAGGTAGGTAATTGAGTATCCAATTGAAATAAACCAGGCACTTAAGAGTGTTTTGTTTAATAACGGTATTTTAGGTAGAGTATGTATAATAGGGATGACGACAGGGTAAAGAAATCAAAATTCAAATTAGTCCGTCAGTTAGGTAATAAAAAAATATTAGACACGTATTTTTTGTTTTATCAAATTAACAAAGAATGATTAAGTTAAAACGCATTAAAGTTGGAGAGTAGGGGGTAACTACGTCACCGTTAGGTATAAATCGTACCTAACCGTGACGTCAAGCGACATTTCAACTCAATATATCTCCGTATAAGTTTGATTACGTGAAAAAAGAAAAAATACGTGTCCAATACTTTTTAATAATCTTCCTGATAGACTAAGGAAAAAAAAGTGGTCGTCATCCCTATTTAAGTACGTTTTTAATGTAGGTATAAATTATGATGTGAATGGTACTAAGCTTGAATAAGTTAATTTTATACCTGCTTGCTTATAAGAACCTTAACATGAAAGTTTTTTAATGAAATTAAACAGTTAATACGTGTATTACATTTTCTCTAAAGGCGACACAAATTGCCTTATTGCGTAGCTTTTAGCCTTTTTAACGGTAAACAATAACCTTTTTATAGGAAACCGCCTTAAACCGGTTATTGTAAGTTCGCTTGCGGTTATTCCAAAATGGTTATTCGTGTTGCCCACGCTCGAGGAGTCACGAGGCCTTATTAGGTATAATGGATTTCAATCCCAAAGTTTCCCCGGTCAACCTTTCAAAGTAATGAAATGGGATCAAACACAAATGTTAGGTTTAAAGCAATTTCAACAAGTCAATGTTAGTTCTAATAACTTTATAGATGACCCTTAAGTTTTGATTTTAATTGGAAACTAACTTCTGCCCGCGACTTCCTCCGCGTGGGATCCGGTAATAGCGTTCCCGCGGAAACTATGTGTTTTTCCGGAATAAAAAGGCTATATGTTGACCAGCTACCCCCTGCCAAAGTTTGTTGCAATCTGATCAGTAGTTTTCAAGTTAAATGCGGGCATACACACATACAGACAATTTTTCTAAAAATAGTATTTTTTTGTGTTCAGTATCGTTTACACCTGTAATAGTCCCCTCAACTTAATCGTTTCTTTCAATTTTCAAGTTACAGACGCCTGTAACTTGTGCCCAGAAGTGGGAAACAAATAAGCTGTAGTAGAAGTAGTAGTAGACGCGACTTCTTCTACAGACTTATTATTAGTAGTTAGACATGAATGCAAATAAACATGAAAGGATTCATGATCCTTAAAGCTACGTTTTATGAGGTAATTTACAATAATTTCCATACAGCTGTTTATTCACAGTCTAGAACTACTTATAGGCTAAAGACTCCTTTGTTTTTTAACCTTGGGAAAATGCATTTACGCATTCCGTTCAGTTAGGGGTCCAAGACGGGTATGACGGACTCCCAGGCAGATGGCCCTATCCGCCCGGACTACTGTCTAAAAACCCAAGAGTTTGCCCATGCCGCGCAATGACGGAGTGCGGGGTCGCCTTAGCCCACACAACCGCTGGGCTAAAGACTCCTGGGTCAATTCCAAATTCGTAGACTTTTTGAAAATATCACACAGAATATTGTGCAATGTAAAAAAAATAAAAAAAACGATCTCAATACGCATGCAACTATAAATTATTAATTTTAGTTATGTTAATTTAACAAAAAAAATCTGTAACTTATTTTATCGAATACTTAAATATATGTTATGTACGTATACCTAAATGGTTTTGAAATTACGCCTTAATAAATGTTGAAACTAAAAGTGGCGTGTCTAGATATTTCATTTTTCCAAGGGAACAGTGCTGTTTAACGAACATCTAAAAAAACTTCTCTCTGCATTTTAAAAGGTCAGTTTACAGTGTCTTAAACCTCTTTCTCTTGTTCCAGGCCTTCAAGTTATTCAAGAGAAGCAAGAACCGCAAGAGCGCTCGCAACCGCATCTCTCCGCTGGTCCGCTCACCTTCTTACAACGGGACCGTCGACGCCCGCTCCGAGATCGACATCCAACGCTACTGCCCTTGCCGAGCCTCCCTACCACCCCTCCGACTCCCCTCAGAAAGCTTCGATGGATACAGCAGCTGCAATAGCTTCGACAGCTCTAAAAACGAGAGCGTCACCAGCAATGAATGCACCTACAACTGCGGCAGGTCCGACTCCGCCTACGAATCTGCAAGAAGCAGCCCCGCTAGGGTCCCAGTCTGCTACGCCACAGTCACATATTTCAACGTAAACGACAGCGAGGATAGCAGCAGTATCAGAACTGAATACACGCTATTAGATTATGATGTGGACGAGAAAATGGACACTGAGGAGAGAGCACAGAATCTGTTCAATGAAAGTCTAGAGCTCGTTAGCACTTTATGAATCCGCGTAGCTGTAGTCGAGATTTGGTACTTTTTTTAATTTAGTTTAGTTTTAAAATAATGGTCCTCTTATGTATTTGGTTTCTCATCGAAAACTTTTCCTTATCTTAGTATAAGAACTACGTACAAAACCGTGTTTCAGAGGCGACAATTCCAAAGAGTATTTTCCACCAAAGTTTATGTGATAAGTAATTTTAGTTAATTTTAGATTTTAATATAAAATAATACTTAGTACACGAGCAAGAATAACTTCTTCTATCATCTTTATTTCCATTATCATTATCAGCATTTAAGTAGTAAGAGATGCCTTGAGTTTATAGTATTCAGTCAAGTTGAGTTTATAATATTCAGTCAAGTAGAGTTTGGAATATTCAGTAAAATTGAGCTTGCTACCCTCTATTTAATATTAGAATGTAAGATTATAATGACTAATTTGTAGATAGTTTATGTCGTTGATCTCAATAAAATTTTATTCCTAGGTTATAAGTAAAATTTTAAGGTCATCGTCTATTTTATAGTAAAGTATCGGTAGCAAAGTCGAATTTCCTATGTTAGGTACTTTTTTACTAGATAGCTTTAGTTCATACAATGAGTTTTAAAAAAATGTCTTGACGTTTGATCATCATCACAGATTAGTAATTGAATGTTGACGTTTAAGAAATGATTTTTTTATTAAAATAAAACAAAGCAATTATTTGAGTAGATAGATTTTTTACCTAAATACTAAAGTATGTACTTGATGTTTTAAAATTTTGTATAAAAAAAGAGAAGACGTTGAATGTACAATGAACGAGTACAATGTCATTATGAAAATCGTGTAAAATAAATTGATGTGTTTAATGTTGTGTTTTATTTGTTTGAAGACTAGGAATTATTGCAAACAACTCGCAAAATAGTCAATTGGAACCAAGGGATATAGAAATTACCTAAAAACTTTTAAAAAATCAATGCCCTACTGTGTAATTTGTATGACTTTATAACTTTCCTGAAAAAATAACCTTAATTAGATCGGTAGGTCGTTACAAGAATAAATTCAATAAACTAAATTTGATGTCTGAACGCTCTGAAAGGAAGGAGGCCACCGAAATTCAGTCGCTCTGATTTGTACTGTACAAAAGTCAATCACTTTACGATCTAGTTTATTTACCTACACTAGACTAAAGATAATCAATCATACTTGCCAGGTTCATAAAAGTTAGTTGGGTCATGGAACTAGAGTTTCTATTACCTAAATAAAAACAGTAATTTTGGCTAGGAATGGTAGATTTATCTACTCTGAAGAAATTATAATAATATTTTATAATATTCTCCCTAACCGAATCCCAGTGAAAAATAAATCCTCACTTTATATCTATGCGGATTGTGGACTCCACACACATCTTTAAATTACCCCCAATCCGCACTGGGCCCGCGTGGCGACTATAGCCTAAACCCTCTCGTGACGAGAGGAGGCGTGTGCCCAGCAGTGGGCCGTAAATAGGTTGTAGTAGTAGTAGTAGTAGTTATATCTATGCACATTATATTGGGGAGTAGGTAGGTTGTGTTGAGTTGAAGTAACGCACTCACCAACATGACATGACTGTAATAAAACCGGGATTTTTAACTAACTGTTCTTTTTTCATACTTTATGTAGCTGTGTGTGTAATCATTCACCTCAACTCTCGTAGCGAGACCCAAATTAAAAGTAAAGTGGGTAAGAATCCGAAATAAACCTAATATTCACTTGTATTTCTATCCGCAGCCGTTACCCATATTTACGTCGTGGGAGGAGCTCCTTTTTCATATCCATTATTCCGCGTTGGTTCAAGGGGTAGAAAGCTGGACACTTGATAGGCCTAATGATACGAGATAAGAACTTTGTTCCGAGAAATACTTACTGGGAGGGTCAAAACCATTTGACGATAATTAACCCACAGGATCGGCTATCGATTCTAAGCATGTTTTTACGTTTTTTTATTTTTTCTCGACATGGTAAAAAAAAGCAATAAAATATTGAATTCATATAATTATGTCGATGATACACAAGTATTGTTTTCTTTAACAGCTCATAACTTGGTTAATACTGAGCAATATGAAAAGATTACACCATCGAATTCAGAAAAAGCGCGCAATATGACCTCAAATATCGTTACAACGTTACGTTATACCTAGTAACACGTACGCTAAGTACATAACGTTACAACTTGGAATAAATCTATGCTTAAAATTCTGCTGTTTCTAGAATAACTAAGGATATCCACAAAATGCCTTCTTTAGGGTCTCATTCTGGACGCAAAGGGATTTCATTAAGATCCTATAGGGAACGCATATGTAACGTTTAGAGCCTCTGCCAAATTAATTTAGCTAAAATTAGGCGTTTGTAGCCTAAGTAGGAGAATACAAGGACCGGGCCTAAGTAGTTAGATTAATGAAGATGAAAATATTTCTTTGCAAGTAGGTAGTACGTTATCTAGTTACCTAATTAATAATATAATATAGTTATGAACTCCTAAATTTCATAAATTAGTAAGTATTTAGGAGTAGAGGAATACATTTTATATTGTAAAGTAATAGGCAAGTCGGTGGGTATCGAGTTCTGTGGACACCCCACCGGTACTGACTAATATAACTGACTTGGTTTATCATTAGAAACATCTCAAAACTCTGCGTGTTGAGAAACTGGCATTTTTTTACGTGCAACGTCTTTTATGGGATGTGATGTTTTCAACAATATAGGTACTCCTTTATTTTCTAAAAACTAAAACGGTATCTATCAGCGACAAGCTTCGTCGAAACACAGGCATTTGGTAGGTACTATCTGTTAATAATTTAAATGATCTGAAATGACATGGACGTAACACGTAGGTATTGTCCTGCTAAAAGCAATTTATTCATTCATATGAAACACGCAATTTCAGTCGCTCAAGCATACATTTTAAAAATAAGAATCTTGAACGTGAAGTGCCCTGTAAATTACTTCCGATTTCGGTTTCAATTGGGGATAATTTCTCATGAAAGTCGTCACTCTCAACGACAACGAGACGACGACGAACGGCGCGGACAACGATACGGTTCGGATAACAAATGCCATTCAACAATATATTTTTTCAATGACAAAATTTGCAGACTCGAGTTACCTCGAGACAAAAATCAAGGAAATCGTTTCTGCAGTAAACATTCAAGAAAATACTTTCTCTATGTCCATAGAATATTCATCTATCAGCGATCGATCGCACATTAAGTCCATTTAAATCAGTAGCAGAAAGCAATAAGTAAGAATGCATTTCTAAAAACGCCTTTTAAAGAATTCGGAAAATTAGTGGTCGAGGAGAAGTCGCGGGTAAAAGCTAGTCAATAAAAAAAAATCAAAATCATTTATTCAGGAAATTGGCCACATATGGGCAGTTTTACACGGCAGAAAAAGAATTTACCAGTGCGTCCTAGACCCATTGCTTGAGAAGAAGCGCCGTAATAGACAGGTACCTACTCGTATTTAATATTTTTTGTACAAAGCTTCCTTCCTTGAGGCTGAACGACTCTTTAGTCGTTAGCTTTGTAAAGGAGGATAAGGAAAGATGAAAATATAAAGCTGCTCTAAACGAAGATTACGCCGACTCCACGGACATTCAAGTGACCGTCAGACTCCGTTTGATCACACAACTGAAATTAAATTAAAAAAAGTCTTACTTGATAAGAGCGATCGAATCAAATACTCATTTAGTTATTTTTAGTGGTAGCCTAAGTAGTGGTTTCATCTACCTCCTCTCATAAAGGCTCGGGAGCTCGAACCCTACTTGCAACTCTGAGTTTACTTATGTGCAAAATTAAATTTGAATTTATCATTGTGTTTTTCGGTGAAAGAAAAGATCGTGGGGAAGTAATTCTAGCAGATGACATATCCTAGAATTACTTCGCGCTACATTGTGTGAAAGCCTCAATTTGCATTGGCCCCGCGTGGGGACTAAATCCAAGACCCTCTCGTGACGAGAGGAGGCCTTTGCCCAGCAGTGGGACGTTAATAGGTTGTTGTGGTGGGATACAATAGTACATTACGGACCTAGGGCAGTGAATTCGTTAATGTTCCAGATCGCAGGTGTTTGTGACCCGAACCGAAGGTGAGGGCCATAAATATGCGATCTGGGGCATTACGAATTACCGCCCGTGGTTAGTCAAAAGTTTTAGGTACGTCTTGCCTTGGCCAGAAAGTGAGATTTTCTCTCCGCGTAGCGGGCAGAAAATCACACTTTACGGCCATGGGTGACGTAAAATTATATATAATCTTAAACATGCAAGAGGCATGCTTAAGATTACATACTCTTGTGTACATATTAAAGACATAATAAAATCAGCACTTTTCATAAAATTCTAGGAATTACTCTATGGTAGCCGGCAGTGAGTTTCTAGCTAAATAAGTACCTACTTACTTCCTAATACTTTTCGATTTGAAGGTGGGAACAAAGCGCTTTAAATAGAAATAAAATACTGAAGAACTTTCTAAAGGATATTCTTCAGGTAGAAATCTGATTAACGTTTCAATGAATGATCAAGAATTTAATCCAGGCTAGATTGTATGTTTTTTTTTCCTCGACTCTCTCCACGGTACATGCCTCCACTCATCGCGATAGAGTCGAAGCTATAGTTCCCAAAAAGGCAGTGTGATGAAGGCTATCGTATTCCTGCTTACCAGTTGGCACCATTGTAGACTGTCAATGTCTAAGTTTCGGAGATCTCAGTGTTGCCAATCCCTTCCATACTTACTTCCATATCCATATCCATACTAATTTTATAAATGTGAAAGTGTGTTTGTTTGTTTGTTTTTCCTTCCTTCACATCGAAACGACTGCACCAATTTGACCGAAATTTGTTATGGAGATAGTTTGAGACCCGGGCAATAACATAGGATACTTTTTATCCCGATATTTCCACGGGAACGGGTTTTCCACGGATCAAACAAGATTTTCAATACTTCTATAACTATAACCATCTATGTACAGTATCATCTCATCAGGTAGGAAAATTCTATGTCTACGCGGGACCAAGTCGCGGGCATCGTCTAGTGTAGCGTATACAATGGCAATAATGTGCTAAATTGGCAACACTGCACCCCGCACGATTCAGGCGCCCCACTAGCGGCAAATTCATTCTCAGTTAGGGTTGCCAATGTTGCCATCTCCTAAAATGAAAAAGCCAGTTTCTGCCTATAAAAAAGCCGGACATTTTACCTTAAAAGCCTGACATCACCACAAGTAAACGCCAAACACAAATTTATAAAGCCGGACATACCTTTTTTTTAATTGTTAAACCTAAGTTTTTCCTGTTCCCGTGGGAATTTCGGGTAATCCTCTCCTAGATTTCCGTTAAGCACTCCTCAAGAAACCCACATGCCAAATTTCAATTTGCTTCGATCAGTACTGACATGACTGGCAGTAGTGATGATGACGATGATTGCTTCGCTTGAGGCGCTAACAAAAAGCCAAACAAAAGCCGGACAGGCCGGACATATGAATATTTTTCCGGACACAACTCGAAAAATCCAAACATGTTCTGCTAAATACAAACAGATGGCAACCATATTCGCAGTGACCGTCATCGAGAGAAAGATGTGCGTATCGGAACCACCTCTTGCATTGATTCATTCTTCATTGCCAGCACATGCTGAACTAGGAACATTACGTGACAAATGACACGAACCCGCCATTGTTACTTGTTCTAACTTGATTTCTTTATATATTTTGTATGTCGTGTGTTTAAGTCCCTAATCCGCACTGGGCCCGCGTGGGGACTATAGACTATAGTATATTGAATTTACCACTGAGCTTTTCGGTGAAGGAAAACATCGTGAGGAAATCTGCACGCATCTGCGAAGTAATTCAAAGATGTGTGTGAAGTCCTTAATCCGCACTGGGCCGCGTGGGGACTATAGCCTAAAACCCACTCGTGATGAAAGGAGGCCTGTGCCCAGCAGTGGGACGCAAATAGGCTGTAGTAGTAGTAGTAGGTAGTAGTGTTTGTTGCGAATAAATGTTTCTTCTTCATCTTCTTCAAAGATTTGTGGTGCCAATTTCAGGGTCTATGTCACGTAAGTGCCTACTCAAAGATGCGGCAAGGAATTCGAACTCTTCCTCTGACCCAAAGGGCTAAATATTACAAATATTCAGTCACACAGCCATAGGTACTTACACAATACACGCAAATATCCTAAAACGTTATTTAGAACCGGTAAAGTGGGTAATTATTTCAGTTGAATTGTACAAAGGGGACAAGGCACAAACAGGTTTCTTGTTTTTGCTATGGTGACCACACTGGAATAACTGGACCGACTTTGATGAAAAATACATCAATTTAATGTATTTTTGTATATAATGTGTGTACATCAATTTAATTACGTTTATTACCCACCTATACGACTACAAAGTTCAGGGAATATCTAAGCAATGATTCAGAAAAATATTCTCCTAGAAAAACCATAAAATTACGATTTCTTCCGGAAATGATCTGCAAGAATTTTATGAAATGAATAAGAATACAGAATAACGTAACAGGGGAGTGACATTTAAATATTTTGTTATTTAGAAATGGCAACCTAAATCTGTCCTCATTCATACTAATATTAATTATAACTAAATGCGAAAGTAACTCTGTATCTCTGTCTGTTTGTCTATCTCTCTGTTTGTATTTTTTTCACCGATTTATCACAGATAGTAGGAGTCCCGAGAAAGGACATTAGCTATTTTTGATAACGGAAAATCGCAAAATTCCTGCGGGAACGCGATAACCGATTTCCACGTGGGCGAAGTCGCGGGCTTCTGCAAGTTTTTATAACAAAATAGCTGACCCCGCGGACTTAGTACCGCATTAATTTTTTTTTAATGAAAAAGAGCTTATGTCCTATTCTCAGACCTACTGAACATACACTCCAAATTTCATAAGAATCGGTCGAGCCGTTTCGGAGGAGTGTGGTTACAAACACTGTGACACGAGAATTGTATATATTAGATTAACTCACTCAACCATGGTCACCCTACCCTTCAATACAGCTCGATATTCCAATACAGGATCCTTACCTACAATACGACGCGAAACTAAATCCCAGAACAGGATATTCAGGTTTCACGCATTTTGTGGACTCAATACAATATTTTTGACAATAATTATGAGGATTATACTTATTTAGTGCCAAATGTGGTCAGCTTATTGTACTAAATATATTTTAGCGGTTTTCTTTTGACTTTTTTTATATTTTACGGTAGAGGAACAGCAAAAGCAGAACTTGATAATTGTAAATTATTTACCTACTTACTTGATTTTTCACGAGTACCTAAGTATTTCATCATTTCAGCCGATAGACGTCCACTGCTGGACATAGGCCTCCCCCAAGGCGCGCCACTCAGACCGGTCCTGTGCTACTCGCATCCACCGCGTTCCCGCGACCTTTACAAGGTCGTCACTCCATCTTGTTGGAGGCCTACCGACAGCTCGTCTACCGGTTCGCGGACGCCACTCCAGGACTTTCTTGCCCCATCGGCCATCAGTCCTGCGAGCAATGTGCCCCGCCCACTGCCACTTAAGGTTCGCAATTCTTCGGGCTATGTCGGTGACCCCAGTTCTACTGCGGATATCCTCATTTCTGATTCTATCACGCAGAGAAACCCCGAGCATAGCCCTCTCCATTGCCCTCTGCGTGACCTTGAGCCTTCTTATGAGGCCTATCGTAAGCGCCCACGTCTCGGAACCATAAGTCATCACTGGCAACACACACTGGTCGAAGACTTTCGACTTGAGTATTCGAGCCTAAGTATTTATAAACTGCTAAACTACGAAATTTGGTATGGAGAAGATTTTAGACCCTGGTCTATATTCGAAGTTTTAAAATAGGGATCTTCCTGATCGCGTGAACTTTAAGCAGCTACATTTAAAGTTAAACTTGACGCGTGAGCGATCCTATAAGGAACAGAGACATTCCTATTTAAGACTTTGAATTTAAAAGGTTAAAGGTTAAAGTTTATAGTACATACTTATAACATTCCATAAAGACGAAGTTGCGGGCGAAAACTAGTAATTGTCAATTATACTTTGATAGCATTTTTCTTATGTAAGAGTACTTCCGAAATAATTAACCTATTGGGTATTTTTTGGGGAAGCCGTGGTGGCCTAATGGTTCGACCTACCGCCTCTCATGCAGAGGGTCGGGGGTTCGATTCCGGCTCGCACCTCTAAGTTTACTTATGTGCGAAATTCAATTTGAATTAACCACTGAGCTTTTCGGTGAAGGAAAACATCGTGAGGAAACCTGCATGCATTTGCGAAGCAATTCAAAGATGTGTGTGAATCCCCAATCCGCACTGGGCCCGCGTGGGGACTATAGCCCAAATCCTCTCGTGATGAGAGGAGGCCTGTGCCCAGCAGTGGGACGGGAATAGGCTGTAGTAGTAGTAGGGTATTTTTTTGTCTTTTCATTCGTCAAGTATTTTCCCAATGATTGCCCTCACTGAATAATCAGGGCATATCTCGCGTATCTAATGTAAGTACCTAACCTACTAAGTATTTCGAGAAAGTGCTTACGTGCGCAAACAGTTATGTCTATAGACACATGATTGACACGATCTAATGACAAGTTGTGTTTTTGCTTTATTCTTGTTCTGTGTACAATTGTGCGACAATAAAAACGTACGAGCAATTCGAGAACATTCCTATTATTTGTATTTTAGCTCTTTTCATATCCTACGTAATGTTATACCAGGTAAAATAGTTTTTATTATCTATATTCAATTATCATTAACTAAGTACCTATTTTTTCTACTTGTTCGTTGTTTCTTGTAATCAAAAACGAGTCGTAAGTAGAACGACCAAAGGATTGGTAGTCTTTCAAAAATAAAAATATGCGTATAAAATATAAAGATAAAGTTATCTGACCAGTTTATTGATTTCATTTAATGGTTGTTTAAAAAGTGTTCAATAAAATTAACTTGTAATCGCAAAAAATTGAAATGTTGTGTACAAGATGGACGGAGAAAGCTTTCATTCAAAGCTTTTAAAATGCATGTTTTGTTTTATCATATCATGTCGATTATTTGAGTCATTTCCGTTCGATAAGCAGTACCTATAAATAGGTTGATAATAGGCCACTGCTGGGCACAGGCCTCCTCTCATCATGAGAGGGTTTTGGGCTATAGTCCTCACGCCACGCGGTCTCAGCCGTCTGGCAGACACGTCATAAATATATTAATAATTGTGTAATTTAAACATAAGGTGCACTTCATTCTATTTATGCCTACTTATAGGTAGCTCATTTTTCATTGCTCGCAGGACTGATGGCCGATGGGGCCGGAAAGTTCTCGTGTGGCGTGGGAGACGAGCTGTCGGTAGGCCTCCAACAAGATGGAGCGACGACCTCGTAAGGGTCGGGGGACACCGGTGGAAGCAAGTAGCACAGGGCCGGTCTGAGTGGCGAGCCTTGGGGGAGGCCTATGTCCATCAGTGGACGTCTTTCGATGATGATGATGATAGCTCATTTTACGTACCTAATTTAAGTGTCACTTCTTCTATATATGTATATATAAAACAATAAACTGTCTGACTTACTGACTGATCGATCAACGCAGAGCCGAATCTACTGGTCGTATAGAGTTCAGATTTGGCATGCAGGTTCCTTAGGGAACGTAGGGGAGCACTAAGGGAGAATTTCCCGAAATTCCCACGGGAACGGGAAAAAACGGGATTTTAAATTTTAATATTTCTATGCATACGAAGTTGCGGGGAAAAGCTAGTTATAACAATAAAATATCGTGTCTCTATGCTCTTTAGCTCCAATCGATAGGACTCAAATTACTTTTTTTACCCTTTAGTACCTGTCGCCATAGCACTGTATCGCCTTGATAAATAAAACTAATCCTCATGAAAGGTCAATAAAACCTATTAACCCTACGCTGGTACAAAGTCAAACACACACACATGCCAGACACACGGCGCACACACGCGCGCACAAAAACTTTGCACCCTGCGCATACGCTTCCTACGGAAGTAAAGAGCGAGACGGCTGCGCGATCACTAGTGTGTGAGCGAGACGGAGATCGTGGGAAACGCAGGGGTGGCGATATCCCATAGCCGACCCTTGGAATTGCGGTAATATACCGTATTGGGTGAAATGATGTAAGTGTTTATATTCATGTGCAAACTTTTATCATATCTTGAAGTTTAATCCAAACTGAAATTATAAAAGCGAAAGTGATTGATGTAGGTAGGCATTTTTGATTTTTGCGATTTTATTTTTCAAGTAGGTACTGAATAATATACTATTGTAGCATTGAGATAATTTATACTTCTTACGAGTACCTATAATCTGCTATTGCCAAAAAAAAAAAAACAAAAGCCTTCTAAGAAGGATAGGAAATAATATTCCCAGAAGAGAAACTACGGTCAATAGTAAGGGCAGTGAGTATAGGGAGGTAGAGTAGGTTTACCTGAACTCGTACATATTGTAAATATTAACATACTAAAATATTTCGATATGCTTATCATAACTGCACTAATTTTCTACTTAATAAGTATTTTTTCTTCTTCCGGTGCCATCTCCTATCGGATGTCGGCGATCATTATGGCTATTTTTATTTTCGAGACTGCCGCTCGAAACAGGGATCTGGTGCTCATCCCAAACAAGTCTCTGAGGTGACGGAGCCAGGAGGGTCGTCTTCGTCCCTGTATTTTGCCTTGCATGATGAGCTGCAGTAAAATATATTTCTCATTGCGCATGATATGCCCCAGATATTGTAACTTTATTTTCTTTATAGTCTTAAGCAACTCCAAGCTTTTATTAATTCTCCGCAAAACCTCTTCGTTCCTTCGTTTTATTATTATTATTATACCTAGTACTCGTAGCTACCTAATCTGTGTCGCTTTGAAATAAAGCCAGTTCCTTACTACCTGCTACCTGACAAAAGCCTAACATCTGGTGCATTTTTAATTACATAGAGACACCTGTGTGATGGTATCTTAATTTTATTCCGAGCAAATGGCGAGGTCGGTTGCGGCCAGTTAGTGTAATGGGGTGAATTAGTTCCGGATCAAACCGCTGTGGCGCTATTTTGACCGTTACTAGAAAGTTGTATAGCATAGATAAAACAAAATCCTGACTACTTAACTGGCCAGAAATACAACAAAAAAGATGAAATTTGAATAAGAAATTATTTCAAATCGGCTACACAATCGGCAACACAGTATGTTTTTTCTGTGTTTTTTGTTTCGGAATTTGAATCTGGAAAATCGAATGTTCTGCCACACCTGATCCTTTGTTATTTTAAATTGCAAATAGAATAAAACGAGGACCGCGTATTGTAAAGTTTTACAACTTCGACCGTTGGATCAATTTTCAATTATTCTGTAGTATCAGGTAGTAAGGAATAATTTATTTGTAAAAAAAAAAGCATTTACAGTAGTATGAAGTTTTGTTAACGTGTTTTAAGGTATCATGGTTATAAATGCCTTAGGTATTTCATCATCGTTATCATCATCATATCAGCTGATGGACGTCCACTGCTGAACATAGGACTCCCCCAAGGTCCCACTCCGACCGGTCCTGTGCCGCTCGTATCCACCGACTTCCCGCGACCTTCACCAGGTCATCACTCCGCCTTGTTGAAGGGCTTAGGTATTTATTTAACTTTAAAGTGTTAGTTTCTAAAATGAAATTTCAGATGAATTGTAAAAATAATTTATTTCTTGTAAATTGACGGCATTATTTTTCAGTATTTACAGATAAATTTTACACAATATTCAATATATACAAATATATCAGTATTCGTACAATATTTCAACTGTTGTCTACATTGGCTACGTGTATACAAAAGCCTCATATTTGTAAAAACGTCTAAAAATTAAATTTTAAATAAAACACAACCAACATATCCGGTTAAAGCTCCTCATTTGGTCCCATAAACTAATGACTATTTTTACGATATAATATTACTATCACACAACTTACATATTAATCTCCAATAGGTACTCTCCATAGTACAGTCTCAAAATATTCTTTTTAAACTCTGAGATCGTCAACAACAACAACCTGGTTCGATAAGAACATTCTCGAATTGTAAAAATATTTCTTTTTAGATTTTAAAATAGATTTTCGTGAATGGGAATTCGTACGATGTCAGTTTCCAATAAGTAATTCATCTTTCTGTGCCGATTGAAATGTATTTCAATGAATTGCTAAATCATGAAGTTTTAAGGCGCCAGTCCTCTTTTTATTCCGAACTCTTGCGAAGAGAGACAGCGTGGGCGCTTCACAAAAATCATGAAATTATTACTCAATGGCATCGAGATAATTGGGACACCTTATCAAACCAAGAGACTTAGCTTAGGCATAGATTATTCAGGCATTTGACGCTTTTGAAAAGTTTATTGCGAACCTATTAACATGAATTCATGTACAAATGCGAATTATTAATTCAAAGGCATATAATTTAACTTACACCTGCCCAATAATAGAATAATCCAGAAAGTGCTAGAAACCTTAACTTACTTTGGGGGTACCTCAAGGAGTTGTTTTATGATTGCTGTTATTATTATTGTAACTGTTTTTCAAAGGAATAATTTATTTAGTTCTGTACACAATTCATGCGAATAAGACTATTTTATTCATTCTAATAGGCAAGCTCTGCTCCCCATGGTCTATAAGGTTTTGAACTGTTTTGTGAGTACTGATGGTGCGTGGGATGATGGGGATACGGAGTAGGATAGTGGGGGACTGGATTCGCGGGGTGCGGACCAGGGGGTGCGGGGGGCGCTGGTGGCGCGGGGTAGTGGGGGTAACCACTGGGAGGAGCTGATAAGGGGGCTGCTATCGCCATAGGAGCGGCTACCGTTGTCGTAGCGGTTGAAGTCGTTGCTTCAGGTCGTAACTCCGTATATCCGTGCTGTGGTTGAGCTACTGGCGTTGATGGGTATTGTGGGTAGCCCCAGTTGGTGGATTTGGCTGCTAGCTCCCGCTGCGCCGCGAAACACTGCAGGTGGCTCATGAGGCGAAGCCGCAGCGGGTCTTGGATGTCCAGGCCCTCACAGCTGACGAGGTAGCGAGCGACCTCGGCGGCGCACTCTCGGAAACCGATGTTGTGGTAGTCCATGGCGTACCTTTGAGGGTCGTAGGCGAAGGTATCGAGACCTGGAACAAGCAGAGGGTTCCTGTTAGTTCACGATGACATATCATCATTATTCGAGTACAGTAAGTGCTTCATAATCTCGGCAAATTGGTGACACAGAACTTCATCTATCATTCCTAAGTTCTAATATCTGTCGGAATGATCTCAGATTAATTTCGAGTAGGTACCTACATCAATTCAAGGAGTATGAAGGAGTATTTTAGATATGCTATTAAACACCAAGAATATAGAAAGGGAAAGCTAAACCAACTCGTAAAATATTGTCCAAAAAAAACTTGATCGAATCCAGATGTTATTACAGATCGCAGATGTTACTAAAATTTGCGTATCAAAAGAATACCTACGAACAAAAATCGAAATCAAGACGAAGAACAACCACCTCAACCCATTCAAGAACCCCTTTACGCACCCTTACGCAACAAGTTGTAGAAAAAGACACACATATGTGTTGTCATGCGTTTAAAAGAGATGGTTGATGGTGTAACGGGAACCTCTAAGCATCCGGACGTCTTCCGAACGGATGGCCAGTATGTGATGAGCCGCGCTCCCCTTCCGCTCATTAAGTTCTAATATGCAGAAAAACTGGATCATTGATTGCGGAGGGGTCTGATTACGCTGGACCCTTCACTGGGCCACCGGGCCAGGGGAGTTTAGATTTTTGGTTTGATTTATAATGGAGACTGCTTCGGAAATTATGTGTGGACCTTCGAATTTTAAGAATATTTACGGTCCTGTTTCGAAATTAAAAATTCAATCATTTATTCAGCAAATTGGCCACATAGGAGCACTTTTACACGTCAGAAAAAGAATTTACCAGAGAGAGTATCTGGAACGATGACGATTCGATAATAAAGCTCCTAATGTATCTATTCTGTGTATGAGTTTGATATAAAGTTCACTTTATCGCTTATTTACATAATTATGTATAATGGTGATTATACCTACTAAAGCTATAACATATGACAATGAAAGCTTGAAAACAACTGAAGAAGTATTATTTCAGACAGAGTACCTTTTGAAATTGCCGCGGTATATTAATTGTCGGAAAGGCAATTTTCTCCTCGTGACTTTTCCGCCGGCCAGGGAAAGTTAATTATGAAAACCCTACAGAGGCAAATGAATTAAGTCAAGCATAATTAAATATTCATTTTGCTCTTTTCAGTTTTCCGATAGTTTGATATCAATTATAACTTTCATTTGTTTATTCTATTCCAATTTGGCTTTCATTAAATTTGCTCGGTTCGTTTTTATCTTATTATTTATCCTTTTTTAGGGACATTTAAAATGTAATTTCAAATGAAATAATACACTCCCTCCTCATAGATAACCTCTTTCTTTACGTCTTCATTTCCTTCCTTCCTTTAGTGTTATTGTTTTTTTTTTCTACGCAGGTGTGACGAACCCTTTGCGATAGAATATTTTTCAAGATTTTCTACAACAATCGACTCTATTGCTCTTAGTATAAGGGCGTAAAGTATAAGATATAAGACATGCATAATATCCGCTTGTCATTGTTTGAAATTGACGCGTGATCCTTTAATATAGATGTAGATTATATTTTTTCATGCGATCAAAGTTCTCAGTTCTTTTTTAAAGACTAGGAGTTTTTTTAAACCATACTACCTTCCTATGTCAATTATCACCATTTAAACGCATATTTTAAGGAGGCAACAGGCGCTTATTCATCTATTACTGGATGGATTTTCCACGTAGAATACCTAGAGCTTATTTTTCTTTTCAATTTGCTATGTTAATTTTAACGTTACAGATTCAAAACAATTGACAATAATCTCGTGCCATCCCATAAAAATACCATATTCTCCAAACCTCGCAAAATTTAGATTTTTTTCTCATGCAGTAAAACTGTACAAAATAAAGTTTTTGATTTTTATATTAATCATGTGATTTAAGATCAAAGTTTGTACATGTCCATCTCCAACTTTCTCACATTACAATAATCCCTGGAGGGTCATCATCCCTCAGTGGGACAGGGGGAGGGGCCTCGTTCCCACGGCTGCGCCTGCGCCTAACGCGATTACAGCACAATATTGTTCATATTCTGCAATATGGTCACTTGGTAGGGGAAAAAAGGGGCAGATGCGTGCAGGTTTCCTCTCGATGTTTTCCTTCACCGAAAAGCTCAGTGGTAAATTCAAATTGAATTTTGCACATAAATAATTTCAGAGGTGCGGACCGGGTTTGAACCCACGACCCTCTGCATGAGAGGCGGTAGGTCAAACCACTAGGCCACCACGGCTTCCGATTGTCCACCTGATGGATAATATTCTCTACGACAATAGACATTTGTGACATCGGAGGCAGAAGAGGTACTCCGTATTTAAGGTAAGGTAGGATGTAGTAGCCACTGCCATCCGGTGGTCAACTCTAATAACATAAAATTAAAGTTGTCACAAACATCAGCCTATGGACCACAGCAGGGCTTTGCACAGCTTAGAAGGCGCGTGGATTAAGCAATAATAGACTCTGCGTCAACGCCTTAAGTGCTTCGTCGCGCGCCTTCTAAGTTGTGTCGTGCTATATCCTCGAGGTGATACATCAATGTCATATACATATATACCCTCTTTAATGATAGAGGGGAAGGCAGAGAGTGTTTTTCTTATTGGAATGTTTTTTTAGTTATTGTGAAATTTAAAATTCAGTAAGTTGCGTTTTTGATTTCTTCATATCTAGGTATAAACAGAGTATTTATGTGCTTACCGTGCCTATATACCTATACATATAAGTTCGTAGGTACTTGTAAACTTGGTGTTCAAAAGCTGTCATACTAACCTCCCACGTCATTATTTTAATACAACGCACAGCCACTAATAGTTCAAAATGTTCAAATTCCGTAATCAGCAGCGCGCGGAACAAAAACTGGACCACATGTGAACACTTCCTGGTTTTTAGGCGCCAGGTGTCCCTCCCGGCTACCTGGTCCTTGTAACTGATCCGACCATAGCCGAAGGACAAATCTATAATAGCGTAGCCCTTACACCGTTGTCAAAAAGTTCATTTTTAGTTATTCCGGGCGCCAATTGTAATGTTCGGCGACCATCGACGGTCAGTACACTATTATCGCGGCAAACAGTTTCGAGGCGTTTAAAGTTACATTTGCGGTTATGATTTGAGTATTGGTTTGGCTTTTTTGTGGGGTTCTTTTAAGCTTTTAATATTTGACTATGACCATGAAAATGTTTATAATAGTTTGAAGTAGTTAGTTAGTAAAAATGATTTACAATGGTGAGAGACGGTAAATTTTGTCATCAATTATATTTATTTATTTATTTATTAGAACCTTCAACATTAAGTACACTGTTTCACTGTTTTGTTTTTACATGCATTCTTAAGATCTAACTTCTTATTAACAATAGGTATTTTGAATTGTGAAGTTTGTGTGCTGTTTTCTATAATTATATATTAAATGTTATTAAATTGAAAATCCAATATTACTTTCAGCTGTAAATTTTAAAATTTATGTAAGGGTATTTTTTTTATTTATAAGTTATTTTTAGTTCTAGTTTTTATTTTTATTGTAAGTATTTTAGTTTGTGCCGAAATAAATGACATCCATCAGGGTAAAGTGACTTTAAAAAATAGGGAGAAATAAATGACATTAACCACTAAAGTGAGCCCCATTCAACCCTCGTATACCTAAGTAGTTTAATTAATTAAATTCTCAATCAGAGCCAGGAAGTGGTTCCCTTTGGCTGCCGTTGTTACATAGCTTCAAACGGACAGACGGACGGACATGCGGTTTGTGGCCACGCTCCTACACACTCTGAATGGGTAATTTATTTGTGGGTGTACTTCATTGAAATCCGCCGGTTAGACTTTGTATAGTTTTAGGTTTTTATAGAATCGGCACTTAGTCTCTTTATTGTAGCATTTATATGTTTGTACAGTCACAAGTAGTTGCGGTCGACCAGTTTCGAAAAAAAATTGCTTTCAGTGTACAGCGAATCTTCTATGCCCGTCCGCCTTCGAGCGAGATCGTGACTCGTGAAAGCGGTTTTGGCCCTTAGGTGGCACACCGCCCCAGTACATGTGACTGTACGTTCAATGTAGCAAGTGTTTAGCCAGTCGTGGTCTCACATAATGGTCCTCGGAAGACCAGCGCTGTCATTAACATTAGCATATGCTAAGTTTAGAACCATTTCGTGAGAGACCACAACATCTTTTTTTTTAATTTTTCTGTGTTCTGTACCTACTCTGTCATTTCATTTCTTGATTTTTTTCAATGATTCATTTCTTTCATTGTAGTAGTATTTCTTTTTCTGTGCTTGCAACACTCGATATCACTGTTTTCACGCATAGGTTACACTATGATGTAATAGTACATTACTGCAGAGACCAGTAAGTAAGCCATACTGGCCAAGTATGATATTGACGGACCGAGGCGCCAGCCGAGGTCCGGCTACATACGCGGCCAGTATGGCTCTTACGGTCGAAGCAAGTATAGTGCTTTTCTCAAAAATGAAACACGAATAAAAGACAAAAATTATGTTTTACTTAAAATCCCGCCTTAGCTCTAGCGCCTAGCCGACTGTCATTACGTTTTTTTTTTATAAAGACTGTGTTTAGTTATTTGCACTGAGTTACTTGCACTGTTGCCAATCTCATTTTGTTTTTGGTAATATTTCATAATTTTTACATTGTAGAACTAATGTTCATGATTTTAACTTTAACTCAGACCTCTTTTTTTATAATATAAAACAGGTATTCGGAAGTCAACAATTATCTTAACTGTTTCGGCCTTTTTACACACTACAATAATTGTGAATTAAACGCAACATGCAAACGTTCCGCGCACAAACCTTTTCGATAAGTTTTTTTTTTTAAATATTGAATCGTGTGTTTTTTATACGTACTGCCTATTGCGCTGACCTATTTTAGTTTTTTATTGTTCTTAGTGAATAAAATCAAACATTTTGTCATGTGCAAAATAAAAAGTACGTATACTTTAATAAATATGTAAATTTAAAGTGAAATATCGTTCAAGGTAATTAATTTTTATCCTTTATCTATTTTAAATTTATATACGACCTCAGCACCTAATCCTTTGTATTGGTTGGCGGCGATGTAAAAATGTGCTTCGAAATTCAAATAACATGATACGTAATGGAATTACATACGTACTTACTGGACAATTATTGATTCCAAATTCAAAATCTCGCTATTTACTGGACACTTCCAATAAGCCTTCGGTATGACCTACTTACTGGATGCTTTTTAGCGATGTTATGGCAACATTACATAGCATTTTTGAGAAAATGAGATTACGGGACTAAATAAAAAAGGACTAAAACAAACCGAATTATACTAAAACAATTGTAACTGTAAAATAGCTTTCTTTGAGTCTCTTGTGTTTTCGTGATAATGTTCTATTTTTAACAACATGGGGATTGAGAAAATTCTTAAAACAAAGTTTTTATTTATTTATCAGTAAGTACCTATTTTTAGATACTCACTGTAGATTTTTTTTATAGTAAGCAAAGTTCGACCGCCCGGCAAAGGCATTTTAGGTACCTACTATAGTAAAATTTGGTTTCTTATTGCACAATAAAGATGCATTTACAAACAAAAAAAAGAAGTGCCATCAATAATAAACATGACGTTTGGTAATTCGAGATGCATTGACAAAGTATCAAAAGTTATTCATGATAATTGACTACATAATTATAAATGAAGAGACTTAAATCCAAGGAGAGAGTCAAGATTTACTGAAGCAGAACTACCTACAACCACAAACAGCAGAAAGTTGGTTAACCACAAGCCCGAACTTGAGGTAATTTACGTGGAATCATGTAACAATGTTTTAAGGAAGACTTTATGCCACAGTTGAGTTAATTCTTGGATTTCCGCTATTATTACGAAATTTAAATCAGTTGATGATATTCGAAACGAAAGAGTATTAATATATTTAACAATACATTGCCATCGTAATATTATATATGAAAACAGAAAATAAACGCACAGAAAGAGGTGCGAAAGTTATGGGACAGTTTATCCTGTAATTAGATCACCCTTTAGAGGGATAAAAACGTGGTGGAAGTTTTTTTAGAAATTTTATATACCTTTGGACTTATTGAAAACCAATTCAAAGGAGCTTTGACAGCTACTTTTCGTAACCACTTTTATAATAAAATATAAAAAAAAAATCGCATTGAAATAGGGATGACGACAACTTTTTTTTCCTTAGTCTATCAGGAAGATTATAGAAAAGTATTGGACACGTATTTTTTCTTTTTTCACGTAATCAAACTTATACGGAGATATATTGAGTTGAAATGTCGCGTGACGTCACGGTTAGGTACGATTTATACCTAACGGTGACGTAGTAAGCCCCCACTCTCCAACTTTAATGCGTTTTAACTTAGTCATTCTTTGTTCATTTGATAAAACAAAAAATACGTGTCTAATATTTTTTTATTACCTGACTGACGGACTAATTAGAATTTCGATTTCTTCGCCCTGTCGTCATCCCTATTCTAAAAGTAAAAAGGTGCCAAGTTCTCCAAAAGTTTCTAATTTATCCGCGGCAATTCATTGAAAATATTTTTATAATGTTTCTTCCTTTTATAATGGAAGAAATTGTTTGTTCCATTGTACTTGTTTTTGTTTTGTTTTATACTTACTCTTTCTTCTTTATTTGCATTGTAATATTGATGGCATTGTACGTTGTTAGTATTTTCATTTTTAATTTTTGCAATTAATTTCTACAATGGACATATTTTTTATTAAAACAATGTAATATTACCTAATGTCCCTAAATTTTTTTGTACAATTTTCATTAGGCTACCATAACAGCCCTTTTGATGATAACTACATAAGCACAGTATAGAAAATAGGCACTCAAGGTCTAGTGCGGAGTGAGAACTTCTTCCACATCTTTTAATTACTTCCCTTTAAATAAATGCAATAATATTGAAAATAAATTATTCGTACTTTCTTTCATAAGAAATTAATGACTTTTATTATGTACTTAGGTACTCTAACTTGATCCATATATATGAAATACATCTCCTTACTGACGTCACAGGACAAGACTCGTAGAGGCCGGCCCCTATGAACGTTCGGCATATAGAATCAAATAGAGTCCCAGTTCCGCGTTCCCACGCCGCCCTTCCGGGTTGGAGTCGGACAGGTGCGTGTGCGCAGGCGACGGCGTTAGCTAGCCTATTAGATTACTGGGCCACGCTCGTGTATCGTACGATGGATGACTTGTAATTGGCGCGTTACTAAGTAGGTACTTAACAATATATATTTTTGAGAAAAATACTTCATTAGACCTGAACAATGTCTACTTACTAACGCCAAGTTCCAGAATCACAAGACATCTCGTTTTGGCGATGGATGGTTCAAATTTGGCAGATTCTCTATGAAGCAAATGTCAATTTTTAACCATCCGTCGCTAAAGCGAGGCGTTTTTTGGATATAGGAACCTGGCCTAGTTAACACAAATCAAAAATATCATAATTTTTTTGTATTTCTTTTAGTTATACGACTGAGTAAATAGAAAATTTTAGTGAGTACGTAAGTGTTTATTATTTTCACAGCGGCATTTAAAAGTTCCCCAAAGTTATGCAACGTTTTTGTGTTCATGAAACAGTTATTACGTCGGTTTTCTTCAACTTGGAAAGTGACGTAATGGCGGTGTAAATTCCCAACATTATTTAATTTGAAGTATTAATGCTAAAATATACTCTGTGGCTTCTTATGATAAAGTTTCTTGAAGTATTCAAATACTTGGGGATTGTTTATCTGTAGAATTTCAGGAGTGGGCTTAATCCCACACCGGGTTCCGTTCTTAGGAGGAATTAATCTGTTTATTATTGAGTTGAATTTAATATTAGAACAATCCATTAAATCCAGCCAACTAATAATGTTCCCTTAACTCTTCATTAGATCATAATCCGATTAGTTGCTTTAATTTAATTACCTATTGCAAGTTTAAAGGTAAATTGGATAGACGGTGTATTTAAGAAAGTACTATTTGTCTACTAGGTACTATTACTACTACAGCCTATTTGCGTCCCACTGCTGGGCACAGGCATATTCTCACTCATCACGAGAGGGTTTGGGCTATAGTCCCCACGCGGGCCCAGTGCGGATTGGGGACTTCACATACATCTTTGAATTACTTCGCAGATGCGTGCAGGTTTCCTCACGGTGTTTTCCTTCACCGAAAAGCTCAGTGGTTAATTTAAATTGAATTTCGCACATAAGTAAACTTAGAGATGCGAGCCGGAATCGAACCCCCGACCGTCTAGTGGTTCGACCTACCCCATGAGAGGCGGTAGGTCGAACCACTAGTTATAAATATTTGTCTATAAACAAATATATAAAAAGGAAGTTCCCAGTTAGAAACACTTTTGCTTCTTTCATAGAAATTGCGCAAAACCGTTAAAATCTTTTCATCAAATTGGATGAAACGGAAATGATGAATGAATGAGAGCGAATGACAGATTGGGATTAATGGTCGGAATAGCGGTGCTTTTAAGATTTTGTGGCGAATCCGGAAATATTGAATGCAACAGTGTGAGTCAAGTGTCTTTTAAGTATTATCTCAAAAAAGTTATTTCCTGCGGAAACGTTCTTTGGTACTTATACACATATCTTATTTTAACGGTTACATAATGAACACCGCCGCCACCGTTTAATGAGCACCGCCTACCAACCTAGTTTGTTTTTCTTCATCTCCACTATCCAAAGGTTGTCTGGTAGAGATCGCTATTAAGCGATAAGACCGCCTGCTGTATGCCATACCTTTTTGTGTAATTACATTATGTCTACTGTTCCTTGATTGTGTGGTGTTCATCATCATCATCATTTCAGCCAAAAGACGTCCACTGCTGGACATAGGCTCGCCACTCAGACCGGTCCTGTGCTACTTGCCTTGCTTCCACCGGTTTCCCGCGACCTTCACGAGGTCGTCGCTCCATCTTGTTGGAGGCCTACCGACAGCTCGTCTCCCGGAATCAGAAATGAGGATATCCGTAGTAGAACTGGGGTCACCGACATAGCCCGAAGAATTGCGAGCCTTAAGTGGCAGTGGGCGGGGCACATTGCTCGCAGGACTGATGGCCGATGGGGCCGGAAAGTTCTCGAGTGGCGCCCGCAAACCGGGAGACGAGTGTGGTGTTCAATAAAGTATAATTGTATTGTATTGTATTGAATTAATTCACAGACGGGATTTCGAAAATCTACTTTTAACGATTTGGTTTGCACGTTTAATGGGTATCCATACAAATATTATAAACTAGCGTGGAATTCGGTTATCGCGTTCCCGTTTTCGAGTTTTTCAAAATGGCGGAGCTATGGGGTTAGTAATGTTTTAAAATGAATTTAGCTACGCAAAAATATACAGACAAGCGAGGTCTACAGCTCTCAGAGCTATAAGTGTTACATCGTATGTCTTACCTTTAGAATGCAGCATCTTCAGATGGTCCACCGTCAGCTGGAGGATCTCGGCCTTCTCCAGCTTGGCGCTGCCTTGCTTCTCGCAAGCAGCCGGTACGAGCCGCTTCAGTTCTGTCAGTGACGTGTTGATGCGGTCGCGTCGCTTCTTCTCGATGACGCCGCGCCGTCGCTTGCGCGTCATCAGCTGGCAGGAGTCGCCACCTGGTGATCTGATGGAAGGTAGTAAGTATTAGGCCTCTTTTAGGGACGGCTGACGCGATGTGAGAGGCTTTGGGCTGAGCGTCAAGCGACGTTTAGGACGCTGATTGAGCAATTGAGGCAGGCAACTGCCTCAGCGGACAATGTCTGTTTGCATTGGACGGTGCGTGAACAATATAAATTAGCATTTTTTTGCGGACTTGACGGAATAGTGTATTTAATTGTGTAATAATAGTGTATCTTATAGAACCGTTTAAATTACTGTTAATCTACTATATAAAAATAAGTCGGGTTTTCCTCCCTGACGCTATAACTCCAGAACGCACGAACCGATTTCCACGGTTTTGTATTCGTTGGAAAGGTCTCGGGCTCCGTGAGGTTTAAGGCGGTACGAAGTCTGCGGGGTCAGCTAGTTACCTACTTATAGAAAAAAATGGGTCAGGAAATAGGTACATTAAGTAAGTTAAGTATCTACGAAGTTGTAGGTATAAGATAAGATATATCTTGTTATATAAAGGTTTAGCTACACCTACTAATAGGATTAGAAGACGTAACTTCACGACTTTTTTTCATCGAACCGATTTCATGAAATCCTTTTTACGAAATAGCAAGTTTTTTAAGTATATAGTAATGTTAACATATATTTTACTCGCCTTACTAAATCAAATAAGTAGTTTTTGTTTAAACACTGTTTAAATAAAGTTAATTTAGGTCTTGTCAGCGTGCAGCGCCTTAACATAACGTGTATAGGATAATATAGGTGTGTTTATGGAGTAGCGTTAGTATAGCGTTATTGCACGCAAATTAATTTCATAAGAAATCACGTCGCAAAAAAACATTAAAAATCATTGTGATATTGATATCGAAGTAATTGATGTCACTTGTGCAAGTTGTGCACTTTGATAACGGGACTTAGTAATGTGTGTTCAAGCAAGTGGCAAAGAAATATTTTCCACATAGTTTCCTAGACGCCAAGTTAGAAATATACGTTACCTAACTTGCTTAGGTATTATTTCTGATAATAAGCAGAAATCATAAGTACCTACGCGTGCGTAGACTCAAGCATCTACGATAGATCGTAGCACATTGCGTAGCACGCGCCTAAAACACGTTCTTATTGGAATCTGATTTACGCCTTACAATGATCGAGTGACAACAAAGCTAGTAAAGTTTCTACAACAAGTAAAGTTTCTACAACAACAACAAGAACTTTAACAAACAAGGTTTCC
>OZ020274.1:15972274-16045311 GCA_963971205.1 Aethes cnicana
ACACATGAGGCAAGAAATGGTGGCATTCCCAGCTGAGCAGACATTTTAATGATGAACGTCTGTTAGTTGTCCTTGTCTTTGTGTCTGTTCAGTTGCATTCCTGACACGTTGAATTCTAGTGAGCTATGATATGAGTGTGAAGAGTTTATTTATTTATTCGCTGAATACGTTATCCACAGATTAGTATAGTTCTTGCATTTCACGAAGGTGCGTGAACGAATTTAGACTTTTTGGCTATAGGAATTAGAAAAATCCACGCGCCTTCTTAAATTGCAAGAGCTTATAGCGCGTCTTAGCAACATTGACGGCCATCCGCCTTCTATGATATGTATAAACTGATTTTTAAAATAAGAAATATATGTATTTATAATGATTTATAAGTTTTATAAGTTCGATTTGCATACACAAAAACACAAAGTCGAAATTCATAACATATTTTATGATAAGTTTAAAATATATACGGTTTAATTTCGTCACGTTTATAATCTACGCTGTATAACCGCTCCGCCACGACTTCGCTCGAAAGCTGCAGCGGCGAGCGTTTTACGGACAGTCTGCGCGATCGTGACGCCCGACGCGCAACGCCCGGTTAGCAACCGTCGCGCGCAATGTGTCCGTAAAACGCCCGCCGCTACCGCTGCCGAGCTGTAAGGTTCAAACTAAATACATAAAGTCAAATTATATTAATTTTTAAAATATACGGTATAAATTCAGCATGTTTATGTTTATAATTACTGATTATTTTTAATGCTCTTGTTGTTTCAGGAACTGTAAAGAAACACTTGAAATTACCTACTGAAACATCAATTGAAAACGACATCAAAGTGTGGCTCAAACACGCTCCACAACGACTGAAAACGAGTTCTATGAAAAAACTGAATAGTTCTTCTAACAAAGACAATTAATAATTATATGGGTTTTTTTAACGAGTGTAGACAAGGACAACTAACAGACGTTCATCATTAAAATGTCTGCTCAGCTGGGAATGCCACCATTTCTTGCCTCATGTGTCATGTAATTATTGTACCTAATTGTAATACTTACGTATCAGTACTAATTTCAAGTTCAGTTGTTCAAAGGGACGCTTTCCTTTCTTGCCACGATAGCTAAACTTGGATGCAAGTTCGTTACTAATCATGTGCCTCATAATTTGATTCACCGAGCTGGTTGGAGAATTCCCACAGAAGGAGATTAAGTAATTGCACTACAAGAAAAAAACTCACTGTACTATAAATGCTAAAAAATAAATATTGATTTCAAAATGATGTCTAACACATAAAAGTATATTTTATGTGATACACATAAAATTAGAAAACTTTCAAATATCAAGATAATTTTAAACACACTTTTTTATATACCTATATAAAAAGAGAACCGCCTTGAAAAAACTGAAAAGCCAAAAATCATCGGTTCAAATGATGTTCATATACAAATTACATTAGAATCACCTTTTAAGTTGGTGCCAAACCATTCATTTATTACTATTCATGAAGATGGCCACGCATGAAGCCTAAGCCCTTAGTTATTGTTATTATGATTATAGAAACGAGTATTTTTGTTGAATAAATAACTTTATGTGAGGTTTGGCACCAACTTCAAAAGGTGATTCAAATTAATCCGTACGTCATTAGTAGTTTATCTACACTCATACCATAAATCCTCTATGATGCGTTCGAAAATCGGAAATCGGAATCGATCCGATATGACATACGATATCCGTTATGACAGCGAGTTTTGTCAAAGCCAATTTCCAATCTGTGGTCATACAGTAAAATTCATTTTACAAAATCGATATCGATACTGTAATGACGTTCTAATTTCGAACATCTTCCAACAGCAATGGCCGCCTATATTCTTCAGTCAGGCAGAACGAAAGTTTGTACCAAAATTCAAATGTCGGCTCTATTTAGTCTACTTCAAAAAAGGACGAGGTTCTATGTGTCACTGAATGTATTTTTTTAGGGTTCCGAAGTCCACAAGGAACCCTTAATTTGCGCGTGGCCCG
Organism: Aethes cnicana; assembly: GCA_963971205.1. NCBI lineage: Eukaryota > Metazoa > Arthropoda > Insecta > Lepidoptera > Tortricidae > Aethes > Aethes cnicana. The sequence continues at coordinate 15,974,280 of OZ020274.1, forward strand.
ACACGCACTTCGCCGGTTTTTTTTGTAGCATTAGATCAAGAATTCCATAATCTTGCATATTCATATAGCATACATGGAAGTCTCAAACACATGTTTGAAAGTAAAATAAACCCATTATGCGTCCCTACCGCAGCAAACAAAAGATCCAGTATGGGCAGTATACAAACATACCTGTAGACTTTGGTGTGATTGTAATGTCTGTATCAGTAGAATCCTTCCGGCTAAGATGATTTACTGATGTTGATGATGATCGCCCATCTATAGGCTTCAGGTTAAGAGAAACATCCTTTTCTGTAGTTTTATTGGATTGAAATTTATTGTAACAGGGTATATCTAAAAGAGAAAGATTCTAATTACCAACAGGTATGTATATGATAAGTAAATATCAAACTCACGGAAAAATGTATAAAAAATATAGCTTTGTACTGTGGGATTTGTATGTATGTATTATTTACGGTAAAACCATTGAAGTAAAAACCTGGTAGAGAAATATTTTCGATATATCAGATAGGTATGTATGTTAAGTATGTGACAATGAATAATTGCTTTGAATAAATATTTTATCTATGAATAAAAGATCCAATATGGGCTGTATACGAACATACCTGTAGACCTTGGTGTGATTGAAATGTCTGTGTCAGTAGAATCCTTCCGGCTATGATGATCTGCTGATGTTGATGATGATCGCCCGTCTATAGGCTTCCAGGTAAGAGAAAGTTCCTTTTCCGTAGTTTTAATGGTTTGAAATTTATTGTAACAGGGTATACCTAAAAGCGAAAAATTCATCTCGAAAGCTTTCCTAATTTGACGCCACTTAGTTATTCATCAAATAATACGCAGTTTTTAATACACGATGCGACCATGGTTCCGAATGCAAAAGATGATCAACAGGATTTGCAAAGTTTCTTAAGATCTTGGTCTGTACAATATAATATTTCACATGTTGCCTTAACGTCACTCTTAAAGTTCTTAAAATTACAAATTCCTGAAGTCCCTTCTGATGCAAGAACACTAATGAATACATCGACCAAAAGTAACATAATAGTTTTAGAGAATGGTGAATTTTTATACTTTGGCTTCAAAACTTTGTTACAATCAATTTTACCCATTGCATTTCAAAATACTGTAAATGAGATAAAATTGTCATTTAATATTGATGGATTACCGATTTTCAAAAGTTCAAACACGCAATTTTGGCCAATTTTAGCTGATGTGTATGGTTTTAAAGATAGCGTTTTTGCTATAGGTATATTTTGCGGGAAGTGTCTTCCTTTGGTGAGCTATGAATTTGTAAGCGATTATAGATTAAGGTGCTGTTTCACAATCAATAAATCTGTTTATGGCATACACTTTTGTTTGGTTTCACATACAATTAGGACTTTGGGAACATGTCCACGCGACGAACGACTTTGAAAATTCTAGCACGAAAGTTACGCGATGTCACTATAGTTACCATTTTGTCATTAGGCATAGCGTGACGTTTTCCGTGATGTCTGCTGGCAGTGTTCAACGACGTTCGGTAGATGTTTCCAATGACGTCTACAGTCGTCATCGGGATTGCATGACGACGATAAACGTGTATACTATGACGTCGACACACGTCTACCCGATGACGTCTATAGACGTCTTACTAGTGGCGTCACGCGACGTCTCTTGAAGACGTCGTAGGACGTCCCAATGACGTCCGACGACGTGAAAAAACGACGTCGTGTGACGTCCATTAATGACGTCATGCGACGTGAACTAGCGACGTTATCCCAATGACGTCATGTGACGTGAACTAGCGACGTCGTGTGACGTCCATTAATGACGTTATCCCAGCGTCATCCCAATGACGTCATGCGACGTGAACTAGCGACGTCGTGTGACGTCCATTAATGACGTTATCCCAGCGTCATCCCAATGACGTCATGTGACGTGAACTAGCGACGTCGTGTGACGTCCATCAATGACGTTATCCCAGCGTCATCCCAATGACGTCATGCGACGTGAACTAGCGACGTCGTGTGACGTCCATTAATGACGTTATCCCAGCGTCATCCCAATGACGTCATGCGACGTGAACTAGCGACGTCGTGTGACGTCCATTAATGACGTTATCCCAGCGTCATCCCAATGACGTCATGCGACGTGAACTAGCGACGTCGTGTGACGTCCATTAATGACGTTATTCCAGCGTCAGTCCAAAGACGTCATGCGACGTGAACTAACGACGTCGCATGACGTCGCTGCGATGACGTAGGTATAACGTCTTGAATGGATGTCACACGACGTCGTTATTCACGTCGCATGACGTCATTGGGATAACGTCATTAATGGACGTCACACGACGTGGTTAGTTTACGTCGTATGACCTCCATTAATGACGTTTTCCGAGCGTCATCTTAATGACGTCATGCGACGTGAGCTAACGACGTCAATAATGACGATTAATTTGTGACATCGTCACGTGAAACATGACGTCAGTACTTACGTCTTAAAGACGTGAACTATGACAACCTGTCGACGTCTTTCTCCAACGTCTTAAATCACGTCAACATATGTATCAAAATGACGTCAATAATGACGATAAATTTGTGACATCGTCACGTGAAACATGACGTCTGAAATCACGTGATGCGACGTCCAAAATGCCCAATAATTCACGTCAATAATGACGTGACCTTGCTGTCTGGGCGCAGTTGCTATTGCTCCGCAACGCGAACGAACAGTGTCTCCGCCGTGAACTGGATAAAATCTAAAGGGATTCACCGTCATGAGTATCAATGCCGGCGACCCGGCGATATACCTTTTACGGGCACACATAGGCTGCATTCCGCCCAGGTAAAAAAACAGAAGCTCATATGGACTATCCAGAAAGCATGCTCCTGATCTCTTCAGACTAAAACCGAGAGAAAGGCCTCCAGGTATGGCTGAACAGTGAATAAACTGACAGAGGACAAATATTGGCAACTCATCGTACTACAGGAGTAAACAGGGCTGCAAGTGCCACCCGCACCCGCATCAAACTTATAACTACACCATATAGTTCTGGAATATCTATGATCCAAATATGATGGCCCCATGGAAGAATGACCTCCAACAGCTGATCAAGAGAGCAATATATTATTTTAAGGAATGCAAACTGAATTGTGAATTTTACTTGCAGTGACATCTTTGCCATATATGATAAATAAAATATTTCTATCTATTTTTGTAATCTGTTATTTTATATATAAACTAACTATACTAGGTGTACCTACCTACTAGATAAACCATCACATTTTTGCTTCCCTTCCCGTTCCCAACACAAGTGTATCTTATTCCTGGATAAAAAGTAACCTATGTCCTTTCCTGGGACGACCCCCATACCAAATTCCATCTAAAGCGGTCCAGCGGTTGAAGTGTGGGTAACAGCCAGACAAAGATACTTTTGCATTTATAATATTAGTATAAACAAACAAATTTATTCCTATTAGTATGGATTTAAATTAAAAATTTAAATCATTTTAGTAAAAGAAAGTATTTTTCACTAATATTTTCCTACCTATATGTATAATGAAAATTTCAAAAATATCTTTATTTAGGGCTGTAGGCACATGAATGCATTAGGTATCCCACTGTGGAGTGGATATTTATAGCCCAGTAGTGGGGAGAAATCCTGCAGTGATAATTATTATATACCACAGCCTTTAACAACTCTTAGAAATGTATTTTGCATCAATACATATTCTAGATTCAGTTAGAGAATATTAAATATCTGTCTCATTGAGAACATCTTATTGAATAATACATTTCTCAAGTCAAAGATTTTTTAAGCTACATTTAAATTTAAAGAAATGAGTTTCATTTTTGATGGTATCTGGAATTTAGTTATAGATATATAATAGTTTGTCTGTTAGTCTATGTTTGCTTCACAAACTGGTGACATATAGGTTGAATCAAAGTAATTTTGGTCAATCCCTGTGTTATAACCTTATGACCTCCCAAATGTACAGAATATTAAAACCCTCCTTTATAAGAATGACAAGTAACATTAATTTCTTTCATTCCATTCATGCCTACTTTTGTGAATCAATCTATTAATACTACTACTTACTACAACTATAGTCTATTTTTGTGTCCCACTGCTGGGCACAGGCCTCAACCTATAGTCCCCACGCAGGCCCAGTGCGAGTTGGGGGACTTCACACAAATCTTCGAATTACTTTTCAGATGCATGCAGGTTTCCTCATGATATTTCCCTTCACCGAAAAGCTCATAAGTAAACTTAGAGGTGCGAGCTGGAATCAAACCCCCGACCCTCTGCATGAGAGGCAGTTGGTCGAACCACTAAGCCCCACCGCTTTGTGGATCAGTACATGATCTACCCATATTATAAAAAATCTACCTAAGGGTCACAAAGAAGATGAATATGAAACAGATAAAAAAAGACAAATATATATTTAATGATTATTTCAAAACAAATCTGCTTAATACACCTTTATCCATTGTATTGACTAAACTAGACTGTGTAAAATTTCTATCAGTCTGCATTCTTCTGTCTTCTGTTTAATTTAGTAGCTTCTTGACTAGGTATCTCAGGCTCAGGCATTGATAACATCAAGAGCCGGGTTATCGAGTCATTGGTAATATAAGGCCGCAGCTCAGAGACATTTTATTCCTGTTTTCTTCAATAATTTCAGAATCTAAGGACAAAACACACAATGTATTATTCTCTCCTCACAGAACATAACAAGTCAACATAACAAGGCTTGGTTTCTTTTTATGTGTCATTTTATATAAATCTGCCAAAGATTTTATTGAATCTCATTTGTGTAATTTGTGTCATGCATTAGTTCAGATTATTTGATGTGTATTTCTCTTTAAAAAGTATACATGTATACTATTTCTTAGTAGGTAACCAGTGTAAAAACCGTTTCTGACTTTGGAATTAGGAAAATTTACAATATATCCTTAGATATTCAAGCATTTAAGAAGGAAATAAAAACTGGAAGAAAGAACTTTGCAGGGCATTCATTCAAGCCAAGTTTGTCATTAATTTGTCTTCATTTCAGACCGCTACCTCGACATATTGATTTTAAAAATAAAGATTACTAACCTGGCTGTTACTTCATGATTATTTGATCCAATTTCCAATTAAAATTCGCATTGGAATCGCGTGGGAATTGCGCGGCAGCGAGCGATGGTCTCTGTGCTCGTAATATGTAGGGTTTTGCAGGTCTCGTTATAGTGATAATGCATTTTTTTGATGATTTGGCCTCACGGGATGCGATTATTTCGTCACTAACATCACATACAAATTGCATTTTTATATATTTTATTTTTAACACATCCGTCGGTATCTCTTCGTAACCGGCCGAAATCGGGCGGTTAAATCCACTAACGAGGCGTTATTGGAGATTCATCTATTTGCCAAAACGTCAAGCTGACAGCTTAACCGACAGTTTTTCTTTTTAATATAGGAACGGTCAATCTGTCAAAGTTCATACAAATTGCTAACGAGCGGTTACCAACTTTACCATCATCCGTTAGTAGCAAGGTATCGGTAGCGGATGCGTATATAGGAACGCTTTTTGCCTACGGATGGTAGGAAAACCTACGCCTCGTAAGGCAAAACGAGGCGTTACGTGGATATAGGAACCGGCCCTAAGTAGGTTTGTTTTGATAAGGCTTGGCTTTTAGTTGAAGAAATCTTCAATTTTATTACAACCCCCACAACAGCCTATTTACGTCCGTCCCACTGTTGGGCACAGGCCTCCTTTCATCACGAGAAGCGGGCGTATGGACGGGGTCCTAACCGTATCAGTTCAAGGGTTCATCAATGAAACCGCAGTTCAAGTAGTAACAAAGCCTTTCATAATGTCGTAGCGGAGAAGCGTAGGAGGCTACGCGGAGACGTCTACGGCGTAGCTTCGTAGCAATAACAACGCAACCTTTCACCTATTATATCGTGCCACCGACCTTTGGAATCGTCTCAAGCAATTTGTATGTTTAGTCTTAGTGTACACTTAACCATCGGATTCATTTTGAAGAAAAACTATCATTTTATTCTCTTTTTTATAGTAAAAAAAAAATACACCGAAGAAAACGAAAAATACCACTTCATTTCATTATTTTACATATATTTACTGTTTAACCTACTCTTGTAAATAATAAAAGTAATATAAATTTAAACTATTCAATAAAATCTCCTGAGAATACATTTAGTTACATTATTCAAAATTGTAATTTATTCCCGGATTTCCCTTCATAAAAAAGCGACCCTAACTAAGCCTAGTTCTCAAATTAACAATCACTTATCAATCCAATAGGGTTCATTACAATAAAACACATCCAAAACACAACCCTAACAATACCCCAGTATTCAATTAAAACTGAACTCTACCTTAGTGCTACAGCTTTTAAGTCACAATCAGTTTGAAAACACGTTCGATACCTTTTTAGTTATTCCAAACATTCTCTTAGTTGAAAATTCAATCTTCACTCTGCTTTTCAAAGCCTTTAATCGTTTGGCACGGTCTAACAGGGTGTAAGTAAGTATCCATCCTATAGGTACCTACTATTAAAGGAGCAATATCACTACATAGTATAAAACAAAGTCGCTTTCTCTGTCTCTATACCCCTATGTATACTTAAATCTTTAAAACTACGCAACGGATTTTGATGCGGTTTTTTTAATAGATAGATAGAAAGTTCAAGTTTCAAGAGGAAGGTTTTCGTATATAATTTGTTATAGTTTAACGCTCAGTTCCCGAGGGAACGGTATAACCGAATTCCACGCGGACGAAGTCGCGGGCAGAAGCTAAGTTTGTAAATATAAAAATATATACCCATGTATATATATTTTTAATCGTCTTCTCGAAAACGGCTCTAGCGATTTCGATGAAATTTGGAATATGGGGGCTCATATCTGGGAAAATTCGTTTTTAGCTATTTTCACCCGAGCAAACCTCGGTCGCCCAGGTACTTAGGTATTATGCTCATTTTTTTTTAATACGGGTATCTCTTTTTCGTTGCAAAATCCAATCTCCATTTTACCTTTTAAAGTCGAAAATTAATTGCCAGGGTTAACAAACTTGATCAGAGCATTCAGGGCAATCGAATAGTGTCCTCTATCATTGCAAATACAATCTACATGCTACTGTTTAAAGTCTATATGGCTTAGCAGGGTGGTCAAATAGGGGGTGATTTTCGGCGCGTGCCGGCGTGGGAGCGGCGCGCGCGCCGATTCCCACGATTGACAAGTTGACACTCGATTTGGTCGAATTATAAATGAGGGAAATTATTTGGGTTGGAAAGTTACTTACATTAGAGGGTTGACGTTTACAATATTTTTCTGTTTTACTTTAAGGAGCTAAGCGTTGTTTTTATTGTGTTCACGGTTCACATGTAATTTGTGTGGAACACAAAACCCTTTGTCGATAAATCCTTTTTGAAAAGCTGTTTTCTTGGTATTTCATAAATAATGTATTTACCTACATTTCTCCTTCTTCGCCTTTTTTGTTTACTGTATTTTTATTTGACTCCTCGTTTCTGCGTGAAGATTTCCTTCATCAAAAAGCTCAGTGGTTCTTTTTAATTTCACTCGTTTAGAACGAGTTTTGATCTCGCACATGTACTTTTTTATGTAAAAAGATTGACAAACAGGCAGACGGCCCACCTGGTGGTAAGTGGTCACCGCCACCTATAGACATTTGTAACACCAGAGGCGTTGCCGATCTCGAAAGGGGAGGAGGATAGGGAGTACTTGCACTAACGCTACTTCACTTCTTTTTTACGTTTTTTATGACATAATTTTTAAGTAAAGAATGATTTGTGAGTTTATCAACAAACAAACAGGTCATAACACTTAGGAAATATCTATCTACGTACTTTTACGTGACATAAAGCAGAGACACCAATGAAGTACGCAAATAATTAGATTAAAAGTTACTAATGTGTTTACAACTAGAAGACGCAAGCGTCACGCGAGTACCATTTGTCATATTTGAGTAATTTACTGACTAATTAGTCTTATCCATAGTTCTATTCAGATATGGGCCTTAATATGGTTCTTGGACTACAGATCCGATCATCGAAAACCGAAAATAAGGTTAATAGTGAGAAACGTCATTATCGAATTTCACTAAAAACTCAATTTTCATCCAAGTAAATTACATAGTTTATTGTTTCTTGATAATACCGAGCACCGTGGAAGTATTTGGTTACAGATAACAGCCATTGGCCTCCCAGGTCGTCGCTCCTTGGACATTAATCTTAATAAGGTGCTGAAAAAGAACTTTATCATCTAACAATTTTATTGTTCCTTCCAAAAAACGCGAAAAAGTAGACGTATTTTTTTCGGACAGTGCTCTTTACGAGCGAATCTAATTTAATAGGTATTTACTTTGATATTGTACTTATTATTTTCGACCTGTGACGACGTTTGTTTAATTGTAAAAACGTATACTGTGTTCCAATGATTTACTCAAATCTTCATTAACAGACGTACAGCCAAGGGCAAATACCTAGGCATATAATGTATCCGACCAGAGCAAACAAATATATATGCCACTCTATTGGTATGTCAGTATAGAGTCGCTGTATATATATATATATATATATATATATATATATATATATATATATATATATATATATATTGACGCTTTGGCAGGATATTTAAGTGCCCTTGACTTTACTACACAACTGAACCTGCACGAATCTGCCAAGTAATTCAAGGATGTGTGAAGTCCCCGATCTGCACTGGGCCCGCATGGGATCTTTTTTTTATGTACAAAGATTGACAAACAGGCAGACGGCCCACCTGATGGTAAATGGTCACCGCCGCCTATAGACATTTGTAACACCAGATGCATCACCAATGAGTTGTCGATCTCGAAGATATTTAACCCCCTTTTTTTGAAAAGCCCCAAATTTACGCGCTCGAAACGTTTTGAGAAACTACGCGTAGATGTGTTCAGTGGCTCTAGGAAATGGGCATATGAACGTCCTTTAGCTAAAACCCTCGGGATGAGGTCTGTGCCTAGCAGTAAGATATATAGGCTGCTGTTGTGGTGTTACTACACACGTTTACTTCAAGTTGGCATTTCCTGACATGCCTCTCCCGCCGCACAAGGGAGGGCTCTCCGATGAGAGCCGGTAGTACCGATAGCAACGCAGTCACGCCATCCTAAATCGGTTAACTTACAATATGAAAATTCCATTTTATCCACGACATGTGTTAATTTGAGATAAACTTGCAATAAACGGCTATTAATGGATTCCGGGCTGACATAGGTAAATAATACGCAATTTAACATTTAAATACGTTACACCTATAACAAAAAAAGTTTTGATACAAAGTAGATAGTTGTGGTAATAGTTAATTTAAAACGTACTTAATAACTACTGGAGTGGACGTCTATCGGCTGATATGATAATTATGATGATGATTATGTACCTACATACCGTAGTATCAGATTTTTTTGCGGATGAAAACTTAATCTTCTGTAGGTATGGATGTGGTATGGAGAGCCCAGCATAGATACTTAAAAACATAATAATATACCTGCATAGATACTATACCCATTTACAAAATTGCTTTCGCGTTTTACTCATACTCAATAGGTAAGTATTCATTTTTAGGGTTCCGAAGTCCACAAGGAACCCTTATAGTTTCGCCATGTCTGTCCGTCCGTCTGTCCGCACTATTGCTCGGAGATGCTTAGTGCTAGAAAGCTGTAATTTGGCATGAATATACATATTAGTTACGCTGACAAAGTGGTACAATAAAATTTTGAAATATTTTTTTTTATAGGGTACCTCCCCTACTCGTTTTTTTTTCTTGCGTACCCCATTGTGCGGCATATCGTTGAATAGGTCTTTAAAAAATATTGTGGGTTTGTTAAAACCATTTTTTGATTAAGTGATGGGTTTGTGAGATATTAAGCTTTAAAGTTCTATTTTTTGTTAGAGTCGAGTGTCCCTCCCCCCCCTCCTGCCAGCTAAATGGTGGTATTTGGATAGCTGAAAAAAATCACGGTTGTGGCATATATAACGTAGTTGAAAGGAAAACTATCACAGCTAAGTAGGCTGTACAAATTTACTCATAGTCGACCAACTTATGAAACGCTTAAAAAACCAATGATTTTTCTCGACCACGCCACGTCACGGTCTCGGCACGTCATACCACAGGCTAGCTAAGATGCTGAATGTCTTAGAAAGGTACTGTGGGCATCGTCAACTTCGGAACCCTATACTTTGCGCGTGGCCCGACACGCACTTGGCCGGTTTTTTTATTACTTATTACATTGTTTAATTTAATCATAATGTCCCAGTTCTTGTATAATACTCCAAGGGCTCAAGGCCTTTATGTAATATCGAGTTTCCAGAACACATCGTAGGCAGTAATTACTTACGCAGAATTATTCTTCAAAGGCCGCCAATATTCATTCTCAAGAGATTATTTCTCAACAAAGCCTCGCAATTAAACATTTTTGTCATTCAGTAACCTTTAAACAAAAACGTATCAACTGACTATTACGCTTCATTGAAAATTACACCATATAAACACTACCCGTGGTCTCGATTTGAGTAACGTAAAATAGGAAAATAATGCGTTATTCATTCTTAGTTCACGTTTAAAATATATACACAAGCGTGCCGAACGCGTGTCAGACACGTGTCGATATGTTAAGCAATACACAACCTTATTTATACTAGTTCTTAAACACACATTTGAAAGGATTTTCGTGTTCAGTTTTTTAATAAGACTAATACGGTTTTATAAAAATTGTTAATTATTATTATTTACTCATTTTATGTTTTTGGTGCGGGTAAATATATAATATTCTTATATACCTATATAATTACTTTAAAAAATGTTCTAGTTTAGATCTGGAGCTATTTATAAGAATTAACAGTTTTCTGTTAATTCTTCTTAGAGATCTTCTACTATCTAAAGTCCCGCGCCTTCAAAACGCTTCTTTTTTTTTATTATTATTTAAAAAGCACCACCAACACTTTCAACGCATAGTTGATGGCTGTCTCAGCTGGCACACATGTGTTGAGAGTGTTGGTGGTGCTTTTTAAATACATTGAAGCGTTTTGAAATGTGAAGGCGCGGGACTTTAGATAGTAGAAGATCTCTACATAATTATCATTTGATCTTAAGTCATGAAAATTTATGAAATGAGTGAAAAATAACTCAAAGTACTTAAATTTGAAATTTATAAGATCGAAGTTTTGAACTCAAGAAAACAAACAATATTGAACATTTACAGCTCAGAATAACTCCCATTAAAGTATTTAATTAACTTCTACAAGATTATTTACTTTTAAACATCTTAAAATTAGATTGCTGAATTTCAAATTGAACTCAATCAGCTCAAGTCTTCAGTGCTGAAAGTCTCCCAGTGTACTATAGAATTTAAGACTCTGGCATTGAAAGTCTAATGAAAGTTGTTTCGATATTAGTCTTTAAGTACGACACGAAAATGCGGCATTCTATTTGTTATTTTATATCCATTCGGCGGAGATTTGGAGTGGTTGTACTTAGTTTTAAAATACACTACCTGCTTAGTTTAACACGTTGCCAACCACCACAATCACAACAGCCAATGTAAATATCACTGCTGGGCACAGGCCTCCTCTCACCACGAGAGGGTTTGGGCTATAGTCGCATCTGAAACTTGAAAATTAAAAGAAACTATCAAGTCGTGGGGACTATACTATACTAGACTATATATAAAAACGATGCTAAACACAAAATAACGATTTTTAGAAAAAAAAATGTATGTATGTATGTATGTCCGGATTTAACTCCAAAACTACTGGACGGATTGCAACAAAAACACTGATCAACATATAGGCTACTTTTTATCCCGAAAAAACGCTTAGTTCTCGGCTAGCTAGCAGCTAGTTGAACTTTAAATCTAGCTAGGTACTTAAATATCGGTTTGAACGCCGCGACGCGTGAGCGCAGGGATTGGGAATCTCCCTTTCCCTATGTAACGTTTCGTAACGTAACTCAGAGGTGCGAGCCGTATTCGAACCCCCGACCCTCTGCATGCGAGGCGGAGTTCGAACCACTAGGCCACCATGGCTTTTTAAAACACGTTCGTCTACTTTGTATTCTATCTGGACACAGCACTTTTCAGTTTTCACGGTGATCGGTTTTCAATGTAACGAGAGTTTTTTCAACACTGTTATTCACTACTATCGGAAAACACAGGGGTCAAGACCCTATTTGAAATTCGAAATTACTACTTTCAGCAGGTAAGATATACAAATTAAAATAGATTTACCTATCAGATTAAGGGTAAGTTGATTTAAACCGTCCGTTAAAGTTAACGTTGGCATTAAATATGGAACTGTATGGAATGACAGCTCGGCGGCCATATTTAACTATCAGGAGTCCGTCAAATGTGCATATAAATCAACAATTACACAAATTTTATCGCATTCGATTTTTGAAAAAAAAAATGAAACAACTGGTCTATTTGATAGGTACCTGTGTTTGTGTTTTATTCCACTTTATTTATGGTTGCCAGACTCAAAGGGTTGTCAGTGAAAACAGATTTATTAGAAGTTTTAGAAAGTTATCAATTGGTATTCAGTTTACCGAGAGCGGGCTCACAATACCTATGTGTGCATGAGTTACCTTTAGTTTTAGAATAGACTAAGTTATCTAAAACTTATCACCACACCACACTAAATACACAAATTATATTAACACGAAGCTTAGACGATTTCCTAATAGTATGAATAAAAAGGTGAATAATAAGAATAGATAGAGATCATCGCGCCTGGCCTTCAATTTTGCACGTCAACCACAAACGATTAGTTCTTGTTACGGGCTAGTAGAAATACCTAACACCTTTAACCCTGTGACGGGCGATGCCCTTTACGATCACGTTGCTAAAAAATAAAAACCTCCTTCAAACTCGGACAGACTGCGATGTCAATGTCAAATTCACTATAAATGATTATCATTTCTGTGGGTCGGTTCACTTGACACCGACTTCGCAGTCTGTCGGAGTTTGAAGGCTACAAAATTTTTTCGGCTACAGTTTCCAAACATTACTATAGATAAACATAAGTACGTAACTCTGTAGTTTTTTTTTTTAAATTTAAAACAAAATTAAGCTTGTAAAATGTACATGTGTACAGCTTTCAAACAGAACTTCAAATTAGTAATTCAAATTCTTGACAGATACTACTACTTACTACTACTACAGCCTATTTGCGTCCAACGCACTGCTGGGCACAGGCCTCCTCTCATCACGAGAGAGTTTGGGCTCTAGTCCCCACGCGGGCCCAGTGCGGATTGGGGACTTCACACACATCTTTGAATTACTTCGCAGATGCATGCAGGTTTCTTCACGATGTTTTCCTTCACCGAAAAACTCAGTGGTAAATTCAAATTGAATTTCGCATATAAGTAAACTTGGGGTGCGAGCCGGAATCGACCCCCGGCCCTCAGCATGAGAGGCGGTAGGTCGAACCACTACGCCGCCACGGCAATACCGAACCTATCTCTGTAATCTATGGTCCGCATCCATCATAGTTCGACAAGGAAGCCAAATGGCTCGATTTTAATCGCATCACTCGATTCACCCTTCCTCGCTGATTTCCAATCGACTCGTCATAAATCATATGTGCTAATTAAATTATTCCTTGAAACCATGATCAATCACTAAATTGGTGTATTGAGTTTGATTTGCGAGTATACTGTAATTGGGACGCTGGTAAAATTGATAATTTTGGAAAATCATTTGAGAGTTCAGTGACTTGGCTATGTTAATTCAATTACAATTAGTAATTAGTTACGCAGATAATTACATTTTCTTTGGTTATTTGATTAATTGGATTGAACTCTTTCTTTATTTATTTAATCGTACGGTAATGTGGTTACAGAGTCGCTTTATGAATCAATCAATCTATCAATCAATCAATGAAAAAGGTAGGTACAAAAATAAAATACCTACAAGTGGTGGACCATTATGAAACTTAAAGGGCTTGTTTTATAAAACTAAATGATACCAATATCATAATCCAATTTTCCGAGTAGGTATATATTAAAACATAAAATCTTATTAAAGAGGCTACACTTCGGAAAAAAATGTCCGCAATGTTATAAATGTTTTACATAGCGGTATATCCATTGCCCCTCAACCATTGGTCCTAAATTATAATTGACGTCTACGGCCCATTGGGCAGAGTTACGATCGCAAACATTTGAATATTAATCCAGTTATTGTTTATGTTGCTGACCCCTGGACTCGGCAGATAGAATGGACAGACGGTTTGTTATTGAACATAATAACCATAATTCTCTCATATGCGAACGCCAAATGTAATGAAAACATGCGATTTTGATATAGCTTTTGTGAATTGAATATTTATTGATATTTCTTTCGAAGGATGAGGATGTTACATTGCATACTCAATGACATACCTACTTAACTAACTAACTAAATTATCCGAATATGAAAGTTTGGAGGTTTGAAATTCAAAATGTTAAGCAAATATGGATGAATTTCAGCACACAGATTATAGAGATAGTATTGAGACTTTTTTAATTCCGGTAAACGCAGACGAATCCAGCCAGTTATTTTTGATACGGCTTCCGGCTGATTTAATATCTTAATATATTTATTTAATGTCTATAGGTAATAATTACTTTTTTCTCTAAATTTTGCACAATTAGCGTTCATTATATTAAATATTATAAGTAGCTATTTGTTTTAAACATGATAGAAACACATTAATTGTTGTGGTGGCTGTATAGACTTTTGCCGTTACCCACGATTCAAAGTATCACTATACGAGGGGCGTTCAAAATATTCTCGGTATTGGAATGAAAACAAACAAGTATGAACAGTTTGATATTTTTTATTTTTCAATATACTCCCCCCCTATGTTAATACACTTAAAAGATCGATCAATTTTTTTTTTAATCCCTCATAAAAATATTTTTTATCCTTGGTATAAAAGTGCTCCTCTACTGCCGCCTTCAACGCCTCATCGTCAAAAAATCGATTTCCACGCAGATCCTTTTTGAGATTGGGGAACAAAAAGAAGTCGCTGGGGGCTAAGTCCGGACTACACGGTGGATGAGTTATAGTTCCGAACCCACATTCAGCAATAGCTGCCTTGGCAATATGAGCAGTATGGACAGGGGCGTTGTCATGCAGAAGCAGAATACCTTTAGACAACTTTCCTCGCCTTTTTTCTTTTATTGCGTCCCTTAATTGATGTAGAATATTCGCGTAGTACTGTCCCGTGATATTTACACCTTTTTCTTTATAATCGATCAACAATACTCCTTCACAATCCCAAAATATTGTTGCCATGACCTTGCCAGCGGAAGGGACGACCTTGAACTTCTTGGGATGAGCTGAACCCTTAATGTGCCACTGCATGGACTCCTGTTTACTCTCTGGGTCATAATGATGAACCCAGGTTTCATCTCCAGTAACTATCTTTTGCAGCACCTCATCAGGATTTTCACCACACAGGTCAATAAAATCGGAACAGCAAGCTGCACGCACATCTTTTTGAAGTCGAGTCAGCATTCGCGGAACCCATCTTGCACTGACCTTTGACATATTAAGATGGTCATGGATAATGTCATGTACGGTACCAATAGAAAGATTGGTTACTTGAGCTATTGATTTTATCTTCACTCGACCATCTTCCAATATAAGGTTTTCCACCTGATCAATATTTTCTTGTGAAGTAGCTACTACAGGCCGGCCAGGTCTAGGGTCATCTTCAATACTCTCCCTGCCACGTTTGAATTCGCTTGACCACTTTTGAATTGTAGATAAAGAAGGAGCAGACTCACGGTAAACACAATCCATTTCCTCTTTTATGGTTTTTTGGTTTTTACCCTGTTTCGTCAAGAATTTTATTACGGAACGATGTTCTAATTTCGTTAACATTGTTAATTCACTCATTGTGTTCGTGTTTGTTCAGAAATTGCAGAAAAACAAAAGAACATCTCGGTTTGAATTATACTTTTTTTTAATGTCAAAGAATGAACCTTACCAGCCAGTAACAAAACAAATTCAAAAAGAGGTTATAAGATATCAATACCGAGAATATTTTGAACGCCCCTCGTATATATCAGTATTTCAAAAAAGAATAGTTTTCTACTCTAGAGCAGCGATGAACCACTTTCTTCACGCTAATTATATGTAAACAATGACCTTCTTGCAGAGACTGAGATGAAAAATGAAAAATATCATGATAATGATTAACTTACTATAGTTGAGCGTCAATAGGTACGTTATTTCTGAAAAAAAAAGCTTACACAATGTCACCATTATCATCATACATCTTATTGTAGGTACGAAAGGAACAGAATTCACCATTTCACAAAACCTTCTGGTCAACAAAAAAGCTAACAGTCAATATTATTGTAATAAAATTGAACCGGGATCAAAAGCACCCACAGCTCGCTCGGGTGACCATACCGCTTTATTGCACAACGATTAGGCGAAAGCTTTTGAAAGCTTCGACCACATTGTACTAGTTACTTAATTTTATATCAATGGACCAAGGGTTGTTATCCACTGAGTTTTGGAGCTCATTAAAATAGACCTTTATTCGCTTAAGTTAAGGTTGGGTTTTCTGTAGAGCTTTTTCAAGTGTCATTGAGTGACCACACGCTGACCGTAACAAGTGTACAAAGTAAATAAAATTTTATTTGCGATCCATTTTACGCAATTTCTTTCTTTTGTATGTGATTAATTTAAATAAGTCAGTTTTTATTGAGATCCGTATTTATTATGTACCTATAGCGTAGGCCTACGTACCTACTCAAAAAATCTTTCGTAATTAGAGGAGGCCTGTGTCCAGCAGTGGGATGCCACGGGCAGTTTTGGTTTACATTTACTACTACTACAGCCTATTTACGTCCCACTGCTGCGGACAGGCCTCCTCTCATCACGAGAGAGTTTGGGCTATAGTCCCCACGCGGGCCCAGTGCGGGTTCGGGACTTCACACACATCTTTGAATTACTTCGCAGATGCGTGCAGGTTTTCTCACCATGTTTTCCTTCACCGAAAAGCTCAGTGGTAAATTCAAATTGAATTTCGCACATAAGTAAACCTAGAGGTGCGAGCCGGAATCGAACCCCCGACCCTCTGCATGAGAGGCGGTCGGTAGGTCGAACCACTACCACCACGGCTTCAAAAAGTAGATGGCCCGGTTCCTATATCCACGAAACGCCTCGTTTTGCCTACGGACGGTTGATTTTTGACATTTATTCCATAGAGAATCTGTCAAATTTTAACCGTCCGAAGGCAAAACGAGGCGTTGTTTGGATATAGGAACCGGCCCAGAGGACTAAGTATTTTCATTTTCAAATCCACCACTAACTCACCACATCTGCCTATTTAAGTATCAATGCTGGGCTTAGGCCTCTTCTCGACACCAGAGGGAAGTTTTTAGTTTCCACGCGGGTCCAGTGCAGATTGTTTACACAGATTTCAATTACTTAGAAATGGGTGCAGGTTTCGTCTGGGTGTTTTCCGTTAGCATAACGCACAGTGGTAAAAAAAAAACTTGATTTCTCAGAGGCGAGCCGAATGAGAGGCGGTATGAGAAACGATTGGGCTACGGTTACGACGACTACCTACGGTATTTTCATATATAAACGTAGCCAATGCCAATTCATGCCATAGATAAAACCTCTATAGACCTAATCTCCCGCCGTGAACCTGACGACAGGCCCGGTTCCTATATCCACGAAACGCCTCGTTTTGCCTACGGACGGTTGATTTTTGACATTTGTTCCATAGAGAATCTGTCAAATTTTAACCGTCCGTAGGCAAAAGGAGGCGTTTCGTGGATATAGGAACCGGGCCTTAGTGAATAAGGTCGTGTGAATCCGATGTAAGAGTGTGGTTACGACAATTTACTACCTTTCACGCACAAAGATGTAACTTCACGGGACATAACATTCACTTTACAATTAATTATTAATTTCTATGTGTCAAGGGACCTCATAAAAATTGCATAATCATAAAACTGTAATCGTAAACCACGCATCCTGTAATCAAATAATAAGTCAATTCGAATACAGCGCAACAATTGCATCAAATTTATAACTGGCAACATCTAGTAAATTTTAATCGAGTTAATCGGTAATCGAATTGAGCGGTCAGCGTGAATGGAGGCTGATTGTCGCCATTATCGTGGCCCCTCGTTCCAAATTTAAATTTGAATTTGTTCGAATGTTTAATTGTTATTTCTTTCGAAACAATTTGGCTATTTTTGAGACATGGCAGTACTACCGTGCAAGACTCTCAGATTGTAAATACATTAAGTATTTGAGCATTTAGACCTATTTAGTAAGTACATTACAAACCTGGTGGTGAATTCGTTAATGTCCCAGATCGCAGATGTTTGTGGCCTGTACCGAAGAGGAGAGGAGGTTACCGTGGTCTGTCTAAAGTTTTAAGTCTTGCCTCGGCCAAGGGTGACATAAAGCTACTTTTAGAATATACGATCAGAGTCCAAGAAATATCGATCGAAAAGTAGCCGAAGGAATTTACTATTATTGTTATTGTACAACGGCTCACTACGAGTATGTCCATGGGCCACAATTATCACACAGGTGGGCGGTGTGCACGTGCCATAGGGTAGGTACTCACTCAGGTCTCTAAGTTTACGAATTTGGCAGAAATGCGCCACCCGCAAAATTGCCACACAGAAAAAAAAGTTTACGAATCTACTTAGAACAAGTAAGTAACTAAGACACCTCAAGGAATTTAGTAGAAAGTCTACCTAAAAGTTCATTAGCGTGCTATTGTAGAACATTTTGGCTGTTAATGTATGCATACGGTCTACACATAACGTTGATTTGTTGACAGCCAAGGGTCTTAATAAATTAATTATTCAATGAAAAGTTAAAACATGAAATTGATTTCACTTTCAGTCGACATTGTGGAGTCAGAAACTTTGACGAGTGCAAGACAACCGCGTCGAATTCGAATTAATGTTGCTATTATTGTTCTTGTGAGTTCATTCATAGCTTATTTAATTCATTTGTAAAGAAGTGCACTGAGGGGCACTCTAAAATCGAGTTTTTGTTATTGTAGTATTGCAATTCACATTCACACTATGTCAAATATGAGTAGTAGGTATTTGTAGATTTTTAGTTGTACCTACCTAACTGACTATAACTAAGTAGTAAGTTCATGGTTTTATTTTGGTACTTCACAATTTAGGCAAAAGATTTAACGACTCCTGACCAGCTAAAATCTATCAAGTCGTTTAGGCTACAGAGCTTAGTGTGCCACTGAAATATGTACTTATAGGTGCATCCCATAGACGTAAATAATATAGAACCGGTCTAACGTACACGTAATATGTCCCCACTTCCACGGTGTCCAATCCAAAGTTCTGTCACCGAGCGTGCGTGACAATAAGCGTTTTTAAAAAAACTTTTATCGAAACTGTTTCTCAGTATCTAAAAACTCGTCTCGTTGTTGGAAAAATGTGACCCAGCTTTAGTGTCACGATACAAGTTTAACTTTGGATTGGACACCAAGGAAGTGGGGAAACATGACATGTATCTGTTAGGCCGGGTCCATACGAAGTATTATTTATGTCTATGGTGCATCCATTTTAATGTTATAATTGTTATAAAATACGAAAGTAACTCTGACTGTCTGTCTGTTATCTCTTCACGCTTCCACCACCCGCTGGATCTAGGTATTTGGATGATAAGGAGATAGTTGGAGTCCCGCCCGGGAAAGGACATAGGCTACTTTTTATCCCAGAAAAACGCAGTTCCACGCGGGTGAAGTCGCGGACAGAAGCTGGTCACGCATAAATCATCAATAACGTACCTAACTCTTTTAAACTTTGGACTTTGTGAAAGAAAAAAAAAGATTATTTCCTCTTAGCGTTGCTTTACGTTATTTTACGTATCGACTCCTAGCGCCATCTATTTATTCATCGTCAAAGCAAATGAACACATATCCCCACTAACAGAGGGCATTTCGCAGTGGGCCTTTGTTATGTATAATGCAGTATAATGTTAAAATTAATATTACTAGTTAAAATATTATTCTTGAAAATAAATGCAGTTTATAAATCTGAAATATTATATTATCGGATCGTATTCTTGACAAAGACTAACTTCCGGCTATAGACTACAGATCCTAGACTGTCATTGTCAAAATTGACAGTACTGACACCCAATGAAATCTGACCGCGGTAATGCACGGTATTCGTATCGATTTTCACTGCCGTAAATATTAAAACTTGATCTGCATTAGCTTTACATCGTTCCAAGTAGACATACTACCCTCGTCTCGATGTCGACTCAGTCGAAAACAAAAGGCATACCAATGCTAGACCTCAAAATGTACGTGCGCGTTGTTGCCGCTGTCTTTTCTGTAAGTTTATTAAACTTTCTTATTTACTGTGAGATATTAAATAGACTTTGGGATAATGA
Source organism: Aethes cnicana (assembly GCA_963971205.1). Classification (NCBI taxonomy): domain Eukaryota; kingdom Metazoa; phylum Arthropoda; class Insecta; order Lepidoptera; family Tortricidae; genus Aethes; species Aethes cnicana. The sequence goes on from OZ020274.1 coordinate 15,994,721, forward strand.
TTACTTTTTAGTAACTTGATACGCTTATCCTGTAGTCCTTATACGTAATATGAAACGAAACGAACGAAAATATGGTGATACCTTGTGTGTTATGATGTGGTGACGATTGTGTATTTATTTAATTTATTTGATTGCAGATATCGTCGACAACAGCTTTTGTGATGGCATTACTTCGGTTATTGAAGCCGGAATTGTTCTATTTAGAACCGTTATCTGGCAGCAATATAGGTGTGTACCTCTATTCATTATTATTACATTAATAATACTAATTAATTACTGATGCCTTGACATTAATTTTATGTATTTATATTTATTTTAAAGAATTTGTGACGGAACCAATTTCAACAACAAGTATTGTTTTTTTTAATTATCAGATGTATTTTATCATTGATCTCAATTTAAGTATATTAATACAACAAGGTATGCATGCAGGCCTATTACTAAATGATAATATATGAAATTTCTGAACAGTTTTCATTTTAATATGTAAGTTTTGAAATTCTGTTTTTTTTATTCGTTGAGAAATCTAAATTATTTTATTATATAAGAATTTGCCTAATTTAAGTCTTAATAATTGTCCGTTTATTCCTGTGAGATTCAGTTTTTCACAGACTGTAACCTCAGTATTTATTCGTAATTTAGATTAGAATCTTCGGCTACGAAGCTTCGAAGGCTAAGGCTCGAGCACTGCTTGACCAATTTGGCTGATTCTTTTAGTGTTATGTGCCCTGTGATCCCGGGAAGGTTTAGAAAAAAAATATCTGGAAAAGTTAAAAGGAAAATTACGTTTGTAAGGGAATCCATGGCGATACAAAGTTCACCGGGCCAATTAGTGCAAAATAAAAATTAAAGTACACCATTTCAAACAAATTCCAGGCATCCACTACTTCATATCGGGTCTAATGGTGGTCTCCAGCGCCATAGGCCTCCTCAACAGCTGCGTTGTAATGAACCGCAGCACAGCCCTGAACGCGGGCAGGAACATCACAACGTGGCTGCTGCTTGACTCCCTGTTCGAGACGAGTCGGGTGGTGTACGTGTTCGTCTGTGAAGTGGTGCTGAAAGGGAAAGGCCCGTTGCAGCTCTATGATTTGCTGATAAGTGCAGCACAGTATTGTGAGTAATGAGTCTTTTCAAATTCCTTATTTGATAGAATCAGGTTTTACTTGAGGAAATTCCCTTCCACTACGTAGAGTGGTAAGAACTTTCGGTTTGCTTGCTGCACGTTTGTCATCTGTTGTATTGTATTGTCTATTTTATTGGTTTTTCGTTTGAAGATTCAGTAAAATGTTCAATATTGTTATACTGACAGCATTAGTGTGGCTAGTTGATATCCAATTTGTAGCGTAAAAGCAATGAAATTCACTGTCATTATGTTTATTTTCTGTTTTTAAAGATCATATTATGTGGTTTATACATCCATACTTATACACATGAAACTATGTTTGTTTGTTTGTCCTCCATTCACATCGGAACAACTGGACTGATTTGGAAATTTGGTATGGAGATAGTTTAGTGAGACCCTGGGAATTACATAGCATACTTTTTATTCAGATATTTTTAGGGAACGGGTTTTCTAAGGGTCAAAACAGTTTTTCAGTATTTCTATAACTATTTATAATACCATATCGGGTACGCAAATTCTAGGTCTACGCGGGACGAACTCGCGGGCGACGGCTAATTTAAAATATTTAATTGTGTAATCATTTGTTTTCTTTTTCAGTGTTGGACAGCTTTTTGTACTGCCAAATGATACTCCGGCACTAGTACAGGCTGCTACATTGTTTTACAATCCATCAGTATATAGTACTATATAAAAGTTTTATTAGATTTAGTAAGATCTTCCAAAGGTAAAATGGCAAGGCTATTTTTTCTCCAAATTATGATCTGAGATTGTATTTTTCTAAATAGGGTGATATAGAAATTAGTCATTCTATCATGCACTTGTATATCGGTGTCTCATGTTATGTGTATTAGTTAAGAATCAACAAAGTTATTTAAAATAATTTCGATGGTCATTATTAATTGCTATCACAATTTACTTAGATTATTATTTTAATCAAGTCGGAAAGTTAGGTATGTAGTATTTCTGTCCCCAAAACTTAACATTCTTTTAAACTGGTTTCACACGTGTAGTAGAGAAACAAACTGTATTGGTGTAAAACCGCATCAATATCCGTTCAGTAGTTTTCGACTTTATCGCAATTAAGGTGCTTACCCACTAGGCCGTACCATACCATGACCGTAACCGTAGCTTCGGTATACGACGGTGCTCATACGTTACAGTGTCCATGCCCACTGTAACGTATGAGCACCGTTGTATGCCAAAGCTACGGTTACGGTCATGGTATGGTACGGCCTAGTGGGTAAGCACCTTTAGACACACATGGTGCGCCGGGGGTCATTGTTTTATCCATACTAATATTATAAATGCTAAAGTAACTGAGTCTCTGTATATTACCTCTTCACGCTTAAACCGCTGGACCGATTTAAGTGAAATTTGGCATGGAGGTAGTTCGAGTCCCAGAGAAGGTCATATAAGTTTCTTTTTTTTCTCGGAAAAACGGATATGACATAGGTAACTTCTTCCTTGTGTTCACTTATAGTTTCAGATATGGAGTGAGAAATGTGTCTTGGTAAGGAGCGCAAACTTATTTGGCGAAACAGTTGAAAACGTGTCCAGCGGATTTGATAAGCAACAAAACAAAACACACTCGCCTCACAACCGTTTTCGCTGCGTTTTCGCCTCAGCAGCGCCATCTGAAGGCGCTACTGCAGACTATCCGCCTACGTGGCTTGACTGGAGTGGCGACCGCAGCGCCCCCAATCTACCCGATTTGGTGTCCACTTTTGAAACTATAAAGATTGTGCTCCTTTACATCAACCCTCCATAGTTTCAGATTTCTCCATGCTTTTGAATGAATCATGAAATTTGGTATTTGCGTATCATAGCATAGTAAGTAAATGCGTGAACATATTATGTGCGTGTGTAGGTAATGTCGTTTAGGATTTTTTTGTTAAGGATATATTGGGGACAGACATGACATGCTGAAAAACATTATGCTAATATTTGTGGTCTAATTTTTATCATTTTAACCGGTCACATACATACATCACTTTATTACTTTAGTTTTAAACTGTAAATTAGAGATTACAAATGTGAGATTATGTAAGTTACATTCCATTGTAAAAGCTGTGATTATTCAAGTTAAAGGAATATTGTAAGCTGTGTTTGTTAATGCCTGTTACGTGTTTAAACAGCGATAAAGCGTATCACGCAGTCGATTTACTCATTTATATTGGTAATTAAATTCTCGTTAAATATTATTATGCTGGGATGTCATTGATTAGTCTGTTAAGGAAAAAAATAACATTAGACTTTAATGATGTAAAACAAAAATCTTCGTGATTGTTTGTATTTCTTTAGGTGATACAAATATAAACAATCAAACTTATTAGGCCCAGTAGTTTAGCAGATCGATGAAACGGTCATTATTCGCCTATTTTCTTAAACAACTTCAATAGTACATTACAGACCTAGGGTGGTGAAATCGTAAATGTCCCAGATCGCAGGTTTCTGTGGCCCGAACCGTAGGTGAGGGCGATAAATATGCGATCTGGGGCTTTACGAATTACCGCCCGTGGTTTGTCAAAAGTTTTACATCTTGCCTTGGCCAAGAAGTGAGATTTTCTCTCCGCGTAGCGGGCAGAATAATATAACAACATTTTCGCTCTCTCTCTTGCCTCTTGCTTTTTATGTTATTGTTTTGGTAGGCAAACGATCGCACAGGCAAGGGCGGATCCAGCTTTTCATACAACCCCCCCCCCCCCCCTTTTGCGTCAGGGGTTAAAAATAAATAATAGCAATAGACCTAGTCCTGCCGAGGGGAGGTCATGACCCCCATGACCCTCCCCCCCTGGATCCGCGCTTGCGCACAGGCCTCCTAATGGTAAGCGGACCCCGCGGCCCATGGACGAATTAAGAATAAGAAATCATACTTATGGTTTCGAAAGGTTGGCACCTTGAGACCGAAGCTGCTTTGCTCTTTATAGACGTTAATATGGGGGCACCATTCCTTGATAGAGATACTCTACTATAGGAAGTCCCACCCCTCCACAATTCAAAACTACTACTACTACAGCCTATCTGCGTCCCACTGCTGGGCACAGGCCTCCTCTCATCACGAGAGGGTTTGGGCTATAGTCCCCACGCGGGCCCAGTGCGGATCGGGGACTTCACCGAACAGCTCAGTGGTAAATTCAAATTGAATTTCGCACATAAGTAAACTTAGAGGTGCGAGCCGGAATCGAACCCCCGACCCTCGGCATGAGAGGCGGTAGGTCAAACCACTAGGCCACCACGGCTTCAAAACGCAATTCAAAACGCTTCAATGTATTTGGAAAGTACCTCAGCTCAATACTACTGTGAGCATGCGACGACTCTGCAGCACGTAATCTTGTATAAAGTTTGAGCGAGGAGTCAATAATAGACAATAGTACATTACAGACCTAGGGTGGTGAATTCGTGAATGTCCCAGATCGCCGGTTTCTGTGGCCCGAACCGAACATTACCGCCCGTGGTTTGTCAAAAGTTTTACGTCTTGCCTTGGCCAAGAAGTGAGATTTTCTCCGCGTAGCGGGGAGAAAATACCACTTTACGGCCAAGGGTGACGTAAAATATTTTTTTTATGTTTTGTCATGGAAATAAACAGATTTGAAAAGAAAGTAAGTATTTAAAGCACCACCAACACTCACCGCTTGTTTGACGGCTGTCTCAGCACGCACACATGCGTTGAGAGTGTCGGTGGTGCTTTTAATACTTCACTACATAGTATTAAACAAAGTCGCTTCCTGTTGTCTGTCTGTCCCTATGTATGCTTAGATCTTTGAAACTACGCATCGGATTTTGATGCGTTTTTTTAATAGATGATAGATTCAAGAGGAAGGTTTTAGTATATAATTTGTTATAGTTTAACGCTCAATTCCCGCGGGAACTCTATAACCAAATTCCACGCGGACGAAGTCGCGGGCAGAAGCTAGTTCCAAATAAATTGTAGCGTTTTGAACTGTGGAGGGGTGGGACGTCCTATAGTAGATTATCTCTACGTAATTGTACGATGAAATGTATAATTTTTCCGTTGATTTTGAGTAGATTTTCATCATATTCATATTCATATTCATTTATTGAAGCTTCCATGGTATTACATAGTAGGTAGGTACAGATGGAACAAGACCTTATAGTACGGGCATGGACCCTGCTAGGGCGGAGCAATACTTAAGACTACACTTAAAACCTAATCCTGTACATATTACTCAGAAACATAAAACAAAAGAAAAAACTCATTAGTATACAATTTTAAAATAAATATTCGTGTATGTCATTAAACAATTTTAAAATAAATATATATTCCTGCATTATACTTACATCGTTAGCAAGCAGTGCATTTTGTGAAAGTGTGTACATTTTGGTACACAGTTACTCTGCACATTATATACTCTAAAACTCGTATTTTTAATTTATAAACCTGGATTATACGTATAATTGATAACTTACAGGTTTTAAACCTACAACTCTCATCTTCTATATTTTGCATGCGCTTAATTTTTCTTTTGAAATTACCGTTTGTAGTGTACGGTGGAGGACAAAAAAGATGTGTAATTTTGAAACCTATTTCCTTGTATTAAGTGCGTACCTTTTTGTACTCTACAGTTCACTACAAATGACTGTACAGTTCAAGTGAGAAATTGTGTTCAACATCAACAACAATCATTATACTCTGTAGTTTTGACTATGGAGAGTTGCGGTGGAGATAAAGGAGTCACATCTGTAAAATGTCATTGCAGACGCGGCTGAGGATGAAAACGGGGGGGGGGGGGGGGGTGAGGCTAGTGTGTTGCCCATACGGGGTCAAGCATAACGGTCACACCATCAATCCCATACTGGTACTTTTTTTTACCAACTGGAAAAAAAACATGCTTAGAATCGATAGCCGATCCTGTGAGTAAAATATCGTCGCGTCGTTTTGCTTGACCCTATACAATCCGCTGGACACTTTTTCAACTGCTTCTACTACTACTACTACAGCCTATTTGCGTCCCACTGCTGGGCACAGGCCTCCTCTCATCACGAGAGGGTTTGTTCTATAGTCCCCACGCGGGCCCAGTGCGGATTGGGGACTTCACGCACATCTTTGAATTACTTCGCAGATGCGTGCAGGTTTCCACACGATGTTTTAGGTTGCTTCGACATATAAGATTGCGTCCTTTATCTCTACCCTCTATAGCTTTGGCTATAACTTATGTCATAAATATTTCCCATGTAATCTGTGCTAATAAGTATAGAGAAATTTCCTCTCATAAACAGAGGTCTGTGCTATGTGGTGACCTTCAAGATAGCGTATCTACACCGTAACATATCCAGGATCTCATTATACTAATTAATACTCAAATAGTACCTAAGGAATATCTATTTAGGTAAAATATATAATACCTACCATTGACCTATAAGAAGTAATAACATATGGACGAACAGTGCCTAACAGAATGTCTCAAAATATATGGAGCAAACTGACATTGGAAAATACGTTCCAATATGCTAATAACGCCTCTTTATAACGAAGGCCAAACGGGTGCCCGAGCTGTTCGGGCACCCATTTTGACGGGGCCATTTTTCTCCGGCTGATTGTGAATCCTTACTTATAATAGATCAATGGTAACATTCTTAAATTTAAAAACTTTTCAGGATGTTCATCTAAATATGTTACGATGTAGGCCTACGCAATTATTGACTATCTTTGAGTGCGTTAGAAGGCTGTTGTCTATAGTTATCAATACTATGAGTATTATTTTATTAGAATGTAAGAAAAACTCATCGAATATCGACTGATTTATCCCCACCGATTGTCTCACAAATATCTCATTTTTTTTTAAATCTAAATTCTAGTCAAAATTTTTCCGGCGTTTCCATTTTGTATTCAACGTTATTGGATTGTTAACTTTTTTTACTCTGGAGAATTTTGCCTGTACACTGACACAACATAGAAGGCACGTGACGAAGCTCTTAAGCCGTTGAAGCAGAGTCCATTTTTGCTTAATCCACGCGCCTTCTCTAAGTTGTGTAAACCTCTACATAGTTTTGCCACTTCTAAAGAAAGATTCAATATGTTATGGTGGAACAATAAATGTTATATAACATAGCAATATAAATGATAGTTTTATTTTTATCGATTGCGCCAAGCTATTTGGAAAGTGAAGTGATTTTGAACATTAATAGTGTCAAGAATAAGTAGGCTGCGTGGTCTTCACGTACCTTCACTTCCCAAGTGTAAATTAGAACCTTAACCCCGACTAGTACATTACGTACACGTACCTTCACTTCCCAAGTGTAAATTAGAAGCTTAACCCCGACTAGTACATTACGTACACGTACCTTCACTTCCCAAGTGCAAATTAGAAGCTTAACCCCGACTAGTACATTACGTACACGTACCTTCACTTCCCAAGTGTAAATTAGAAGCTTAACCCCGACTAGTACATTACGTACCTTCACTTCCCAAGTGTAAATTAGAAGCTTAACCCCGACTAGTACATTACGTACACGTACCTTCACTTCCCAAGTGTAAATTAGAAGCTTAACCCCGACTAGTACATTACGTACACGTACCTTCACTTCCCAAGTGTAAATTAGAAGCTTAACCCCGACTAGTACATTACGTACACGTACCTTCACTTCCCAAGTGTAAATTAGAACCTTAACCCCGACTAGTAAATTACGTACACGTACCTTCACTTACCAAGTGTAAATTAGAAGCTTATCCCCGACTAGTACATTACGTACACGTACCTTCACTTCCCAAGTGTAAATTAGAAGCTTAACCCCGACTAGTACATTACGTACACGTACATTCACTTCCCAAGTGTAAATTAGAAGCTTAACCCCGACTAGTACATTACGTACACGTACCTTCACTTCCCAAGTGTAAATTAGAAGCTTAACCCCGACTAGTACATTACGTACACGTACCTTCACTTCCCAAGTGTAAATTAGAAGCTTAACCCCGACTAGTACATTACGTACACGTACCTTCACTTCCCAAGCGTAAATTAGAACCTTAACCCCGACTAGTACATTACGTACACGTACATTCACTTCCCAAGTGTAAATTAGAAGCTTAACCCCGACTAGTACATTACGTACACGTACCTTCACTTCCCAAGCGTAAATTAGAACCTTAACCCCGACTAGTACATTACGTACACGTACCTTCACTTCCCAAGTGTAAATTAGAAGCTTAACCCCGACTAGTACATTACGTACACGTACCTTCACTTCCCAAGTGTAAATTAGAAGCTTAACCCCGACTAGTACATTACGTACACGTACCTTCACTTCCCAAGTGTAAATTAGAAGCTTAACCCCGACTAGTACATTACGTACACGCACCTTCACTTCCCAAGTGCAAATTAGAAGCTTAACCCCGACTAGTACATTACGTACACGTACCTTCACTTCCCAAGTGTAAATTAGAAGCTTAACCCCGACTAGTACATTACGTACCTTCACTTCCCAAGTGTAAATTAGAAGCTTAACCCCGACTAGTACATTACGTACACGTACCTTCACTTCCCAAGTGTAAATTAGAAGCTTAACCCCGACTAGTACATTACGTACCTTCACTTCCCAAGTGTAAATTAGAACCTTAACCCCGACTAGTACATTACGTACACGTACCTTCACTTCCCAAGTGTAAATTAGAAGCTTAACCCCGACTAGTACATTACGTACACGTACCTTCACTTCCCAAGTGTAAATTAGAAGCTTAACCCCGACTAGTACATTACGTACACGTACCTTCACTTCCCAAGTGCAAATTAGAAGCTTAACCCCGACTAGTACATTACGTACACGTACCTTCACTTCCCAAGTGCAAATTAGAAGCTTAACCCCGACTAGTACATTACGTACACGTACCTTCACTTCCCAAGTGTAAATTAGAACCTTAACCCCGACTAGTACATTACCTACACGTACCTTCACTTCCCAAGTGTAAATTAGAACCTTAACCCCGACTAGTACATTACGTACACGTACCTTCACTTCCCAAGTGTAAATTAGAACCTTAACCCCGACTAGTACATTACGTACACGTACCTTCACTTCCCAAGTGTAAATTAGAACCTTAACCCCGACTAGTACATTACGTACACGTACCTTCACTTCCCAAGTGTAAATTAGAAGCTTAACCCCAACTAGTACATTACGTACACGTACCTTCACTTCCCAAGCGTAAATTAGAACCTTAACCCCGACTAGTACATTACGTACACGTACCTTCACTTCCCAAGTGTAAATTAGAAGCTTAACCCCGACTAGTACATTACGTACACGTACCTTCACTTCCCAAGTGTAAATTAGAAGCTTAACCCCGACTAGTACATTACGTACACGTACCTTCACTTCCCAAGTGCAAATAGAAGCTTAACCCCGACTAGTACATTACGTACACGTACCTTCACTTCCCAAGTGCAAATTAGAAGCTTAACCCCGACTAGTACATTACGTACACGTACCTTCACTTCCCAAGTGTAAATTAGAACCTTAACCCCGACTAGTACATTACCTACACGTACCTTCACTTCCCAAGTGTAAATTAGAACCTTAACCCCGACTAGTACATTACGTACACGTACCTTCACTTCCCAAGTGTAAATTAGAAAATGAACTAGCTTAACCCCGACTAGAACCCATTTTGAAGTCTATAATCGGGCCCCTATCTTTTACATAGCCATAGAGCAAATTATTATATTACAGGGAGCCTATATTCGCCCGCCAGTCGTGACGTTACTTTGACTGCTTTGACAGTATTACCACAGAATATTTTAATAGTACTACATACAGAATTGCCACGGAATCACCCGCCTGAATCTCGCCGGCGCGCAACTCGCGCCCAACTCGCCCTTACCGTCGTTTGTTTCATTCGGAGATGGAGACTGAATCATCACAGACATTTACAAGTATACAGACGTCCTCGCACGCAAACATTGACACTTCATTCGAATTGTGTTCGAAATCGTGCCTTTAAAGGCCGTGTCCGCCCTGTGGTACTTACGCAAATGATACCGAACGGTTGGATGTATATTCGCTAGTTCTAGGCCAGATTCAGTTTTCTCTTTGGCTTGGTACCCATTACTCAATTGAAACAGCCAAACTTGAACTTTGAAAGTTTCACAAAGTCCCAAATAAGGTAGAGGAATAAAACAACAAAGTTATCATCATATCTCTTTAATCAGTGAGTCCGTCCAAAAATATAATGCGTAGCAACGCCTAGTCAAGTGCACTTCCTAACAACTGTACAATACAAGCACCGCCGGCGCACGCACCTTGTATGTACAACTACCGAGAGAAAGTCGCTCTAGTTATTGCAGCGTCCGATAGATGGCGCTTAAAAGAGTCAATGTATCAAGAAATAATAGGAGACGGCAGAACTATATACATTTAACCCTTGCATTTCTAAGTGACTGATAGACAACGCACATCCGAAACTACTGGTAGTTGAAAGCTGAAATTTACCATAGGATTTCCCAGAACGGGAGAAAACTTACATTTATTGATAATTAATTTGCTAAATTCAATAAAAATAATAATAATAAAAACAAAGTAATTAAGTAACTGAATTTTACCTGTTTTTATAGGTAATAGATTTATCAGAAAAAGAATAAATATTAAAGATAGTTGTACACTCAAGGCAGCAGACATTATACCTATATTTGTCAAAAGCCTTACCAATGTGTAGTTCATTAAAAACAACACATTGACAAGAACCAAGATCATAGCTAAAAGCACATTTAAATCAAGAAAATGTTTTTTTTTTGTGTCCAGTTTCAAACTTCGGTTATTCCAGACTTTGAAATATCTGAAGTGGACTATACTTGTGATAAGAGCTTATTGTCCCGACTACAATGTGCTTTAAGCGTAACAACCAAACGTTCAACTAAGCACTCCATATCAACAATAAACATCTCATGAACAAACGACAAAGCTATTTTTTGGATTCTAGACCTTATGATGAATGTGAAACTATGCATTTTGGCATGATTTCCTAAGACCTAGTCCATGTTAAATTTGATAAGTTAAGGCGATAATTCGCTAGGTAACTTTTCTCGAAACGATACCTTAATCTCGTATAAATAAGATTGCTCATTGCATAAACTCAAACTTGACATAATGGGGACTATCGTTTCTTTGCTCACCAGTTGGCGCCACTGTTGACTAAGGTCCAGAGGCATAGCTGTCAAAGGCGACATTATAAGATCGGCGCCGAAACAAAGTTTTAAATCTTGAATATCATTAAGTTTATTAATTATAAATAACTATCATCATATCGAGTAGCTATGCCGCAATGTTGTGCAGTTCCATTTTGTATGGTTTTTTTTTTCAAAGCGTTCACATTCATAGCCATATAATCCATATTTACGATAATTTCACGAAGGCGATCACTTTTCAACAGGTAAATTATGATTTATATCACGAAAACCGCCAAAACCATTGAAAACTGAATGTTATTGGACCTCACGCGACACTAGCGCCTCTAGTGGCAAATTCACACGCGATAGCCTTCATTGGCTATTCCGATTTCAACATTATCGCCTTAATTTATGAAAAAGTGACACTTTCAAACTACTAGACTGTCGTAATTCAAAGGTCTTACGTAAAAGAAAACCAGCAACATCTTAATAATAATTGAATATGGCTAACTTATCCAACTGCAACCATTACTTCAGCGCCATTTTGAATTTTTCGTGTGACCTTGCTGGCGTAACGCACATTGTGTGCATTAATCTGGTAGGGCCAACTTCGAATATACTCTTTTTTTAAATTGATATTCATTATGGTGCACTGAAATAAAGGTTTATCACACGTGCGTCTATACTAACCAACAAACCAACGCGTCAAAAGCATCGCCCAAGCAAACCTCCAAACAAATACGTATTATATTACTATTCTTACCCTGTATAATTACAAAAAGAAATAGGCCGAACTTTTGTTTTCCAATACAATCAATAAGAATTAATTCAGCAGACGATTTCATACCAAACCGTTAAAAGCTGTAAAAATGGACTGTAAAATTACAAATGTAAAATGGCGTCTACGTCAATTTCGTTATAACCTTAAAAAAATATTTGTTATTTAGTTAATACTTTTATTGTGGAGTTTCGTTATTTGATGGCACGAATTAAAAATTTAATGACTTCCAATATCATGGGATTGACTAAAAAGGCCCTTCTCAGCGCCGTGCTTTTAAAAACAAAGATATACTCTCAACAGAAATGAATACTTTGTATAGGATTTCATTGCTGTTGAGCGTATTTAATCTAAATTTCTTAAATCTATGGTTGAAGTACGAAAATACTATGATATACATTTTAATGGCACTTCTATTTTCTGATGAAGGCTTGATCTTGATGGGTTTTTATATTACGAACTCTGACCCCGCGGACTTCGTACCGCTTTAGAATTTTGTATTGGGTATGAAAAATAGCTTACGTCCTGTTCTCAGACCTACTGAACATACACTCCAAATTTCATAAAAATCGGCCGAGCCGTTTTGGAGAATTTGGTTACAAACATTGACACGAGAATTTTAAATATTAGATTTATATTGAAGACATGGTATTTGATCCTTTACTTACACAAGTTGTAGGGCCAAATTAGTAGTCTTTCATATTGATAGATGTCGCCATTTGGATTGAAAAACTTGTCAATCCAAAAATACTACCATTTTTATTCAAAATACAAACAAATCATATTCACAATGTTCCTATTTAGAATTTTAATAACTATTTCTTTTTCTTAGTTGTGTACTAGCGACACCTATCGACTTTGTATCTAAGCTGTTGGTAAATTCATGAAACTCACAACCAGCTACTGAAAAACTGTACAAGAGTGAATATAATCTAATTTTATATAATATACAATTTGCGAGACGATGACTTGAGATCTAAATTTATACAAAAAGGAACTTAAGTAAAATAAACAATTAAATAGTGCAAACAAACATTGCTAGTTCTTAGAATAATTCATTAAATTAAATTGACAGAGAACAAATGTAAAAATGCGAGTAATTATTACGTTATCATTGTGATATGGAAATCTAATCTATGGTGCCTAAGTTCATTATGCCATAAATTATAGGTCTATTTGCATCAGCAAAGGTTCGAACTATAATAACCAACAATCAAGCACTACCACAGAATAAACATGATATGAGATACTCAGGCCGTGGTGGCCTAGTGGTTCGACCTACCGCCTCTCATGCAATGGGTCGGGGTTTCGATTCCGGCTCGCACCTCTAAGTTTACTTATGTGCGAAATTCAATTTGAATTAACCACTTTGCTTTTCGGTGAAGGAAAACATCGTGAGGAAATCTGCACGCATCTGCGAATTAATTCAAAGATGTGTGTGAAGTCCCCAATCCGCACTGGGCCCGCGTGGGGACTATATCTCAAACACTCGTGATGAGAGGAGGCCTGTGCCCAGCAGTGGGACGCAAATAGGGTGTAGTAGTAGTAGAGATACTCACAACTATAGATCATAGACTTCGTGCCCGACCGCCGCTGCGGTGCGACAGACGTTGGGGGGCGGGACGACAGCGGGGACGGGGAGGGTTGCGGGGAGACTGAACACGCGCATTGCACGAAACACAACAGTGTCCAAACAAAGCTACGTATGACCGACTCGCGTGCCTAGATATGACATATGACTATGGTAGAATTAGGGTGAGTAGATTCAAGCACAGTTGACGGACTCCTGGTCGTTAAATATGGCCGCCGAGCTGTCATTCCATACAGAAACGTCATTTTGTCCCATAGTGAAATATTTAACGTTAACGTTACCTTTAACGGGCGGTTTGAATCAACTCAACCTTAAAAAGAAAGGACTGATGATACTTGACATTTCTTTTCTGTCAAATCGAACTTAGTCAAACGAAAGAGATGGGATGAGTTACGTGTCATTTATGACGAGTCCCCTACGCCACCGTTCCTTTGTGCAGAGTTTCTCGGGCGTGCGCTTGGCTAAGCTGTGCTGTATGACGTCATCAATATCACGTGCTCCCCTGCCGCCCGACTCTCTTACCCCCACGGTCGGGCTCGAAGTTGACAAGCCATAAGTGATATGACCTGTTGGTTGCCCACTTAGATGGCTACCACGCATTGCTATGTCACAAGACTCGCAAGCAGCCTCTCAATGTCCCGACATTTAAAGACCGCATGACTTCTTTCCACCAGGCGGGCCGAGTGTCCGTCTGTCGGTAAGTAAAAAGAGCGAACCTGCTTGCTTAAAGTAACAAAGCATAAGCACCATAGATAGCAAAATTACAGCTTACTACTATTTATTACAAAATCATAATGTCACTATACAAACAGAAGCTATAAGAACAAAAATTAACTAAGTATTATTTTTTCATTATAAATATATTACAAGGAGTCAAAAGATGTTCGATATCGACTTATAAAAATATTCAAACACATAAAAGTCCTAAATCGATAATTTGCTGATATACTATAACCATTGAAATAATTGAAATGCATTTACTTCATATGAATCGGTTCATTCAAATAACAATAGTACATTACAGACCTAGGGTGGTGAATTCGTAAATGTCCCAGATCGCAGGTTCCTGTGGCCTGACCCGAAGGTTAAATATGCGATCTGGGACTTTACGAATTACCGCCCGTGGTTTGTCAAAAGTTTTACGTCTTGCCTTGGCCAAGAAGTGATATTTTCTCTCCGCGTAGCGAGCAGAAACTCCCACTTTATGGCCAAGGGTGATGTAAAGAATATAGTGTGACCTTAAAAAAAAAATCTTAGGTACTTCATTTTGTGAATGTTGATTTGTTTAATTTAAGCCTTGTACAAGGTTTTTCCAAGGTTACAAAACTATCTTCATACAAAATGTCATCAAAATCGGTTTAATAGTTAGGCATGAAATGTAAACCGTTCGCACAAGGAACTTCAAACCTTTGGCACCTTAAACAAAGCACCTACTAAAAATTCAATACATTTTCATTTTCGTAATGATATTTTAATTACCAATTTAATTAACCGATAATTTGAATTTATTGTAATGGATAATTTGTGACTTGAATAGTATATGAATGAAAATAAAATAGGGATGACGACAACTTTTTTTTCCTTAGTCTATCAGGAAGATTATTGAAAAGTATTGGACACGTATTTTTTCTTTTTTCACGTAATCAAACTTATACGGAGACATATTAAGTTGAAATGTTAGCCCCCACTCTCCAACTTTAATGCGTTTTAACGTCATTCTTTGTTAATTTCATAAAACAAAAAATACGTGTCTAATATTTTTTTATTACCTGACTGACGGACTAATTAGAATTTCGATTTCTTCACCCTGTCGTCACCCCTAATATTAAATTAGAAATTAAGAACTAAAGCAAATATTTGATTTCGCATTATCATCCATAAAACGTGGCATTCGGAAACCACATACTTCATAATATTTATGTTTGCACAAATTGAAATAAGATACGAGATGACTTTCACTTAGTTTCTTAAGCCTTTAGAACCGTGTCTTGGCAGAACTATGAAGCAGAACAAAAATCCGTGTATCCCTATGTGTCCGAAAAGGTAACATAGACGATCAATTTCTTTCCTAGGCCACCATACAACCCTATCACAAAAATCGATTCATTTATTTGGGGTCGTACGTATCTGTTTGAAATAATATGTTTTTAAACATATTTTGAGATGAAACTACAAAATAACTATAACTTAAATATATCCTAATGTGTCATGGTTTAGTTTAGGGCCTTTATAGCTCCCGTGGGATGTTAGGAAAGGTCTAGAAGTTTACGTTATTAAGCCGGTTTCAGGTCGGCCTAGAAATCAAATTGGCAGCGCGCTTACCAAAGTCTAGCTTAGAAGTTCTGTTGCCGCTTTCGCTTGAGGTCGATAGCGTCGAGAATCGGTTGCCGCTTGAAGTTGTATCGCGCTCTCAGTTGCTCTATTTCGGCCTCCATCTCGCAGTCCAAACTCGCCATTCGGGCCTCCAGTTCTGACACCGAAAGGAATGCCAGCTGTGGAACAATTTTGATATGAATTAAACCACCAACTTAATGCTTATGGAATTAACAATACCTACTAAATATGTATATTTATTTTTACATTCCATTTTTTTTAACTGTAATGACGAATTGATGAAATTACAATCCAAGGCCTGTTTTGTAAAGCTGCAAGTTAAAAGCTCTAAGTTTACTTAATGTGCGAAATTCAATTTCGGTGAAGGAAAACATCGTGAGGAAACCTGCACGCATCTGCGAAGTAATTCAAAGATGTGTGTGAAGTCCCCAATCCGCACTGGGCCCGCGTGGGGACTATAGCCCAAACCCTCTCGTGATGAGCGGAGGCCTGTGCCCAGCAGTGGGACGCAAATAGGCTGAAGTAGTAAGTTAAAATTTACAAGCGAAAGTTTCTTTATATCGACAATAGTAAGCAAGAGACCTAACACTTGTAATTTTTTTAACTAGTAGCGTTAGATAGGGGGAGTTGGAAGGTCACGGGAGAGGCCTTTGCCCAGCAGTGGGACATTCAAATAGGCTAGTAAAAAAAAAAAAGTAGCTTTAAAAAACAGGACTCTGGTAGTTTAGTGAGCTGAAATGATAAATGATGATGACGAGGCATGCAAAATAACGTAAAAACAAAGTAGTTAATAAAGGTACTCTTTTAAGACATTTGGGATTTAATCGTAAGTATGTCAGTTTTCTAAATTAGTAACAAAACTAGGCCTTTTAAAAAACATCGTATTGTGTCTTTGTTATTTACAACACGTGTTAGCTATATTTCAGCAATTGGATTGTACATAAGCTTCAATGATTCAATGAACTATTAAAGGCCATGATAAGACCGGCTATTGCCATACAGCGAGGGAATGCTGCCTGCGTGATGGGAACCCTTCCGAAAAGCCCTAATTTAGGTTTTTAGGTTATTGTTTAGCTTTTTTTTCTGTAAATTTAAATGTTATTTTTAGTTTATTTTGAATTTTTTAACTTATTCTTTTCTGAATAAACTTTTAGTATATGATCAAATTGGTTAATCAATATTCGATAGGATTTTATGTTTGTACGGAGTGTCAAGCCTGATAGCTTCTTAAGAGGGTTTACTCCGAAAGTTGGCAACGTCGCGAATAGCTGTCAAATATTCTGCTGTTTTCATTAATTTCTGAATATTACTGAATGAAACCATGAATTATCGCTCTATGGTTGAATAAAACATAAAGTATGGATTGCAACAGTTATCATAGGAACACCAAAATTTAGTATTATGAAAGTAATATCTTTTGAAAACTTTCCATCGCATTTTCCATGCATTTTAATGTAATCTTATCATTTGAATGCCTAACCAACAAGTATAAAACGAGACGCGTCATTCAACCATAGAATGATATCTTCCTTTTTAATTCAGCAATATTGAGAACGCTATATGCGACGTTGCCAACTTTCGGGATAAACCCTCTTAAGGAGTCCTATAGTATAGGTAAACCAGAATGCAATTGCCCACGACTGACGGGTGAGTGTCCACTCTAAAAAATAGTACATTACAGACCTAAGGTGGTGAATTCGTAAATGGCTCAGATCGCAGGTTTCTGTGGCCCGAACCGAAGGTGAGGGCCATAAATATGCGATCTGGGGCTTTACGAATTATCGCCCGTGGTTTGTCAAAAGTTTTACGTCTTGCCTTGGCCAGGAAGTGACATTTCTCCCCACGTAGCAGAAAATCCCACTACGGCCAAGATTGTTTTTTGAGTGGACAATCGCTGGTCGTGGGCAGTTTACAGTCTGGTTTACTATAGGTTAAGAATTTTAGTTTGACTAAGCAGAGAGAATGCATCAGCGCTTGTAACCGGTTTTTGCCCCCATACAAATAAACCGGTTTTTTATCGTTCTTTCGTTTCCTATTTCATGTTTAATAAGGCGATAAAATAATACGAAGTAATAACCTAAATACACTATGGAGTTCCACATAAAGAGTATAAAATAATTTTAAATATTTGGCTATTCCAGGGTTTTTTAGGGTTCCGAAGTCCTCAAGGAACCCTTATAGTTTCGTCATGTCCGTCCGTCTGTCCGCACTATTGCTCGAAGATGCTGTTCTAGAAAGCTGTAATTTGGTATGAATATACATATTAGTTACGCTGACAAAGTGGTACAATAAAATTTTGAAATATATTTTTTATAGGGTACCTCCCCTACTCGTAAAGTGGGGATGTAATTTTTTTTCTTGCGTACTCCATGGTGCGGCATATCGTTGAATAGGTCTTTAAAAAATATTGTGGGTTTGTTAAAACCATTTTTTGGTTTAGTGATGCGTTTGTGAAATATTAAGCTTTAAAGTGCTATTTTTTTGTTAGAGTTACGTGTCCCCCCCCTGCCAGCTAAATGGTGGTATTTGGATGGCTGAAAAAAATCACGGTTGTGGCATATATAACGGAGTTGAAAGGAAAACTATCACAGCTAAGTAGGCTGTACAAACTTACGAGTAATAGTCGACCAACTTAAAACCAATGATTTTTCTCGAGCGGCAGGGGCGTCGGGCGGGCACGTCATACCACAGGCTAGCTAGATGCTAATAATTCACTGAATAGATAAGATAGAAAGGTACTGTGGGCATCGTCAACTTCGGAACCCTATACTTTGCGCGTGGCCCGACACGCACTTGGCCGGTTTTTTAATTAACCGGTTACAAGCCCTGGAATGCAGGATTGGCCCCTTGAACTCACTAACGCCTCTACACAACCCACTCGCATGCCACGCGAGCCGTGCAGACTTACGCGTCGCTACCTCTACCTCCGGTATCGGTATCAGTAGCCGGTAGCCGGTATCGGTATCAGTGGGCCGTGTCGAGCGGCAGGAGGTTGACGACGTGGAGTTGACTTACGAATTCCATGTTCCCGTCTTCCGCTAGCGCCCGTTGGAACGCTAAAGCGCCAGTTTCGGGTATGCCCTCCACTCTGGAAAAGAGGGTGTCTTTTGATAAATATGCCCAAGAAGTATTAGTTCGTTACGTAACTGTTTAGTAACTTAACGCGTTGGGCTACGAGAAAATCTCACTTCCTGGCCAAGGCAAGACGCAAAACTTTAGACAGACCACGGGCGGTAATTCGTAAAGCCCCAGATCACACATTACTCAGCCACATTAATATATTCTTGAATGTATATCAATTGACATATTATTTATGTTTATTTCTCATTTGTTAATTATCATAATTTATATTACTTGTTTTGACCATATTTGTATTTCTGACTCAGTGTTTTTGATATCGCTGTCAATAATTTCATGTTTCTTTTCTGTTTTTTTCGCATCATGAGTGCTTTGGGACTACCTGTAAACTCATGACTGTCAAACTCATGTCAATAAATAAATAAATCACATATTTATCGCCCTCACCTTCGGGTCAGGCCACAAACACCTGAGATCTGGGACATTTACGAATTCACCGCCCTAGGTCTGTAATGTACTATATTACGTTCAGGAATCTCGGGCGGTAAAATATACCATGTTGCTCTCTAGTCATACAATCTACAGTTTGAATTGGTGGTGACCATATAATTTTTTCTATGGGTGACCACCTGTGTTAACTGAGCCCGCGGGCCCGTTCAACCCCTAAATTACCGCTTAGTCGACTACTAGTTTCCCGGTAAGGGTCCACTCAGTCCGTGAATATGCAAAGACTTAGGAATGTGACTGGGTCGACGGGTCTCCGCTACACGGGGCCCCTATTTCTAGTTTGCCCTTCGGGCGTAGATAGATAACTAACGAACCTAACCTACATTCACACCTTTGACCTAACGGACTGAGTAGACACTTACCGGTAAAATAGTAGTTGACTAGACCCACGGGCTGAGTGGACCCTTACCGGTAAAATAGTAGTCAAGTGAACCCGCGGGCCGAGTTATCCGATAAGAGAGGGTCGAGTCACCTACGAAAAAAAACAAAGTGGGTAACTGAGCCCGCGGGCTGAGTTTCTGTGGGCTCATGTGACCACCAAGCAGTTTACCTGGCGGCGTCCCCGGCGGGCGCTGGGGACAGGCCGTTGGCCCCCAGATGGGCTTCCTTCTTGTCGAAGTGCTCGAGGAACAGAGGCCGGTATTTGGGCCGGCTCGTGTCCATGGGGTCTGTGTCGTGCCCTGGGGAGGTAAAGCCTGTTAAGGGAGCGTTCAAGTATTACGTAACGCATTTTTTGGGGATTTTTGCCCTCCCCTCCCCCTATGTAACGCGCCGTAACGTTTTTCTGTACCCCCCCCCCCCCCCCTTCTAGTAAAACGTTACGTAACCACCAAGTGACAATTTTTACCTAAAAGTCACAATTATGTGGCGTAAAGTACCGGTACCTAAAAAAATAGTACATTACAGACCCAGGGTGGTGAATTCGTAAATGTCCCAGATCGCAGGTTTCTGTGGCCCGAACCGAAGGTTGCCATATGCGATCTGGGGCTTTACGAATTACCGCCCGTGGTTTGTCAAGTTTTACGTCTTGCCTTGGCCAGAAAGTGAGATTTTCACTCCGTGTAGCGGGCAGAAAATCACACTTTACGGTCATGGGTGACGTAAACAATGTTACGTAACGCGTAGTTCAACCCCAACCCCCCCAAATTCATTACGTAATACTTGAACGCTCCCTAAGAGGGTTTTTACCGAAAATAAGACATACTCACATACACGATTACGCTTCGCTACGGA
Source organism: Aethes cnicana (assembly GCA_963971205.1). Taxonomy (NCBI): domain Eukaryota; kingdom Metazoa; phylum Arthropoda; class Insecta; order Lepidoptera; family Tortricidae; genus Aethes; species Aethes cnicana. The sequence goes on from OZ020274.1 coordinate 16,015,486, forward strand.
ACCCAGCAAGTTGCTGATGGGCCTCCAAGAAAACTATGTGCAGCACTGGCATCGACGAAGAATGTTTTAAAAAAAAAGAAATATACTTACGTCTGAACTTCTGTTACCTTGTATATATGATATAGGATTTATTATTTTACGTTTTTTTTCACACATTCTACTACCCAAAGGTTCCGCCTGTTGTCACCCTTCTTCTTTGTTAATTGTATTTACTTGTGTAATTGTTTTTTGGTGTTAAATAAAGTGTATTTGTATTGTATTGTATTATTATACAGTTTTCAAGCAAGTAATTAAGCCGTGGTCGCCTAGTGGTTCGACCTACCGCTTCTCATGCAGAGGGTCGGGGGTTCGATTCCGGCTCGCACCTCTAAGTTTACTTATGTGCTTTTCGGTGAAGGAAAACATCGTGAGGAAACCTGCACGCATCTGCGAAGTGATTCAAAGATGTGTGTGAAGTCCTAAATCCGCACTGGGCCCGCGTGGTGAGAGGAGGCCTGTGCCCAGCACTGGGACGTAAATAGGCTGTAGCAGGTACTTGTGACTTACTTTTCATAGTAGCGAGATCGCCGGGCTCGTTGATGACCATGGTTCCAAGATCGTGGGACAGCTCAGCGGTGCCATCTCGGTGTGGCACCAGAGTGCCATCGTCGCGTTTCTTCATAGTCGCATCGTCGTAGCCTTCACCCTGGAGACAAAAAAAAAAACAATAAATATACAAGCTTTTTTTTACATTCCAAGCTATACTGCTTTGGAACTCTCTACCTGTTGACCTTAGACTAGCTATAGTACATTACAGACCTAGGGTGGTGAATTCGTAAATGTCCCAGATCGCAGGTTTCTGTGGCCCCAACCGAAGGTGAGGGACATAAATATGCGATCTGGGACTTTACGAATTACCGCCCGTGGTTTGTCAAAAGTTTTACGTCTTGCCTTGGCCAAGAAGTGAGATTTTCTCTCCGCGTAGCGGGCAGAAAATCCCACTTTTCGGCCAAGGGTGATGTAAAATCTCTTACAGTGTTTAAGAACAAGGTTAAGGAGCATTATTTGTCACTTGTCTGATATGTACTGCTTTTCTTGGATAATGGATTACATATTTTAATTTATTTGGCTGTTATCTATTTATATGTAAGTTTATGTATGTTTATATATTAAAGTATTTAAGTATGTTTATTACTTTTTGTGTTTGTTTCTTCTGCACATTTTAGTACAGAGCACCGCCTACCAACCTAGTTTGTTTTTCTTCATCTCCACTATCCAAAGGTTGTCTGGTAGAGATCGCTATTAAGCGATAAGACCGCCTGCTGTATGCCATACCTTTTTGTGTAATTACATTATGTCTACTGTTCCTTGAGTGTGTGGTGTTCAATAATAGTACATTACAGACCTAGGGTGGTGAATTCGTAAAAGTCCCAGATCGCAGGTGTCTGTGGCCCGAACCGGAGGTGAGGGCCATACATATGCGATCTGAGGCTTTACGAATTACCGTGGTTTGTCAAAAGTTTTACGTCTTGCCTTGGCCAAGAAGTGAGATTTTCTCTCCGCGTAGCGGGCATAAAATCTCACTTTAAGGACAAGGGTGATGTAAAGTTTATTGTATTGTATTGTAGGTTCTGCCCGCGACTTCGCCCGCGTGGAACTCGGTTATTGCGTTCTTGCGGGAACTATCCGTTTTCCGGGATTAAAAGTAGCCTATAACCTTTCCCGGGATCCCAACTGTCTCCTTGCCAAATTTCATGTAAATCGGTCAAGCGGTTGAAGCGTGAAGAGGTAACAGACAGACATACAGTTACTTTCAAGTTTATAATATTAACTCGCTTCTGCCTGCGTGGAATTCGGTTATCGCGTTCCCGCGGGAACTATGCGTTTTTCCGGGATAAAAAGTAGCCTATGTCCTTTCCCGGGACTCCAACTATAACCATGCCGAATTTCATCGCAATCGGCCCAGCGGTTGAAGCGTGTTACGCGATTATACTATACATATAGACAGTTATAGTTATAGAAGTATTGAAAAATTGGTTTGACCCGTTCCCGTGGAAATATCGGGATAGAAAGTTTCCTATGTTACGGGTCTCAAACTATCTCCATGCCAAATTTCATCCAAATCGGTCCACTCGTTGCGACGTGAAGGAAGGACAAACAAACACACGGACAAACACACTTTCACATTTCTAATAATAATATTAATAACGTTAGTGCGTAAGCGGCGAGTCACCGTCTGCCTTGCCTTCAATTTGTGAGATATTGATCAGGCAGATGTCCGTTATCTCACTCCATAGCCCGATTTTCCAGTCCACACCTCCCATCCACATAGCCCACTCCAAGTCTCTTCCTTCCTCGGCAATAGTTTGGCAACTGGGGAGGGCTGTCCGCCAGTACAGCCTCATGTTGTTTTGGGAGGACAGATCTCCACAGTTGCGGCCATCTCACATTTATAGTAAAAGGTACCATAAGCCTCTTCATGTTGGCTTCGGCCCCATGAATGCGAATGACCGGGTCCCCATGGGCCCGTGACATGAAAATGTACCAACAAATATTAATAATAATAAATTTTATTTCAGGCATCTAGGCCCATATTACATATACCTTAAAGAGTAACATATTAAAATTAATCTTAGAAACTAACACGATAACTTCTCCGTCGTGAGGCGCACTCTGGAATCGCTGTTCAGTCTTCCACGGAAGCGACGGAACACGACTCCCTTCGGCCAAAACTCCTCTCTCGTGAAGGTTAATATTAATATGGATAATACTAGTATTCAATTCAATCATTTATTCAGCAAATTGGCCACATAGCGGCACTTTTACACGTCAGAAAAATAATTTACCACCGCTTCCTAGACCCATTGCTCGAGAAGAAGCGCCGCAACAAACTCAAGCAGAAGGCCTTTTTTCAAAATTTACATAATTTACATTACATGTATAAAATATACATATAGGTACGTACTAAAATTACATTGAAGGGATGTATAGTCCCTAACTTAAACTTAAATCTAAGATCTTAGAGATGTATAGTCTCCAAGGGTCCAGAAAAAAATATATGGAGATGGCCTCCATTGTCAAATAAATATAAATTCCATAGATGTCGACAGAGGTTATATTGATGGTTCATGGTACTCACTGTGGCGATAATCTTTCCGTCCTGCGCGACGGTGGGCGCGGCTCGATGCGCGTGCGCCTCGCGGATCTCCCTCGCCTCGGCGATCATGCCGCTCAGTATCGAAGGGTGCTTCGCGTTACCTCAAAGAAAAAAGCAAACTCGATTTATAACCTGATGAAGTTAAATAAATAAAATAAATATCTTGGGACATTTCACACATATTGACCTAGCGCCAAACTAAGCAAAGCTTGTACTATGGGTGCTAGACAACGATATAAATACTTATATAGAGAAATACATACATATATAAATACCAACATCCATGACTCAAGTACAAACATTCGTGTTCATCACAAAAAGTTTGCCCCGAGCGGGACTCGAACCCGCGACCATCGGAACAGAAGGCAGGGTCACTACCAACTGGACCAATTCTGGTTTTTTGTTCCTTCTTTCAATAATTTAGGGTACACGGCGGATACGGCCTATAAAAGCACGATTTCGAACACAATGGGGGCTATCGCGTGTTAATTTGTGACTAGAGGCGCTAGTGTCGCGTGAGGTCCAATAACATTCACTTTTCACTGGTTTTGGCGGGCTTCGTGACATAAATGATAATTTCTTTAATTTACCTGTTGAAAAGTGATCCCCTTGTGATGTGAATGTGAACGCTTTGAAAAAAAAGTAAAAAAATACCGAACAAAACGGTACTGCACAACATTGCGGCATAGCTGCTCGATATAATGATAGTTATTTATAATTAATAAACTTAATGAGATTCAAGATTTAAAACTTTGTTTCGGCGCCGATCTTATAAAGCCGCCTTTGACAGCTATACCTCTGGACCTTAGTCAACAGTGGCGCCAACTGGTGAGCAAAGAAACGATAGTCCTCTCTCAGTGTCAATGTTTGCGTGCGAGGACGTCTGTACACATGTAAATGTGTGCGTGCCACTACGCGGGCCAACGATTCACTCTCCATCTCCGGATGAAGCAAATGACGGTAAGGGCGATTTGGGCGCGAGTTGCGCGCCGGCTAGATTCAGGCGGGTGATTCCGTGGCCATTCTGTATGTAGTACTATTAAATATTCTATGCTTAGCGTACAAGTAATCTAATTCAATCTACAGTACATGCAACTTAGGCTTAGCCGATTAATTTAAGGTAGGTTGGTTGTCAAGTTATAAAGGTTCACCGTAAAATACTAACCTATAAACTCATGGGTCAGTAGATATTCCGCCGTGGCTCGCTCCTCGGGGTTTTTGATGAGACACTGTGTGACGAAGTCTATGAACTCCGGCGACCACTGGTCGGGTTCTCTGTAACCATAGAGTAAAGATGAGTTTGTTGCAAGTTATCTGTTCCCTGCAACCATAGATTAAGGTGAGTGGTTGTAAGTTATCTGTTCCCTGTAACCATAGGTTAAGGTAAGAGGTTGCAAGTTATCCGTTCTCTGTAATCATAGTTAACGTGAGTAGTTGCAAGTTATCTGTTCCCTGTAACCATAGATTAAGGTGAGCGGTTGCAAGTTATCTGTTCCCTGTAACCATAGATTAAGGGTGGTTGTTTCAAGTTATCTGTCAACGTTTATTTTTATGTCATTAGTATAGGCAAACGAGCGCACAGCTCACCTGACTTTAACGCTCATTAAATAACACTATCAAGAATCTTCTTCTTCACAAGTGGTCGATGAAACGTTCTGATAGAGATGACAAAGAGTGTCAAGAACATTGATCTATTATAAGTAAGGATTCAAAATCAGCCGAAGAAAAATGGCCCGTCAAAACGGGTGCCCGAACAACTTTCTGAATAAATAACGTATTGAACTTTGAAGTTTTGAAACAAAGTTATGAGTAAATTACATACACAACACATACCTAAATGAAGGCGCAGGTTTGGTAGGAATCATGAATATGGCCCTCATGGGGTGTATGTCTCCATATGGCGGCTTGCCCTCCGCCATCTCCAAAGCCGTGATGCCCAGCGACCAGATATCCGCGACGCAGTCGTACCCTATCTCTTGGATCACTTCGGGCGCCATCCAGAACGGCGTGCCGATCACTGTGTTGCGTTTTGCCATCGTGTCCTAAAGAGTAAGTCAAAAAGTAATAATATGTTGGTTGGAAGATTTCGAGCGACGATTAAATGGGGGCTAATGTGAATTTACCACGAGAGGCGCTAGTGTCGCGTGAGGTCCAATAACATTCACTTTTCACTGGTTTCGGCGGGCTTCGTGATATAAATTATAGTTTCTTTAATTTACCCGTTGAAAAGTGATTTCCTTCGTGAAATTATCGCAAATATGGATTATTTGGCGATGAATGTAAACGCTTTGAAAAAAAAATTCCAAACAAAACGGAACTGCGTAACGTTACGGCATAGCTACTCTATATGATGTGATGATAGTAGTTATTGATAATTAATAAACTTAATGAGATTCAAGATTTAAAACTTTGTTTCGGCACCGATCTTATAAAGTCGCCTTTAACAGCTATACTCGTACCTTTGGTCTGGTTCACCTTAAGTCAACAGTGGCGCCAACTGGTGAGCAAAGAAACGATAGTCCCCATTGTGTTAGAATATGACTTGATTTAGCTGAGCTCTTTCAAGGTACCAGGAAAAGTAGAGACCAATTGCCACGTAGACAATTTTATCAATAGTTGTTTGTATCCCTGAGATGTTTTGACAAAATTTGCAGGACGTAATATTCGCAACATAGTTACATACTACCCCTTCAAATGGAAGATTTTAATAGTACATTACAGACCTAGGGTGGTGAATTCGTAAATGTCCCAGATCGCAGGATTCTGTGGCCCGAACCGAAGGTGAGGGCCATAAATATGCGATCTGGGGCTTTACGAATTACCGCCCGTGGTTTGTCAAAAGTTTTACGTCTTGCCTTGGCCAAGAAGTGAGGCCACTTTACGGCCAAGGGTGATGTAAAGTCTTTTTACGTCACCCTTAGCCGTAAAGTGGGATTTTCTGCCCGCTACGCAGAGAGAAAATCTCACTTCTTGGCCAAGGCAAGACGTAAAACTTTTGACAAACCACGGGCGGTAATTCGTAAAGCCCCAGATCGCATATTTATGGCCCTCACCTTGGGTTCGGGCCACAGAAACCTGCGATCTGGGACATTTACGAATTCACCACCCTAGGTCTGTAATGTACTATTAATCGGGCACTTATACAGGGTCAAACTAAACGTTGTAATGATATTTCATCCATAGTATCAGCTATCGATTCTAAGCATGATTTTTCGAGTTGGTAAAAAAATGGGTATTGAATATTGATAGTGTTAGCGATACGTCAATTCCATACTTTTTACATCTCATCAGCTTTTCACTTGAAGGGCTACAAGACTGGTCAATACGTCGAATCTGATGGTGATTTATATTGGAATGAATCCATATCTAAATATATAAAACTCAAAGGAGACTGACTGACTGACTGACATAGTGATTTATCAACGCACAGCCCAAACCACTGGACGGATCGGGCTGAAATATGGCATGCAGGTAGATGTTATGACGTAGGCATCCGCTAAGAAAGGATTTTGCAAAATTCCCACGGGAACGGGAGTAATCGGGATTTTACTTTTTAATATTTCTGCGCATACGAAGTTGCGGGGAAAAGCTAGTTAATATTATAAATGCGAAAGTAACTCTGTCTGTCTGTCTGTCTCCACGCTTCAACCGCTGGAACGATTGAGATGAAATTTGGCATGGAGATAGTTGGGACATAGGCTACTTTTTGTCCTGGCAAAGCGCATAGTTCCTGCGGGAACGCGATAACCGAATTCCACGCGGGCGAAGTCGCGGGCGGAAACTAGTTCCAATATGATTGACGATCGGATTCGACATACTTACTGGCCTTTTTAAATATAATGTGCTGGATGAACAACACCTAATCGGGGCTAATCGATTACTTTATTAGTACCCAGAAATCTTGAAACATCCTACCTCTACCTAAATATAGTTCTAAAGTAGATACAAAACTGGAGATGGGATACCGTTCATGTAACAACCTTCAGGAAGCCTGTAAGTATTTACCATCAATAGGATCATAGAATAAACAATTTAATACAGATTTTTATAGTCAAAACTCACAGTCAACTGCCCAGCTACTCCAAAATCAGCCAGCTTCGCGTGTCCCTCTGTGTTGAGCAGAATGTTCCCCGCCTTTATATCCCTATGGATCTTTCTCCTGCGGTGCAGGTACTCCAAGCCTTTCAGGGTGTCGCAGAGGATGGTGGCGATCTCGTCCTCAGACAGGGTCTTCTTTCGTAACCTCATTATGTCTGAGACTGAACCCGCGCCGCAGTATTCCATTACAATCTAGAAATAAATAATCGTCATGTCAATCGAGGCGTCAAGAGTTGAAGACAATCTTTGGTGAAGGACATCACAATCATCATTTCAGCCGATAGACGTCCACTGCTGGACATAGGCCTCCCCCAAGGCGCGCCACTCAGACCGGTCCTATGCCACTCGCATCCACCGCGTTCCCGCGACCTTTACAAAGTAGTCACTCCATCTTGTTGGAGGCCTACCGACAGCTCGTCTCCCGGTTCGCGGACGCCACTCCAGGACTTTCTGGCCCCATCGGCCATCAGTCCTGCGAGCAATGTGCCCCGTCCACTGCCATTTAAGGTTCGCAATTCTTCGGGCTATGTCGGTAACCCCAGTTCTACTGCGGATATTCTCATTGCACAATACAACAAAATGACATCACAATAAAATAACTTATTCATGACCAATCTAGCCTGATACCAAAACAATGGCTTTAGACCTCTTCCAGAGTCCGGTGACACGAAGGGCGGGGCGACGTTGACGGTAAATTGATGTGTAGCGAATTCGCGCGAGACAACGCAACCCCATACACACATGTTTGATTTTATCGCTCAACTCGCCGCCCAACGCTCCGCGCGTCTCGTGGACTGTCCCTATAAGAGGGTTTAAGAGGCCACAGCTGCGAAATTGCTAACGTTTCGCCATCTAGATCTCACCATCGGTGGCATCTACGCGGCTGTTATTCATATACATGAAACTTAAACATATTTGTTTTAAACGGTCGAACGTGAAACACGATTAGAAACAATTGCCTCGATACTTTTAGTTTTCAAAGATAGGTCTATTTTTACAAATTTTTACTTGGGATGTGGAATTCTCAAGGGACTAATTTTAGATAATAAATAACTTATTTTTAATTTCCTCGAAACCTTTTTTTTTTTAGTTTCGTACTTTCATTGTAAATAACAATTCATTTTTACGCCGGTAGTTTGCAGGTTATGTCTCTACTATCACTGTCGCATTTTTTACGCGTGAATGTAGATAGTGCTAACCCTTTTTCGCCGGCTCGCAACTGTGGCCTCTTGATGTTTCTTATCTATCTTTATCAGCAGCAAGATCTTCACTGCTGCACATAGGCCTCACCAAGGTTCGTCGCATATATGTATAATGTATTCAATACATCCTTACCTAGACACTACCCGTTCTATCTCGATATGTAGAGAAGTAGAGAACCAAGTTGCAGCACTCGGAAAGGAGACTAGACTGAAGAGAATACCACTCTTATTTCACGAGAATTTAAATCGCTGTATAGAGCATAGAGAAATTTCAACAACGTAAGCCTGGATTCCAAGACCTGGCTTAGTGCCTAATAATGATGAAACGGGGATGGTGGTATCCCAATTCAAATTCAATCATTTATTCAGCAAATTGGCCACATAGGGGCACTTTTACACGTCAGAAAAAGAATTTACCAGCGCTTCCTAGACCCATTGCTCTTATCTAAATATATAAAAGGTAAAGGTGACCAACAGATATATCGATGCAAAGCTAAAACTTCACTGGACAGACCGGACTGACGTTTGACACTCACAGTTATTGCAACGTAGACATCAGCTAAGAAAGGATTTTCGGAAATTACAGCCCTAAGGGGGAAAAACTTTAAATTTTCATGAAAAAGCTAGTTAGGTCATGTGTCAGTACTCACCCAAAGGTCTGTGTTCTTAAAGTAGCTGCCGTAGTATTTGACGACGTAGGGGCTGTCGCATTGTTGCATGATGGATATCTCCTTGATGATCTCTTGAAGGTCGGTGTCAACGGGCACCTGTTTTATGGCCAGGACTTGCCCGCTCTCTTTGTGGAGGGCCTGGAAGGTTAATTTTATTGGCATGAGAAAACCTCAGTTTTCATAAGACCAGAGAAGTAGAGATCTTCTACTATCTAAATTCCCGGGACTTCGGCGCCTTCACATTTAAAATCGCTTCAATTTTTTCATTATTATTTAAAAAGCACCACCAACACTCTCAACGCATAGTTGATGGCTGTTTGAGTTCGCACACATGTGTTGAGAGTGTTGGTGGTGCTTTTTAAATACATTGAAGCGTTTTAAAATGGGAAGGCGCGGGACTTTAGATAGTAGAAGATCTCTAGGTCGAAAAGGCTCTTGTGAGCACTTTCATTATAGATTTAGTTAACTACTGAATATTAAATAGCTGCTCATAACTTAGTAGGTATGTATATGCCCACAACTAATCAGCTGGCATTTGCAACAAAGATGTTGCGACCATAAACGCGTAAACGATCCTAACTTAACTAACGAGCTATGCAACTTACCTCACCTCGGTCACAAGAATCTGGGGTCCCATTTGTTCAATAGAACTAGGTTTTTTTTCTCATAAAACAGTATTGGGATAATATGAAAAGAATACAGATTCCGCTCACTGTGGTTCAGATGGAACATCCTCATCGTATGCTTATCGTCTGTCCCTCCGCCGTTTTAAGGAGTTTGCCGCCTTTCAAGCTTTACACGATCATGTCGATACGACAATAAAAATATCAACATATATACAGTGTATAACTATTTATATTTGTGACCATTATGTATGGCAGTAAAATCGTTATCCACGAGAGCCATTTAATAAGCCTGCTATTTATCAAACGCAGCCGGGGTTGCTATATGGCTACAAATATAGCAATAACCTGGGGTCGTGAGTTATGGAGATTTAATGACAGTATAACCGTAATATTGGCCGTAAATGTTTTCATCCGAGAGTTGTACGTTGTACTATACTTTAGGCGGTAGAAACTTAGAAAGTACTAAGATATTATTTTGTGAGAGTTCTTGATGTGAAGGATCCATTAATTGGTATAGATTTGAGTGCAACTTGCTGTTGATAACGCGTCATTGACTTCGATAAAAAAATAGAATTATAGAGCCTTTTAACAGATACCATACATACGAGTACCTACAAGTGTAACGTAGGGTTTGTGTAATTTATATCATGGTAGAAAAACTTCTGGTTCTCTTTTCAGAAGCGTTAAGAGGGTTTACTCCTAAACTTGGCAACGTCGCAAATAGCTGTCAAATGTTTCGTTGTTTTCATTAATTTATGAATATTACTGAATGAAAATATGAATTATTGCTCTATGGTTGAATAAAAAATTAAGAACATGAAATTTTTAGGACTTATCTTTTGAAAAGTTTCCATCACATTTTCCATGCTTTTTAATGTCATCTTATCATTTGAATGCCTAACCAGCAACCATAGAGCCTAACCATAACCATAGAATGATAACTTCTTTTTTAATTCAGGAAATTAATAAAAACAGCGAAACATTTGACAGCTATATGCGACGTTGCCAACTTCCGGGATAAACCCTCTTAAACCTGTGCTTAAACCGACTTTGCTGCTGCTTCGCTTATTTGATCTTGCAAACGTTTAGGAGCATGACAGCATGATCGAATACACTATTGGCTATTATAAAATTTCCTTTAAGGGGTTAAGTAGGAAAGTGAAGTTTATCAATTTTAGTATCCAATCACACGCAGACGATCTCTCGGGCGGCAACTACGTGTTGCTACCAACATTTGTATGTTCATTGTTAATGTAGATGACATGAAGACTGGATTACCTTATAAACACTGCCATAGGACCCTTCTCCGAGTTTGCAGATGATGTCGAAGACCTCTTCCGGCTGCCGAGTGAGACTCTCTTCAGAGAGCTTCTTCAACTCACTGCAACAAGAAGAACATTAGTTTGTTATCCACACTAGAGACACGGAATATACGTATACAGCCGAATTGAAATATTGCTGAACGTCTTCGTACCCTTATCACGGTTGGAGCTGTACCAAATTCTAATCGCTCGCTAAGGAGACATTGTTCTAAAATGCTAAGCGACTTTTGAGCTCGGCTGTAAGATCTGGTCACTGGTGTGTGTTATCTCGTGTCCAAACTCCCAAAGGATTTTGACAAAACAAGTACTGTAACGGGTCAACTTTATTAATTAACTAATTGACAGTTAATATTTGACTTTTGTTTTGACGTTTTTCTCTATCTAGGGGCAAAATCAATGAAGTACCTAAGAATTTAGGATCCCTTAACACTTTCTCTGTTGCGACTTCTCCAGCCCACTTCAGCGGGTTCATTTTGTATGACAAACGGAGGAGATACAGCGCCAGTAACCCGCTCGTATTTTGTTTGGTAATTAGTACTTTTGATAATTGGATTAATTGACCAAAAATATGTGTCTCAGCTTTTAATAATATTCGTCCAAAAAACCATACACTTAAACATGGTTTATGTTATGAGTGAGTTCCCTTAACCCCGACATAATCAAGTCATCGTCATCACACTACGAGATTGATTACAAAAACAATAACCACCTAAGTTCATTGGCCGAGATCCAAGCCTGTCAGTTTAAAACCGTCATATGTTTCCCAAACCACACTTGCAATAGGGAGTTAATCGTATAGACTTTATAGTTGAAATTCCATTGATAACAAATGGCTGTAGTTTTTACGTAATATTGTAATTTTTCAGTGTCAAAGGCCGACTATCGCGGAGGGCTGTGTTGCCCCTCGACCCATTTGTCAAACTATTATAACTTGTGCGGGGAATTTCATGTGTTTCTGATTGTTGTGACTTTTTTATATCCCATGTCCCATTTTTTATATTCTATGAGTACCTTGGCGGGTTTAATGGGTGGTTTACTTGAAGCAATTACTTTATACCATGGTGTAGACGAATTTTCGGTATGGAATAACATCTCGATTCTCGACGGCTGTATTTAGTGTTGAACAGATCTTTTATAAATACGTTCAATGCAACTCGCCCTTACGTATTAGGCTTGGGGTCAGCTGTTTAAATAAATACAGACCATTGGTATCCCCCGTGTTTACGGATTCAATTTGATTGCTCATCAAATCAATAGCTTTTTTATCGTTAGATACGATATCTTCAATAAATATTTTATCTGTACTGTACCTAATACCTACCGTGCGTGTGCAAATGAAAATAAAATATATCTCACCAAATACTACGAGAGTGTACTCTGAAATCTTTGAGCCCTGTGACATAGTAAGTATCATAGTAATCTACACTCAACCGCAATGAAATCGGGTCACTTTGTATAGTCTGTTAAATTCATTTAAAAGTGACGTGTAAATGTGCCCAGATGTGGCCTATTTGCTGAATAAATATTTTGATTTTGATAGGATTTTCCATATAAAGTGACCCGATTTCATTGCGGGTTGAGTATATTTTACCTCTACAGAATAAATTACATTCCCATTAACTTACTGAATGCCAAGCTAGAACCCTAATGGATTCAGGTCTCTATATTTAAACTAAAAATAAATAGATTGATCGTATGCAGTACTTAATAACCACTAAATAGAAAAGGGAGATAACAATATAAACACATGTTGGAATTAGTGCGATAAGAATGCTATGAGGATGTAGTTATGTACATTAAAAATACAGCTATTGGTGTCATCATTTATCCGCTGAATGTCTCAATAGATTAAAACAAACTCGGATTGTGATCTCTGTTCATTTGCAATCTTTGTATTATAATCAATAAAATCCCTGAAATCACTCCAAAAAATCAGCTGATTATGATTCTTCTGATTATGTTAGATATTATGATGGTTCTGTTACCGTACCGATTGATTCATAATTAGGTACTTATTCTGTGTTCATAGATACATTGCAAGTAGTCTCTAAATCATATTGAAAACCTTAATAAAAAGTGTCCATGGGATTCTGGACGTTTATCTTGTTAATATTATTTCATGCAGTAGCTACTCTTAAATAGGAATAAATGGGGAATGGAATGGGGATAATAAGTTAGGTAACAGTACTTGAAAAACTGGACCTACAAAAGTAATTCATAAGAAAGCCTCGCCAAAAGTATTTTTTAACATTTAACAATTAATCAGGAAAGGATCCTTTGTTCTTTTGTTCCATTGTGAGACTAAACTCGTGTCGCACGATCAAATTAAATCATTAACCATTCGCACGTATTTTTATTCAACTTTTAGTGTCATCTCATCCCAAGATGTATTGTTGCTTTTCATTACCATTGTCGAGCTCGCTTGTTCTGTAAATCTAATTACAAATCAACCAAAGCAACTTAACCATTTACACAGATTCCATAGCCGGCTTCTATCGAACACGTGAGCTTTGAACCCAACGCTTAAGATCTAGTCTGTAGATAAAGAGCTCCCAATAAATAAATAATCCAAATAATCAAATACTGCCTTTAATTGTATCATCTTTCTATAAGTCGACTTCTGAATCTTCATGATAAGTAATAAAATCGACGTACGATCAAACAATCATATGTTTGAACAAACGCCACTAGAAATCACGAGAGATCCTTCCTAACGTCCCTGAAAATCACAGCTTGTATTATTTTAGTTAAGATACCTAAATAAGGACAGTTTGTCGTCAATTAAAGGCTCCGTAGTTGCAAATGTTGCAATAGCAGATTTACCGTTCTGTACACATTTAGACTATTTTTCTCACCCTGATAGCGATCGCAACTCACAAGTTCATCTACCAAGCCAGCGTTATCTTGTATCTTGTCTTGTTTTTATCTAAAAACCGACAAAATAAACTAGTCGTGCATATCGTACGCTTTTACGTTTATATTATATTTTTTTATTCTTATACTTACAGTGTTTTATATAGTCAGATTCGTGGGAACGCAGATTTAAAGGATTTCGATGAATCCAAACAGGATTTGCTAATTTCTTTTGGACTTGGTGATTTATTAGCATTGCAGTTTCTAAACCAGGTCTCGTGAAATAAAGATTTAAGATATTATTGTCATATTATATGAGTCAAGATAAATAAGATAGATGATGAAGTATATAGCGTATATAGTATAATCATTCAATAAAATTAAGTAACTTATTTGCACAATGTTCAATGCGGAAAATCAGGGAGATTCCCGATTCCAATTACAATATTATTATTTTTTATACCAATGCTATAGGCAAACGAGCGCACAGCCCACCTGATGGTAAGTGGTCACTGCGGCCCATGGACACCGAAATCCTATGATCCGTTTTTTTTAAATCATTAATATGTACATAGTTGTATAAATAAAGTGAGTAGTATAGTAACAAATACACTTGAGGAAAACGATACCGTTCTGATCGAGTAGGTACTTGGAAAGAGCAATGATTCACGTGTACGCATGAGTTTTAAAAAAACCTGATTTTTTAAATTTACCTACTTGAAATATAAACAAATAGATCGAATGCACTACGTACATGTAAGAAAAAATCTGAGCTGAGTTTTAAACTTCCAATCAGAAAACTGATTCAAATGAGTTTGAAGATACGACATAACAACAAAAATGATTACAAATCTGGCATTGTTTTATTTTTATCGTAGATAGCAAGGTACTTGACCGATATACCACTTCACCTGATGGAAAGAAAGATGTGGTCTACGGTGGAACGTACCGTCATAGAAAATACCCGTGCACTCTAGACTTGAAGTTTTATGTTGTACCTACGTGTGAGGCCTATTGTCTTAACCTTAATTCTTTAATTTAATATTTCACAGTCACGACATAAATATGTGATCCCTATTTAAAACTATTGAAATCATCTCACCCAGGAGGTCTCTCGTTAGCGCTCATCCTGTCTGCTCTCCGTTTCTTGCAAGTGTTGCAATTCAGGGTCGGAGCACCACCTTCCCAAACTCCCCCCTTCCAGAATATAAGACGACCCTCGCTATCCATGGGGACATCCCATGGCATCCCATGGAACCAGACTTGAGGTAGTAGGTCGTATTCGAAATGTTTATTTTGCTCAAAATTTGAAGGCACTATTTGGCTGACTTGTTAGTCTAATAAGTATCACAATGTCACGGTACTAAAACACTCATCGATTTCCACACAACCATTGGCAAGTTCATTGAAAGCCAAAAATAAACTTGTACCTATCCTTTCCGAGAACAGACTTAGAGTAAATTTTACCCCGTTGAACGCAAACAACCAAAATCACGTAAACAATCACAATCACAGCAAACCAGGTCACTTATGTACCCAAATATGGACATATCTGTGACAGAGGAACACACGTTTATGTAACCAAGGCATCCAAAAGCAATAAACACAACTATGTCCCGAAATAAACTCCCATATCCTTTCCAGGTTGCGAGTCCGATCAGCGCGGCCGAACGTTGCGCTGTCTTGCACGAGACTGTTCCGAACGTCCCACGTTTAAAAACAAAGCTTCAAAGTTGAAGCAAATCGACGGATTTATCCCCTAGCTTAGAAATAACACGCAATTGTCTTAAAGAAGGTCTGGATGAAGTTTGAAGGTCAATAAGTGCATAAGTCTACAAAAGGGCATGACATCAGAGATGTCGGACGATAGGGAAGTGGAAAAGAGAGACATGTGCCGACTTCAGGTATCCTAGTTATGTGGGATAAAGGATTGTACGTTTAGTTTGTTTATGCAATCTGCATATAAATTTATCTGCAATAGCGTCGAATTATATTTCGCGGCATCCATTGGTATATTTCAGTTTAACCTGCATGAGTCTAAGTAAATACATTTAGAATACGATTACATTTGCGCTACGAGGAAAATGAAATTTTCCTTCCCTGTCCAAGTCAATTTCAACTCATGAAATCCATCCAGTTTTAATTGAAGCTGTAAATCAATATAGTTCTTTATGGTGGACAGATCGGGAACCGATATGGCCCTATATTTGTTGTCACATTAGTCAGCAGCATAGTAAAGTTTGTGGGGGACACCATGTGTCGCCGGCACCGCTGCGGCTGCCGCGTGTTGGTCTGTCTATAAATACTCTGTTACTTCTTATTTGAATACTTTCAGGTCATTAATGGGCGAAGTCCCGTGGTTTTAGACAATGCGGCTCTTGATTGGTTACCCAGAAGTATCTTGTTTAAAAGTTGAGTTCGTATTATTAATTTTATAAGGTTAGCGAAGATTGCTCTAGATTTTTCTAGGATCTGGAACAGTATTTTCAACGCGTTTATCCAATGTTTAGTTTACTGCCCGTTATTTGTCTTTATATCTTTTATTTAATTACCGAATATTTGTTATTCTTGAAGAATGTCAAACTTCCCGTCCATAATTTTACTGCCAAGAAATCTCAACGATGCCATTTTTTAGGACGGACGGCAGCGTTTCCTTTCAGGCGGAATACCAATCAGGTGAAGCGTGAAAAACAGCATCCGTCCCTCTCTTTCACAACTAATTGAAAGAGGATACACGTAGTCTGAGGACTTTGTTGTATATTTCGGATACTTTTACGATCTGGACAATGAACTGCGAATGTCTAGATCGGATGCCAAGTGACGTAACTATTTATACCAGGTATTTTAGGAGTTTCGGAGAAATACGTTTCGAAATAATTCCCATTGCCACTATTTGGCAAGTGGATAAAAGAACTGTGGGATCACGTTTCGAATTTGATTTATTACCGCAAGACAACTAGATCAATAGGTCATAGCATAGTGAAAGATATGAAGTACAACCGCAAAATTCACTCGCTTCCGATCTAAAAATGAGTTTGGGATTTGAAATCGAAAGTTGTTAGTCACGGCACCGTTCTCAGAAACCGTTTGGGCTCCTTATACGGAGCCCTGGAGCCCGCCACGGATTTACGACTTTGAAAGAGGGCAGGGATCTTTAGCGAAGAATATTTATGACTTTTTCGAAGAATAACGATCTGTTTGATGACTGCGAGATCGATTAAAGAAAATTAACCGCTGACCATTTTGTTACGTAGGTACGTATATCCACCACACCACAACAGCCTATTTACAGCCCACTGCTGGGCACAGGCCTGCTCTCATCCCGAGAGGGTTTGGGCTATAGTCCCCACGCGGGCCCAGTGCGGATTGGGGACTTAGGTACATATACATGGTGGGTCAAAAAATATGGCAAATAATTAACCCACAGTATCGGCTATCGATTCTAAGCATATTGTATAGGTTTTTATTTTTTTTTGAGTTGGAAAAAAAAATATTTTGTATAGGATTCAAGCGTCGCTCACACAACCAATCCCATATACAATTTTTTTTTTACCAACTCAAAAAAAATTAAAGACCTATACAATATACTTAGAATCGATAGCCGATACTGAGGGTTAATTATTTGCCATATTTTCTGACCCACCGTGTATACTCGGAGGTCTTTCCAAATTCCAAAATAATCGGAGAACCAACAATTTTAGTGATTTAATGACATCTTAAATAAAGTCTACTTTTTAACTTTTTGTGTTTAAACTTGATGCCAATTATCCAATGTCATGTATACTCTCTCTCTATCTATATATTCCTTACCCTGTACAAGCTCGCCTTTGTACATTTGTCTCTTTTCTGTTCTGTTTTTATACTACTGTATTTTAGTAAAATAAAGTGTTACATACTCACTTACTATTCAGTTCTACTCATGTTCTACTCTACTCCATTTATTTACCAGTAACCTGTGTACCTATCTAACCACTTCGACAATTGTCAGATGCAAATTGCATTGCAAATATTTATATGTAGATCCCACAAAGTCTTGGAGCTAACAGCGATGATGTTGCCTAATAAAACCAACTCATCAGTGTCGAATATTTCTCACGCTAGTGACATAGGGATCAGAAAGTTTCCATGAACAGCTCCAGTTTCCCCTACCAGCGCACAAATGGTACAAACATGGGAATTAGCACATTCGCCGTATGAATAGATCACTGAGCTTATAAACAGCTCGGCACGCGGTCACAGGCCGACCTAGAATCAGGCGGCAGGCGGTGAGTAGGTACTTGCCAAAGCTTACAAGTAGGATGAAGGGAATTTGTAAAGATTGTAAATATAGATGAGCATTAACACATCTTAATGATGCTGAAGGTCGGGATTTTGCGAAGCTACGGCTTAAATATGACATCAGAACATACGCGTCAGCATAAATAAAACTAGATTTTTGATTTTTACCAACCCTTTTTCAGCAAATAAATATTATCTTATCTTATCTTAGGAATCTAAGTAAAACTAGCAGTAATGTCATAGTACTTATAGGAATTTCAAAAATATTGGAATAATAAAAAACATTTCCCCCCGAGTGCCCCCAAGTTATTTTATACAAATACTAGCTAGCGCAGAAATATTAAAATGTAAAATCCCGTTTTTCCCGTTCCCGTGGGAATTTCGCAAAATCCTCTCTTAGTGCTCCCCTACGTTCCCTAAGGAACCTGCATGCCTGCAAATTTTAGCTCTCTACGATCAGTAGTTTCGACTCTGCGTTGATCGATCAGTCAGTCAGTTTCTTGTTTTTTATATACACTATGCTGTAAAATTGCAAACTCAGTGCAGTATAGAAACACCTGTATACGCGGCCTGACTCATCTTGAGAATTGTTAGCCCAACAATGGTCAACACGCCGCTCATTCAATAGCAGTGATGTCACACGAATTGACACGATACTAATAGGCTACCTGACAAAGGGGAGTCGAATGTTTATTCAAATATGCGAATGTACTATCCAAATAATTAGAACTCTCAAGACATTATGAAGGGTACAAATACAGGGAAAGAACGTTTTGTTTAGTCACTATTTTTAAAATTAAAACGAAGAATGTGGAACTAAGGATTTAATAATTTGTCAAGAGGTTACTTTTGAAGTGTATGCAGCATTTCATATGTAAAATACATATGATAGTTACTTTATTAGAACCTAAATTTCTTCAACAGTAACTTTTAGTGGAAACGATTTTCACTTAAGTTATTTTAGTTCTTCTTTTAAAAGCTCATCAAATATTTAGTAGCAGAGCGTGCTTCAATTTAGCTTTAAATGTCACAAGAAGAGTGAGACTAAGCACTTTAAGAGATCAGATGTGATGTTGAGTTATTTGAATTTCAGTAAAATTAGGTATAATAGAAAGTACTTACTTACATATAAGTACATCAATATTAACATTAGCTAGTAGCTACATATGAAATTAATTATGGTATAGGGTTCAAAGTTGGATCAATTTAGCACAAGAAAAGGTTTCCAACCACACAATATGCGTGCGCGCATAAAATCCCCACGAGTTCGTTGAACGGATCTGACTCATAAGAAAGGACCAGGTAATATAATATGGACTACGGTATGTTATTTATGCTTTTGCTGGTTGTTTCGCAATCTCAGAATTGTTCAGGTGAAAGTTGGTACCTTATCAGACATAAATTTGAACAGCATAGGAACAAGAAACCTTTACACCTCCTGGTTTGGTTAATCATGAAGGTTTTGTAAAATCACAATTGAAACATTTTCAAATACAAATTCTTTAACTGTGATCGCGCTTGTTTGTGTTCTATGGTTAAAGACGAACACACATTACATTATGGAAGGTGGTCACCGCCGAACGGTGTTCACATTTGCAATATCAGAAGCAGCGTTACGTCTCGATGTCGAGGACTGGAACTTTGCGAGTTTTGCGACATACATACCTAAATTACCTACTTAAGACTGGGGTGGTAATGGTAACAAGGACCTACCGGTGAAACCCGAGGAGGCTCAGGCCTGTTCGGGAGAAAGTATACGAGTGACGTAGAAGCAAAACTGGATCTGACGCAGGAATTTATTGCAAATGTCAGCAAAAGTTGCGAGTCAATGTAACTGTAGGAAATAATATTAGAGGACTCGAGCTCGGCCCTTAATAATCTACTATATAAAAATAAGTCGGGTTTTCCTTCCTGACGCTATAACTCCAGAACGCACGAACCGATTTCCACGGTTTTGCATTCGTTGGAAAGGTCTCGGGCTCCGTGAGGTTTATAAAAAAAACTAAGGCGGTACGAAGTCCGCGGGGTCAGCTAGTAATTTATAATATTGTCTGGCGTGGAGACCTTGATGTGTCGATCGCTTTTCCGAAGAACAGCTCTTACTTTGTTGACCGTTTTCATTACATCCTACACTTCAGCTGCAAAAAAAAAAAAAACTCGCACACTGTCTAATGGGGAACCAACGACTAGTTTAATTTCAATAATGTTAGTATAAAATTCGCGATATACGAATTTACCTACATTAGGGCAGTCGTCCATTATCAGTGCGAAGCGAGCGGAAGCTCGTGTCGGTCCTAGATAAGACAGCTAACAACGCCCAGGCCATTTTGTTAAAAACTTACAGAACATTATGAAAACAGCGAATCCTGTGGCATAAAACCGCTCGAAAGTTTTCTCTATTTCAATAAGGTTTACTCTATTTTAATAATAATATTTTATACTTTGAAGATTTAAAGAAGTCATAGAGCAAGTGGAGCGCTCAGTGGAAAAATATAATTTCCAATGTAGAATTAGGTACCTACGCGTAATAAAAACATTGATCAAGGGACGCGAAGAAACAGAATTAGGGCTATCGCGTATGAATTTGCTGCTAGAGGCGTTCGTGTTGCGTGAGGTCCAGTGTTACCAATTTAGCATATTGTATGCCGTATTATTGATTTCAGCCAGCCATACCTCAAACGACAGCGGCGCCAACTGGTGAGCAAAAATCAGAAATACGGTGGCCCGCATTCAACTCTACCCTTAGAAATAGCGCTGTTGAATTGAATGGTCTTTCGACACTACAAGATCCATAAAGGTACAATTTGAAATGGTTTGAATTACGATCGATTATACTTGTACAGTCAAGGGCATTAATATGTATACACTTTTGCATCCTGTTCCGTTGTGTTAAGGTCCAAAGGTGTATACATATTAATGCCCTTGACTGTACATAGAGTAAAATAGAATCTCTAAATCTGTACAATTGAAAGTCTTCAATACGCTCTTTGCGAACCGCTATGGCCTAGCCTAGCGTGGTAAGGGCGGCTTTTCGCAAGTACCTAGGTTGTTGTTATCTGTACCACATTTGAATGAAAAGTATTAAAACACAATACACCCTCGGAATGAAGCCGTGGTGTCCTAGTGGTTCGACCTACCCCCTCTCATGCAGAGGGTCGGAGCTTCGATTCCGGCTCGCACCTCTAAGTTTACTTATGTGCGAAATTCAATTTGAATTAACCACTGTGCTTTTCGGCGAAGGAAAACATCGTGAGGAAACCTTCACGCATCTGAAAATCAAAGATGTGTGTGAAGTCCCCAATGAAACTGGGCCCGCGTGAGCCCAAACCCTCTCGTGATGAGTGGAGTCCTGTGCCCAGCAGTGGGACGCAAATAGGCTGTAGTAGTATATCCTCGGAAATCGTTCTTACGTCATGATTATTGTCAGTGCAATAATGGGGGACTATTGAGGGACCATAGGAAACCAAAAGGGAAGCTATGATAACAACACAAACAGAAAATAGACTCTATCTTGTTGGCATATGGACTTTTATCCACTGACAGTAAGGGATTTACTATAAATTATTTCTGTTCATATAGTAAAGTACTATTTTACTATCAGAAATAATAGCTTAAATTTTCCTGCTTGTTTTACTTTAAAAGTGAATAATAGGCAAGTAACTTAATATTATTTCTTAACAAAAACGATTGTTAATTTTAAACTCAAAGAATGACTAATTGCAATATTTGATTGAAGCCTATGACAAGTAAAACAGAAACCTAAGTATTCAAAATCGATTTTTTTTTTAGCAAAGAATGTATGGGCTCTTTTTTACACAAAAAATTATTATGAGTCCACCAGAAATGACCGCTTCAGAAAGTACTCATTACTAATAAAGAAAGTTAACACGAGGTAAGTATATCAATACATAATGTCCTTCACACACACTCGCCTAAATTCAGACCTGTTTGTGGACAGCTGGTCGCTGATTGGTAGGCAATGTATGACACTTTGTGAAAACTGTCATAATATGGTAGTCGGAGTCACCTATTTTTTAAAGCATGACATGGCAATCTTTTTGTATTCATAATATCTTTATTAAAATGTGTGTAGCGTTAAGTACCTATATAATGTGATGCAAATTTGTAATAACTTAGGTTTTACACCTGTAATGTTACATGTTTGAATAATAATTAAATTAAATGAATTAAATAATTATAATATTTAGATCAGGGACCCTGTGTGAAAGGCTAGCCATCAGCAAATGCAGCCTGTTAAGATTTTTGCCATGTTTATTACTAGTAGAACGGCTTAAGACACAAGACTGGTTGGCTTGCATGACTGTTATTCTAAGACCAGCCACACATTACAAGAAAATATCTGACAGAAAAATTCCGATTCTCCCTGGAAGGCACTTAGTACTTTGTTATTTTGTTTGAAAAATTCTGATCAGAATTTTTCTGACAATGTGCGGGGTCTAATACATTATTGTATGTACTGAGTGCCTCCCGGCTATCTTCCAGCGAGCATTACTTTTCCTTTAGTTTATTGTTACCAGATTTATTTCACGATGTAAGCTGCAAATTGGTGAGGTCTGCTGAAATACTGTTCCAGCTTTACAGATGACAATATCTATTTAACTGAGGAGGTAACAATTCTCTTACATTAGTTCTAAAAATAATTAAATTAATTAATTTAATAAAATTAATTTAATTAGTTAAACTAGTTGTGAAATAATTGAAAATAATTAATAAATAATATGAATATATATGCTCAAAAATTGTTAAACACAAAACATAATACTTGTATACCATACAATAGAAGGCCACTTCTACAAAATTCTTTTCTTTTTTCTGTTATTCTTATCATTTCCTATCTTTTAAATGCTTGCTCTTAATTCAATTAAAATTTTGCGTTAAACGAGATTTTCAATATAATTAATATGTCTGAATGTTAATCAATCAATCGCGGTTAATGGCAGCAGAGATGCCTATGCCAATGTGTTAATATTTCTGCTGCCTAAATTAGAAGTATCTTGACAAAGTGACAAGTATTCTGTCATACTTGTTGACCCTTGCTATGACGTTTTGTCATGCATTTTACATTTAACGGGCACGTATCAAATAATTTGGGGGTATTTTTTATGCTTTTTTTTACATTTTTTATCGTGTACCGTTGAATTTTTACAAACGGTAAATAGTGGGAAAAACCGTTTACAAAGTTGAAACCTTACCGACCAAAATTAACGAATCAATACATGAAACTTGGTGCCCTGCCGTGTGAGTATCTAAATAACATGATAACCGTTATTTAATAAAATTAACTAAATTTTCATACCTCTTTGATGACATTTCCGCCGTCATTTTTGTTGAAGCACTATTTCTATCCCAGGTTTGAAATAAACGAACTAAAGTTCATTATCGATTGTAAAAGCACTCAAACATAAATAATCGTTTCAGTATCAGTTGAAAAACCGAGTATTGTTTATTGAAACGCGAAAAAAAATCAGCACTACTTGCACTTTGTGCATCGCATGGGATCTGTCAAATCGTCACTGAAGCGATCCGTTTCACGGAATAACGAAAAACGCAGTAAAATAGTGTAGAGTTAGATATCAAATCTTTGTTTTCTTTTCAAATTGACCATTTCTTCCATTAAGCACGATTTTATTTTCTATTTGTATTATATTTATCTTCCGATTGTGTAAAAAATATGAATTTAGAAATTGTGGCACCTCCTTCACACATGTTGTGTGGAAAATAAAAGGAAACGATACGTCCGTAAACCAAAGCGGCGAGATACCTTCCATTCGTTGCTATGGTAACCCTGTATTGATAACAACAGCTCATGGCCAATGGCCGTGTTCAAAATTTTTGTGTTTACTGTCATTCTGTCAAATTGTAATGCAACCGCGAAAGAATTTTCTTTATCGATTAAACTTTTGTAGCTAATAGTGCGCTAAATGCTAGCGTGTACTGTGGAAGCAAGTGAAATCTGCAGAAATGTTCAAGAACACATTTCAGTCTGGTTTCCTGTCAATTCTTTACAGCATCGGCAGTAAACCTCTGCAAATTTGGGACAAGAAGGTTCGAAATGGGCACATAAAGAGGATAACAGACAGCGACATCCAAAGTCTTGTGCTAGAAATTGTCGGAACCAATGTGAGCACCACGTACATAACATGTCCCGCGGATCCGAAGAAGACACTCGGCATCAAGTTGCCATTTTTGGTCATGATTATAAAGAACCTGAAGAAGTATTTTACGTTTGAAGTTCAGGTATGTATTAAAAAGTGATAAAACACATGAACCGCACGCCGCATCACCCATAGTTTTCATATTGTAACAAATATGTTCAAAAAGTTAGGTTATGTTTTTTTTTAATTTACTTCTTCAAAGTATGAGCAAAGGTTATTCTCAAAGTAACAATGATTCATTTCAGGTTTTGGACGACAAAAATGTGCGGAGAAGGTTCAGAGCCAGTAACTACCAATCAACCACCCGTGTTAAACCATTTATCTGCACCATGCCCATGCGCCTGGATGAAGGTTGGAACCAAATCCAGTTCAACTTAGCTGACTTCACCCGAAGGGCCTATGGGACTAACTATGTTGAAACTCTTAGGGTCCAGATTCATGCCAACTGCAGGATAAGACGAGTCTACTTCTCTGATAGATTGTAC
Source organism: Aethes cnicana (assembly GCA_963971205.1). Lineage (NCBI taxonomy): Eukaryota > Metazoa > Arthropoda > Insecta > Lepidoptera > Tortricidae > Aethes > Aethes cnicana. The sequence goes on from OZ020274.1 coordinate 16,040,333, forward strand.
TCCGAAGACGAGTTACCGGCCGAGTTCAAGTTGTTCCTCCCAATACAGAATAAAAAATCAGCCATGGCCACGTGAATATTGATCTAGTACACCTGTACTGCTGAATGGCCGTTACTATAATAGTAAAATTACTTTTAAGTTTATTTTGTTTTGTGTTGTCACCTCATGTTTTTATACAATACTTTATCTTCACATACATGTGAGACTAATAAAATGGCACCAAACAATCAGGTTCATTTATTATTTGAGTACCTTCTGCCCGCTACTTTGTCTGTGTGGAATTCAATTATTGCATTATCATGGGAACTATGTGTTTTCTGGGATAAAATGTAGTCTGTCCTACCCTGGGACCTGGGACTCGAACTATCTCCATGCCAAATTTCATCTAAATCAGTTTAGCAGACAGATAGTTCAAAAATCAGCCCAAAATTTCACCTGTGGCTTATTTTGTCTTTATCACTATGAATGTCAGATAAAAAAAAAGAAGCATGGAGGTAACATTATTAGTACCTATAACCGGAGCCTGCTCTATGACCAAGTTTTGGGCCAGGTGCGCGGGGCGGAGGTGAAGATGTCAATCGCGGTTAATGGCAGCAGAGAAGCCTATGCCAATGTCAGTTTAAGGCAGATGGGCGATAGTCGTGTATAGTTTGACTATGATAAGATTCTGCTCATCGAGTCAAGATTTGAAGGTAGCAAGGTATTTAAATTAAGAAAGAAACAAGGGACCGGAAACTGCAATCTGAATCACTGTTAGAGTAATTAATGTCAACGAACGCTTGCTACCAGCAAACACGGTGACAGCAGAATCCTCGGCTATTTATCAGGTGAAGATATGTCTCCATCTTATTATGACAAGAAATAAAGAAGATACGTCAAAATTTGGGCACGTTTTTGAATTGTGAACGAAAACGACCTTCGGGCTCACGTTTTTAAGCTCTATTTTTATTGTTTCGTGGAAATTGGCTATGGGTGAAAAATGACAATGTGCTCGATCATTTTTTTATGGATAGGATAGGAATAACCTTCCGTATCAAGAGAAAAAAATCTCAGAATTCTCCGTGTCGTAGATTTCGCGTAAAAAAAAAGAAATTGATTTTGTGTTATGACGATTGAAATAAAGGTGTCTCCTTGGTCCAAGTATGCAGCACTACTTCTTGAAAAAAAGTGTTGACACTATTGACATTATTGTTTTTTTCAAGAAGTACTGCTGCATACTTGGACCAAGGAAACACCTTTATTTCAATCGTCATAACGCAAAACCAATTTTATTTTTTACGCAGAATCTACGGCACGGAAAATTCTAAAAATTTTTTCTCTTGATATCGAAGGTTATTCCTATCCATAAAAAAAAAAACGAGCACATTGTCATTTTTCACCCATAGCCAATTGACACTACTCGCTCCAGATGTGTTTATTACCTCCATGCGTACAGTTTAAATTTATGCTTATCTGTCTCTCTTCTCTGCTGACTCTGCTGTTATGTTATCTGTAGTAAGCTAAGAAAATGGGTATAGTTTTAGGTTTTCGAATTATTCCATTAATTTATCTTATAAGTTTTATATCAAAATGTAGCGCTAATGATATATTAGGATGTGGTGGATTTGTTAAAAGTCACGTAAGCCTGGATTTCTCCAAAATCGAGATCGGACTGTAAGTTAACCTCACTTCTGTAATTTTCTTATTTAATTATATCTAATTTGAAATTATATCAATAGTGCCGTTGACACTTGAATAATCAAAAAGTTTAAACTAAATAATGTACTATTACAAGTAAAACATGGTACTATTCATTTAGAAATTCGAGTAAACTGTATTTATTTTCATAGGTATACCAAAGAAGGCAGCTTGAAAGAAAAGACAGAATGCGCTCCCAACAACGGCTACTACTTTCTTCCGCTTTATGAAAAGGGTGACTACGTTCTGAAGGTTCATCCTCCACCTGGTTGGAGTTTTGAACCATCTGAAGTCAGCTTAAATGTTGATGGAGTATCGGATCAGTGTTCAACGGGCCAGGATGTTAACTTTTCTTTCAACGGGTTTGGTATAACGGGTCGTGTGACTACTGCGGGCCAGAAGGAAGGCCCGGCAGGCATCACAGTGCAGTTGGTGAATGATAAAGGAGAAGTACGGAGCACAGTTACCTCGGTCGGTGGAGATTTTCACTTCACCCCTGTCATTCCTGGGAAATATACAGTGAAAGCTTCCCATCAAAGGTAAGTATTAAATTAACATATTTTTACTTGCATTTATTTCTATTTGCTTGTTTCATTGAAAGTAGAATATTGGTCTTTGCAGGGATGATAAACCAGTGTTCTAAATACAAAAAACAAATGATCCTTTTTTAAATGTCAAAATGCAAATTCTATAAAAAGTCAATAAAAAAATTTTTTTAATAAAAAAATAGAATCGACTTCAAACTCCGTCAGCCTGTGAAGTCGGTGTCAAGTTCACTATAAGATAGTCATAGCTTTGGGGTGGTTCACTTGACACCGACTTCACAGGCTGACGGAGTTTGAAGTCGATTCTATTTTTTTATTGAATTTTTTTTTTTCGCATATAATTTCCAAACATCTTTACGATGGGACGTAAGTCTCACTGTAGTCTTTGAAATTGATGCCAAAATCATACACATGCTAACAAATTTCGAGGAGTTCCCTCGTTTTGTCTTGGATCCCATCATCAGAACTAAACCAAATTATTAAAAGGGTTCAAGTTGGAGGTACACCTTTCAATTAAAAAAAGAATCATCGAAATCGGTTCACAATTGACGGAGATATGCGTGGTCATACATAAAAAAATATATATATATATATATATATATACGCGTCGAATTGAGAACCTCCTCCTTTTTTTTTCATCGGTTGAAAAGTTGTGCACTGTGAACAACAAATGTATAATTTCAATGTATTGGTAGAAATCCTTGACCTATTATTTCGATGACCTATGCTAGCGCTACAATTAGCTATGATGATGTATTATTTATTCACAGGTGGAAGTTAGACCCTGCATCAGCTGTGGTACAAGTGAAGGAGGGCAACACTGCTCTCCCCGTGGGAGTTTTGGCCGTAAAGGGCTATGATGTGAAAGGATCAGTTTACTCCAATGGCAACCCTATTGCAGGGCTATATGTCTTGCTTTATTCTAAGGAGGTAAGGCATTCAATAAGAATGATTTTGATTGAGAATAATTCAAGCCCTTGAAATAGCAATTAAGCCTTAGAAAAGATTCAATGCTAATATTAAAATATATGTCAAGGTAATAGTTTGTCTTAACTGTACCTACTTATAACTCGGAACCTGGGCGACCGAGCTTTTCTCGCATGAAAATAACTAAAACCAAGTTTTCTCAGATATGAGATCTAAACCCCTGTTAAATTTATTATTATTAGAGATTTATTAAATTGTTAGAGCTATTTCTGAGATTGCTTGGATAACGCGTTCAAAGTATTATATTTAAAAAAGGATGTATCTTAAAAGGATCTGAGATTGGACACCTACTAAACTAGGATATGGAAGACCATGATAATAAAACATTTGATAACTTTATGTATTTTCACTGAGAACCCTAGTTATAAACGATTACAATTCCCCATGTTCTTGCAATGGCTTTTCACAATGGCTGATGTCGCTTGTCCTCCACAGACTAATCAATATTTTACAGTAGAGGTTAACTACCAACTACCGTTAAACAAATGTGGGTTAGGAAGTAATGACTTACTTTTGACTGATCTTTACATTTACAGGAAAGTCCCAAGTTCCGTGTAGAAGGTTGCAAGACAGCCTTGCTCCAAGGTGTCCCGGATGCCCCCATCTGCTATTCCACCACTGACAACTCAGGAGAGTTTTCTTTTGGCCTGGTGCCGGCCGGAGAGTACAAACTCCTCGCCCTGGAGAAGACCCCTGGACAGGCTGCCGTCAGCTTTAATGTGAAGCCGGAGACTGTTCCATTCTCTGTGCGGCATGACAGCTTGTACATTAAGAATGCTTTTGAAGTTAGTATTTTTTTTTACCTAGCTACTTATAACTACAGAATGCCTATGTAAATTGTTAAGCTAAGAAATACATGTTACATGCTAATATGGAGAATAAACGAATTTGTATTTGTATAACTATAACTCACTAATAATAAAGATCTGAGATAAAGGGTGATAGTTAGAACTTGTTGTGTTGATGCTTATGTAATGTCTTGCGATGTAACGGGCATGGGCTATCTGGAAAAACATCAATTTTAATAAAACAAAAGAAGCTGATTTCTAAACCTTCATTTTCATTTGTGTAGTTGGTTGAATAAAGTAAACTGATAAATAACTTCCAAGACAAATTATTATCATCATCATATTCATCATCATTATCATCATCATTATCATAATCATTTATTAGTTTTGAATTCATTCCTGCACCATTCAGCCCTATAGTGAGTTATTCTAATCCCCTGCTCCCCAGCCAATGACACACTTCACTAGTCAATCATTCACTTCATAAATCTTCCGCAGGTGACCGGCTTCACGATAGTCTCCTCCGTGGTGTCAACATCGGGCACCGGAGTGCCCAACGCCCAGGTCTCTTTAGACGGTCGCCCGGTGGGCACCACGGACAGTGCGGGCAAATACACTCTAAAGGGATTGCAAAGCGGGACCTATACTGTCAGCGTGCAGCATGGTAAGATCTAGAATGTTATTTATATGGATTTTTATTTTTGTTTTCAAATGTCTTGGAAACATTTGAAATGTCCGTGACTATGTTTTATTGTGAAACCATTCTCTCTTGCTCACATAATCATTTACTTATTTTGTCTGCATGCATCCTGGTCTTACCATAAAAAATGCCTCCAAATAATTGATCTGCCCCCCCGGATTTTAAGCTGAATATGCGCTTGCCTTGGGTGACAGGATCAGATGCTGAGTACGCCAATGAATATTATCATTATGTTGGGAAAGAGTCTAGGCATTAGTTCGCTTTCAAGCGCGGATCCAGGCG
>OZ020274.1:16045511-16139745 GCA_963971205.1 Aethes cnicana
AAAGCACTAGTTCGCAAAAACTTTACTCAGGAGCGTGCGTCAAAAAACAAATAGCGCTCGTTCGGAAATGACAGTCATATCGAAATGTTTACTTTTTGAGCAACTGCATTAAAAATGTGTTTATTCACAGGCAAATGGTGCATTTTCCTGCCACCAGGCGAATACACGGCGCGGGTGGACGTTTCGGAACAGGAACAGAGGGACGGATTGCAGTGAGTGAAGCATTCTTATTGGAATTTTAATCTACTTCTAATATTTATTCTGGAAATAAACTTAATTGGTCCCTTCTTGAAATTTGTAGGCATGTAAATTATCTCGATATACATTTTAAAGTTTATTATTAAAAAATTCAATTTTTTCGAACGGTTCACGATCAGCCTGTCGGTTATTGAAGGTTTTTTTTAATAAGTAACTTTTTCCAAATATACACATAGTATAGGAGGACATAAACAACACGGTCCTCGAAAATGACGCTTATTTGATTCCTGTTTATTTTCGGTGATCATAAAAAGACCCCAAGGAAACTAAGGTTCAAGATAAAAAAATCTTTTCTACAGATACTACCCGCTGTCCCACAAAATCACGGTCGCTCACGGCCCGGTATCCGGCACGACATTCTCGCAGCTGAAGGCGGCCGTGTCCGGCGCCGTGTCGTGCCGCGTGTCGTGCGACGGGCTCGCCGTCACGCTGCGGACGCTGGCGCCCGACGGGGGCGTCGTCGGGGCCCCGCTGACGACCGCCGTCAGAGGTATGGCACACTGTGTCCTGAGACACGGCCCGACGTCTCGCAGCTGAAGGCGGCCGTGTCCGGCGCCGTGTCGTGCCGCGTGTCGTGCGACGGGCTCGCCGTCACGCTGCGGACGCTGGCGCCCGACGGGGGCGTCGTCGGGGCCCCGCTGACGACCGCCGTCAGAGGTATGGCACACTGTGTCCTGAGACACGGCCCGACGTCTCGCAGCTGAAGGCGGCCGTGTCCGGCGCCGTGTCGTGCCGCGTGTCGTGCGACGGGCTCGCCGTCACGCTGCGGACGCTGGCGCCCGACGGGGGCGTCGTCGGGGCCCCGCTGACGACCGCCGTCAGAGGTATGGCACACTGTGTCCTGAGACACGGCCCGACGTCTCGCAGCTGAAGGCGGCCGTGTCCGGCGCCGTGTCGTGCCGCGTGTCGTGCGACGGGCTCGCCGTCACGCTGCGGACGCTGGCGCCCGACGGGGGCGTCGTCGGGGCCCCGCTGACGACCGCCGTCAGAGGTATGGCACACTGTGTCCTGAGACACGGCCCGACGTCTCGCAGCTGAAGGCGGCCGTGTCCGGCGCCGTGTCGTGCCGCGTGTCGTGCGACGGGCTCGCCGTCACGCTGCGGACGCTGGCGCCCGACGGGGGCGTCGTCGGGGCCCCGCTGACGACCGCCGTCAGAGGTATGGCACACTGTGTCCTGAGACACGGCCCGACGTCTCGCAGCTGAAGGCGGCCGTGTCCGGCGCCGTGTCGTGCGACTGGCTTCAAAAGTAGCCTATGTCCTTCTCTGATCAAATATCTCCAAACCAAATTTCATCTAAATCGGTCTAGTAGTAAATGTGAGGTGGTAACAGACAGACAGAACACAGTTACTTTCGCATATTTGTATGGATTTTCGTTTGTCAATAAATCAAGACTCGAATACAGAGTACAATAACAATATAATTATTTTGAGCGTTTTGATTTGTAACAGTTGAAACAACATTTTGAACACAACAATTTGAATTTACAGGCAGCAGCAGAAGTAGATAAGCTGTCCAGGTGTTCAAAATGACCTACATACGACCTTATTCTTAAGACGTTAAGGGCGTGTGTAGGTCATTTTGAACACCTGGACAGCTTATCTACTTCTGCTGCTGACTGTACCACTGAGCTCAGTGAAGGAAACCATCTGCGAAGTAATTCAAAGATGTGTGTGAAGCCCCCAATCCGCACTGGGCTCGCGTGGGGGCTATAGCCCGAACCCTCTCGTGATGAAAGGAGGCCTGTGCAGTGGGGCGCAAATAGGCTGTAGTATTAGTAGTAGTTGAAACAACGTGTTCTCTATCGTTAATCCTCTTATAAACTCTCCTCAGATGGCAAGTACACCTTCGAGGACGTACTGCCCGGCAGCGTTGAGGTGTCGGTGCCGACCGACCGCCTGTGCTGGGCGGAGAGCGTCCACAACCTGGCCGTGCAGCAGGACGAGGCCGCCGTGCCCAGCTTCCTGCACACGGGGCACGTGCTGCGCGTCACCAGCTCGCACGACATGGAGGTAGGTGCTGCGCGTCACCAGCTCGCACGACATGGAGGTAGGTGCTGCGCGTCACCAGCTCGCACGACATGGAGGTAGGTGCTGCGCGTCACCAGCTCGCACGACATGGAGGTAGGTGCTGCGCGTCACCAGCTCGCACGACATGGAGGTAGGTGCTGCGCGTCACCAGCTCGCACGACATGGAGGTAGGTGCTGCGCGTCACCAGCTCGCACGACATGGAGGTAGGTGCTGCGCGTCACCAGCTCGCACGACATGGAGGTAGGTGCTGCGCGTCACCAGCTCGCACGACATGGAGGTAGGTGCTGCGCGTCACCAGCTCGCACGACATGGAGGTAGGTGCTGCGCGTCACCAGCTCGCACGACATGGAGGTAGGTGCTGCGCGTCACCAGCTCGCACGACATGGAGGTAGGTGCTGCGCGTCACCAGCTCGCACGACATGGAGGTAGGTGCTGCGCGTCACCAGCTCGCACGACATGGAGGTAGGTGCTGCGCGTCACCAGCTCGCACGACATGGAGGTAGGTGCTGCGCGTCACCAGCTCGCACGACATGGAGGTAGGTGCTGCGCGTCACCAGCTCGCACGACATGGAGGTAGGTGCTGCGCGTCACCAGCTCGCACGACATGGAGGTAGGTGCTGCGCGTCACCAGCTCGCACGACATGGAGGTAGGTGCTGCGCGTCACCAGCTCGCACGACATGGAGGTAGGTGCTGCGCGTCACCAGCTCGCACGACATGGAGGTAGGTGCTGCGAGGATGGCACAGTGTAATCCATATCTAAATATATAGAACTCAAAGGTGACTGACTGACTGACTGACATAGTGATCTATCAACGCACAGCCCAAACCACTGGACGGATCGGGCTGAAATTTGGCATGCAGGTAGATGTTATGACGTAGGCATCCGCTAAGAAAGGATTTCCCGAAATTCCCACGGGAACGGGAAAAACGGGATTTTTCATTTTAATATTTCTGCGCATACGCAGTTGCGTGAAAAAGCCAATTAATATTATAAATGCGAGTGTAACTCTGTCTGTCTGTCTGTTACCTCTTCACGCTTCAACTGCTGGAGCGATTGAGATTTTCATCCCGGGAAAACGCACAGTTCCCGCGGGAACTCGATAACCGAATTCCACGCGAGCGAAGTCGCGGGCAGAAGCTAGTCTTACTAATATAATAAAGCTAAAAGTTAGTGTGTTTGGATGTTTGTCGCTCAATCACGCAAAAACGGCTCAACTGATTAGCATGAAATTTGGCAAACGATAGTTTGTAACCTGGAATAAGCTGTAGGCTATCTATTATTATCCCGGAAATATCCCGTAAACTCATTTGAGGGAATCCGGAAGAGGAACTTGGATAGAAGTCCCGGGAATCCCACAAATCCAGTAATCCCGTGAAAAATAAAAGTGGGTTATAAAACTATAGTTATAATAATATATTTACAAAAAATATGTATGTATGTCCGGATTTAACTCGAAAACTACTGGTGGGATTGCAATAACATTTGGTATGGGGGGGTAATTTAAAACACTATTATATACAGGCTACTTTTTAATCCGAAAAACGCACAGTTCGCGCGGACTCTAAATTCTAATACCGAATTTCACGCGGACGAAGTCACGTGCAAGATCAAAAAGTCTAATTGGTTTGGTTATAGTATTAGGTGTTTTCTTACAGGTGGACTACATATCGGATGACGCGTCAGAGAGGGGTACCCTGGACGTGCCGCCGGGCGAGAGCGCCCACTGCGTGGGACAGGGCACCCCCCGACAGTACACCCTCACCCCCCGCGGCTGCCACCGCGTCACGCCCGCCAGCGCAAGGGCACGCACCGGGGGTGACCCACAGGTACCCCACTACACACTTGTGTCACTTCACTTTCACCTCACTCATGAAATAACACAAACAATTCAATTCAAAAATTCAATCATTTATTTAGCAAAGTGGCCACATAGCGCACTTTTACACGTCAGAAAAAGAATTTACCAGCGCTTCCTAGACCCATTGCTTGAGAAGAAGCGCCGCAACAAACTCAAGCAGAAGGCCTTTTTTCGAAATTCACACAAGTAGTTACAAAATTTACATTACATGTATAAAATATACATATAGGTACGTACTAAAATTACATTGAAGGGATGTATAGTCCCTAACTTAAACTTAAATCTAAGATCTTAGAGATGTATAGTCTCCAAGGGTCTAGAAAAAAAAATATTATGGAGATGGCCTCCATTGTCAAATAAATATAAATTCCATAGATGTCGACAGTCTCAAAATGTCACTAAATAATGAAATACATCATGTATAAAAGAGTTAATTAATACAATGTCAAAAAGAACATGATGAGGTCTCTCGCTTAAAATGTTTGACTTAGTAATATATTTAAGGCTAATGATTATTTTTAAACGTCCTTGCAAGCATGAACAGACCGGACCCCACAGACAGCACCCGTTCACGAGCGTGACGCGTATCTCAGCCATCGCCTCCCTCAACCAATAGGGGCTATCGCGTGTGAATTTGCCACCAGAGGCGCTTGTGTCGCGTGAGGTCCAATAACATTCACTTTTCACTGGTTTTGGGCGGGCTTCGTGACATAAATTATGATTTTTCTTAATTTACCTGTTGAAAAGTAATCTCCTTCGTGAAATTATCGCAAATATGGATTATTTGGCGTTTAAAGTGAACGCTTTGAAACAAAAAAAAATCTAAACAAAACGGAATTGCACAACATTGCGGCATAGCTACTCGATATGATGATAGTTATTTATAATTGATAAACTTAATGAGATCCAAGATTTAAAACTTTGTTTCGGCGCCGATCTTTTAAAGTCGCCTTTGACAGCTATACCTCTGGACCTTAGTCAACAGTGGCGCCAACTGGTGAGCAAAGAAACGATAGTCCCCCTTAAGTACCCACTTTCCGATCAAGTTTGTAGCAACAGTCAACACCAATAATATCGAAGTTGTTTTGCGCCCCACTGCTGGGCACAGGCCTCCTCTCATCACAAAAACGTTCGAGCTATACTTAGTCCCCAGCAGGGACTTCACACACGTCCTTTAATCTCTTTGCAGAAGCGTGCAGGTTTCTTCACCGAAAAGCTCAGTGGTAAATTCAAATTGAATTTCGCACATAAGTAAACTTAGAAGTGCGAGCCGGGATCGAACCCCCGACCCTATGCATGAGAAGCGGTAGGTTGAACCACTAGGCCACCACGGCTTAAAGGAACACAGGCACAATCAGCATCATTCAGTTTGTAGCAGTCAAAAACAGTAAATACTTGAAAACATCGAAGTGCTTCCAAACTGTGCTTCCAAAGTGTCCAAAAATAACGTAGTACCCTAATCCTAAGTTAATCAAACTCGGGGATTTGCGACCCTCTTTCAGGGTCGACACCAAAGAGATGTTTACACTTTTTCACCCTATTGTGTTGTATTAAGGTCCAAAAGTGTAAATGTCTCTTTGACGGCGGCTGTACTCTACTCATTGTCCACAGACTATAAACTTCGTGGCCACAGCGCATGCAGTAGTCCTTCGTGTGACGTCACCCGACGCTGTCGACGATCTGACCCTGAAGATCAACACTGAGAACCAGGGCACCATGACCTTCGGGCCCTTGAAGCCTCAGCCGAGAAACGGTGGAGGATACGTATTTGAACACACGCTGTTTATGCAGCAGGTACCTTTCTTTTTCATAAATACTCGAATATTCAAATTTTCGAAAATAATAATTGTTTCGCAACTTTCACTTGTTCTTCTCTTATAATATCTCTGTTATGTGAATTGTTGTGAATGAATGTCTTTTTATGTTTATACATTTATCTGAATCAAAATGCAGAAATGGCAATAAGCGGTTGAAACCCAAGAAAAAACTCATATTTCTTTCAGAATGAAGTGGTCGTGGTGTCAGCGGAATCGTCCACTCTCCTCTTCAGTCCGTCGGAGCCGCAGCAGGTGTTGGGGACCGCCCATTGTCAGCCGAACGCCCTGACCGTCCGCGCGGTCAGGGGCCTCGTGCTGGCCGGGAGGGTGCTGCCGCCCACCGCTGGGGTCGCCGTCACTCTCACCGCGGGTAAGTGTGGGGTCAAGAACTGATGGGAAGTGTGATATAGTGCCTAACATAGGAAAAATAACATTGATACTTTTTATCTCGATATTTCGACGGGAACTGGTTTTTATGGTTCAAGAATTTTTTGCTCTTGTGGGATTTTGCTCCCTCTCCAGTTCTGCCCCGCTGAAAGCGAACAAAGAACGATTTTGCTCTCTGCTGCTACTGGTTTTCTCATAGGATTGAAAAGCAGAGTGTACAACACGGTGGCAAAATTATTTACACCTTGGGTATCATAGCTTGAATCCCTCGTTAGCTCAAGATTACACATGAGAATCCCTCGCTTCTATAGGGATTCTATTCCGGAAGTTTTCGCTTCGCTCTGTATTGAATCCGTCACGCGCATTGATACAATAATATACTTCGCCAGGTCTGCCACTCCGGTATTTTGTAGTGTGGGTGACACCCGAACGTCATTTTTTTTAACTTGTCCCATTTTGTGTGGTTTACTCCCAAAGCTGGCAAATAGCTGTCAAATATTTCGTTGTTTTCATTAATTTATGAATATTACTGAATGAAAATATGAATTGTCGCTCTATGGTTGAATAAAACATTAAGTATGGATTGCAATAACTATCCTAGGAACACGAAATTGTTAGGATCATTGAAGTACTATCTTTTGAAAACTTTCCATCGCATTTTCCATGCATTTTAATGTAATCTCATTTGAATGCCTAACCAACAAATATAAAACGAGACGCGACATTCAACCATAGAATGATAACTTCTTTTTTAATTCAGTAATATTGAGAAAATTAATAAAAACAGCGAAATATTTGACAGCTATATGCGACGTTGCCAACTTTCGGGATAAACCCTCTTAAACAAGTAAATGACAATTCTAATGCGCAAATAATTTATTTTGCATTATAACGGCAATATATTCCCTTATTTTTTGTTTTATTGCAATAAAGTGGCAACTCGACTTTGACGTACGGGTGTCACGCGACCCGGAGAAGCAGACCTTGTTTTCTTAGACATGGTCACGCGGGTAATATATACCATTTTGCTCCCTAGTCATACAATCTACTATTACACCTTGGGTGTCATAGCTTGAATCCCTCGCTAGCTCAAGATTCCATGTTAGAATCCCTCGCTCCTCTCGAGATGCTATTCTGGACAACTTTCACTTCGCTCTGGATATAAAAAAATATACAATTTTGTTCCCTAGTCATACAATTGACTATTTTCTCCCCAGACGACCTCACCCTGACTCAAACTACAACAGCCGACGGCACATACAGCTTCGGTCCCCTGGACGCGAGCAAGCAGTACTCGATTGCGTGCGAAAAAGAGTCCTATGTGTTTACGGGCCCCGACGCTGACGGAGACGTGCTCGCTAGCAAGCTGGCTGGGATCACTGTCTCGCTGATAGATGCTGCCGATGGAAGCCCGTTGCAGGTACAGCTTTACACGACTTATAAAGAGTGTGGATTAAGCTATAATAGACGCTGCGATTGCTCGCAGGACTGATGGCCGATGGGGCCGGAAAGTTCTCGAGTGGCGCCCGCGAACCGGGAGACGAGCTGTCGGTAGGCCTCCAACAAGATGGAGCGACGACCTCGTGAAGGTCGCGGGAAACCGGTGGAAGCAAGGAGCACAGGACCGGTCTGAGTGGCGAGCCTTGGGGGAGGCCTATGTCCAGCAGTGGACGTCTTTCGGCTGAAATGATGATGATGATGAGACACTGCGATGGCTTACGATGGCTTAATGGGGGCTATCGCGTGTGAATTTGCCACTAGAGGCGCTAGTGTCGCGTGAGGTCCAATAACATATACTTTTCACTGGTTTTGGCGGGCTTCGTGATATAAATTATAATTTCTTTAATTTACCTGTTGAAAGGCGATCTCCTTCGTGAAATTATCGCAAATATGGAATACTAGCTTTTCCCCGCAACTTCGTATGCGCAGAAATATTAAAAAGTAAAATCCCGATTTTTCCCGTTCCCGTGGGAGTTTTGCAAAATCCTTTCTTAGCGTATGCCTACGTCATAACATCTACCTGCATGCCAAATTTCAGCCCGATCCGTCCAGTGGTTTGGGCTGTGCGTTGATAGATCACTATGTCAGTCAGTCAGTCACCTTTGAGTTTTATATATTTAGATTTGGCGATTCATGAGGTAACAAAACTATTCATTAGTTTTAAACATTCAATGAATGATTATATTAAAATTGATTTTATAGCAAAATCTTTTGTTATAAAATTAATCAAACCCTTTTACTGTAGTGGCCTTTTTAGGGTTCCGAAGTCCACAAGGAACCCTTATAGTTTCGCCATGTCCGTCCGTCCGTCCGTCCGTCTGTCCGCACTATTGCTCGGAGATGCTTAGGTCTAGAGAGCTGTAATTTGGCATGAATATGCATATTAGTTACGCTGACAAAGTGGTACAATAAAATTTTGAAATATATTTTTTTATAGGGTACCTCCCCTACTCGTAAAGTGGGGATGTAATTTTTTTTTCTTGCGTACCCCATGGTGCGGCATATCGTTGAATAGGTATTAAAAAAATATTGTGGGTTTGTTCAAATCATTTTTTGATTAAGTGATGCGTTTGTGAAATATTAAGCTTTAAAGTGCTATTTTTTGTTAGAGTCACGTGTCCCCCCCCCCCTGCCAGCTAAATGGTGGTATTTGGATGTCTGAAAAAAATCACGGTTGTGGCATATATAACGTAGTTGAAAGGAAAACTATCAGAGCTAAGTAGGCTGTACAAACTTACGAGTAATAGTCGACCAACTTATAATGATGATTTTTCTCGAGCGGCAGGGGCGTCGGGCGGGCACGTCATACCACAGGCTAGCTAGATGCTAATAAGTCTTAGAATGGTACTGTGGGCATCCTCAACTTCGGAACCCTATAATTTGCGCGTGGCCCGACACGCACTTGGCCGGTTTTTAATTAATTAATTGACCTAGTCAACTACGAATTTCGGTTAGAAAGTGTATGGAAAACTTTTCATTATCTACCGTTTTGTGTGAGGCAACATGTGGAATTTATTTTTCATCATTTTATATATTTAAGGACTACCAACTGATTACACCAATACATCACTTCATACAACAATGAACAATAACAATTAGAACATACAAATCCTTATCTAATTACAGGTGGCCACAACTTACACAAGTATAAGAAACAGTCATCATCTAATGTTTTTATTAATTAATGAATAATCAAAAATTATAAATAATTTGTAACATATTTTTATAAATGTTATATGCCGAACATAAGCTGATAGCATTAACACTTTTAATGATTATAACATCAATGTGACTTACACACTATCTGATAATAAAAGAATTTTGAAGCAATTTTGTAGTGGAGAGGATAAAATAAAAAGCCTTTAAGGCCGTTCCCTGACCCAGCATCGTCAAATCGCTAATGTAAGATCATACTTTTCTAAGAAATATTAAAAGTAAAAAAAAAACATATGTTATAAGTATTTGATTATATCATCCTTACATTGACAGCTTTCGTTACACGGTTCACGAAACTTCGCTCGATACAATTTAATTCCAAAGTAACCTCTAACTCGGACCTTTAATCCAACTTTACTCCAGTTTATTATATTAAACAGTTTTAAAATAAATATAACAGAAAAAATATCCATATTATATGCATACATTGACAGCTTTAGAAATGTCATGTTTTTAGACAGTATTTTTATAGAAATTAAAACGTGTTAAATACTAACGAAATCGGGCATTTTGTGCGTAACGCTTTCTCTTTCACTCGTTGCATGAGTGATAGTGACGGCTGAGCTGGGTATATAAACGGCCTTAACTGTCTCGAAAATAATTCAGTGTTATATTATATTAGTTCATTTTCAAATATCGTATTGGAGTTCGGATTTCGAAGTTTTACCAAGAGTCATCCAAAATGAAAAGACTTCTCGTCCAAGCCAACCACAACCGCTGGACCAAACGTAAAAATAGGCGACAGGATTTATAAGAAGTAAGCGAGCATTGGGATTTTTGGACATCATAGACTAGAGGTCCTGGAGACGCCGCTTAGCCGAAGCCGGGCGTCCCCTCTGCCACTGCTTGTGGTTTCTTTTTTTCATACGAAAAGTGTCAACCGCACATAGAAATGTCAACCGCACTTGACGTCTACACATGTTGTCACAGTTATTCCATATTCATATTCGTATTCATTTATTCAATGCATTTCATAATCATCCCGCAGCATGAAGCGTAAATCTATTCTTGTTACATAGTCTGCCATGCCCTCCGTCGACTCGTTATTTTTGGCAGAATTCTTTCAATATACAACTTACCATGTATCAAAGTAGATATAACAAAAGCTCTTCGCGTGTCATGAAGACTCATAAACTTTGTTCTAAGCACAAACTCCGGTCAGTCGCTCTCGGACCGTTCAAACTGACCGACGTTTTGTCCATTTATCTATTATAAGTAAGGATTCAAAATCAGCCGGAGAAAAATGGCCCCTTCAAAACGGGTGCCCGAACAGCTCGGGCACCCGTTTGGCCTTCGTTATAAAGACGCGTTATTAGCATACTGGAACGTATTTTCTAATGTCAGTTTGCTCCATATATTTTGACATATTCTGTTAGGCACTGTTCGTTCATTTACTCATTATAGGTCAATGGTTTTGTCACTAAAACACAGAATATTTAATTACTACGTACAGAATGGCCACGGAATCACCCGCCTGAATCTAGCCGGCGAGCAACTCGCCCTTACCGTCATTTGTTTCATCCGGAGATGGAGAGTGAATCGTTGGCCCGCGTACTGGTACACACACATTTACAAGTGTACAGACGTCCTCGCCCGCAAACATTGACACTTCATTCGAATTGTGTTCGAAATTGTGCTTTTTTAGGCCGTGTGTTTCAAATCTGATCGGCGCCTTTGAATCGGTCTAACACGGCGATAGTATTTCCCAATTAGGGTCACCGCGAGTGAATTCGCCGCTCGAGGTGCTTGAGGTCCTCCGAGGTGCAATGTTGCCAATTAAGCACATCATGTGGTCTCCGGAGACTATAAAGAATGACAAGGTTGACACTGACAGCGAACACCTTGTAGGAACAGTGGTGCCAACGGGGAGTAAAAATACGGTGGCCCTTATTGTCTGACGTCTAGTAGGTGTCAAATAAATCGTCTTTATTTCCATACTAATGAAGACGCTTGTGTCTTTTAGCTCAATAGGGATGACGACAGGGTGAAGAAATCGAATTCTAATTAGTCCGTCAGTCAGGTAATAAAAAAATATTAGACACGTATTTTTTGTTTTATCAAATTAACAAAGAATGACTAAGTTAAAACGCATAAAAGATGGAGAGCGGGGGCTAACTACGTCACCGTTAGGTATAAATCGTGCCTAACCGTGACGTCACGCGACATTTCAACTCAATATATCTCCGTATGAGTTTGATTACGTGAAAAAAGAAAAAAAAACGTGTCCAATACTTTTCAACAATCTTCCTGATAGACTAAGAAAAAAAAAGTTGTCGTCATCCCTATTATAATTTCTATGGCAATCGATTCGGCATCTCCAGGATCTCTAGTCTATGTTGCACATTCACTAAAACCTGTGGCAAGGTTTGATCCTCAAACTCTATTCCAGGGAGCTTTGGTGTCAGTAAGCGGCGGCTCGTACCGCCGTAACCTGGTCTCTGGCGCCGACGGGACTCTGACCTTCGGGTCTTTAGCGCCGGCGGAGTACTACGCTAAACCCCTCATGAAGGAGTACCGGTTCTCGCCGCCGCATGAGATCCTCAACGTGCTGGAGGGGCGGGACCATCAGCTCACGCTCAAGTAAGTTGGCCGAGACTGGCGCCAGCGCCAGACGACGACTACTACGACTACTACTACTACTACTACTACTTCTACGACTACTACTACTACTACGACTACTACTACGACTACTACTACTACTACTACGACTACTACTACTACGACTACTACTACGACTACTACTACTACTACGAATCCTACTACTACGACTACTACTACTACGACTACTACTACGAATCCTACGACTACTACTACGACTACTACTACTACGACTACTACTATTACTACTACGAATCCTACGACTACTACTACGACTACTACTACTACGACTACTACTATTACTACTACGAATCCTACGACTACTACTACGACTACTACTACTACTACGACTACTACTATTACTAATACGAATCCTACGACTACTACTACGACTACTACTACTACGACTACTACTACTACGAATCCTACGACTACTACTACGACTACTACTACTACTATAGCCTATTTGCGTCCCACTGCTGGGCCAGGCAGGCAGGGTGGGGGGCGTTGGGGGGGTAGTAGTAGCAGTGGCTGGGCACAGGCCTCCTCTCATCCCGAGAGTGTTTGGGCTATAGTCCCCACGCGGGCCCAGTGCGGATTGGGAACGTCGCACACATCTTTGAATTACTTCAAATGCGTGCAGGTTTCCTCACGATGTCTTCCTAAAAAAAAGCCGTGGTGGCCTAGTCGTTCGACCTACCGCCTCTCATGCCGAGGGTCGGGGGTTCGATTCCGGCTCGCACCTCTAAGTTTACTTACGTGCGAAATTCAATTTGAATTTACCATGAGCTTTTCGGTAAAGGAAAACATCGTGAGGAAACCTATCATTCTATAAAATTAAAAATGACCATATTATATTAGGCGGTTGTATGAAAAAAAGACGAACACCTCTGTAGGACTGGGGCTCATGACTACAGATTCCCAATCCTACAGATTCTCTAATCTACGGATTCCCAATTTAACAGATAACCAATTACACAGGTTCCCAATTCTACATATTCTTTATTCCACAGTTTCTTATCTGACTACTATTTTACCGGTAAAGATCCACTCAGTCCGTTAGGTGTGAATGTAGGTTAGGTTCGTTAGTTATCTATATACGCCCGAAGGGCAAACTACCTAGAAATAGGGGCCCCGCGTAGCGGGGACCCGTCGACCCAGTTACATTCCTTGTATTATTTTGTAGAATACCAATTATGTAGAATTGGGAATCTGTACACTTGGGAATGTGTAGAAATAGAAATCTGTAGACATGGTATTCTGTAAAAGAAATCTGTAGAACTGGGAACAATTCCTCTGTAGTAGATATTGTAATATCGTTTCTGTTACAGGGGCGTGCGAGTGGCGTGGTCGTGCGTTGGGTCCGTAGTGTCGCTGGGCGGAGTGGGTTGGGGACAGGCGGGCGTCGTGGCGCGCGGGGTGGGTCCCTGCGCCAGTGAGGAGGCCACGGCTGAGCCCAGTGGGGCATTCAGGTAACTCACCACATCAAAACTGGCATAGCAAAATCTTATCTGTCTTCTATATCCATACTAATATTATAAATGCGAAAGTAACTCTGTCTGTCTGTCTGTCTGTCTGTTACCTCTTCACGCTAAAACGGCTTGACCGATTGACTTGAATTTTGGTATAGATATAGTTAGAGGCCCGAGGAAGGACATAGGATAGTTTTTATCCTGGATTTCTACCCTTAACGGGATGAAATCCGGGATACCACGATAAGTTATGCACTTAAGCAGTAGTAGCAATTACGTGTATTATAATGTTTGCTATTCCAATTTCTGCAGGCGTTTGAATGTTCGGAAGAAATCCATATTATCCATATTAATATTATAAATGGAGTCCCGGGAAAGGACATAGGGTACTTTTTATCCCGGAAAAGCGCATAGTTCCCGCGGGAGCGCGATAACAGAATTACACGCGGGCGAAGTCGCGGGCAGAAGCTAGTCTTCTATATGTCGTATAGTCACAGCGATGGCGCCACTATCGCGCCTTGCCAGGCCTTGGATTGCCTTTTCCATTTGTTATTTCTAGCATGTCCTTGAGAATCTGTATGGTACCTTGAATATCATTGGTAAGGAAACGTCAAGCGAATAGCTTGGGCGTAGTCGGCACTGGGTTGGTAACTGGATAAGCTATGTTGCTTGGCGAGTGCACTGGGCCCCGTAGATTGGCCAGTAGCTGGAATCTAAATCAGACACGCGCTTGACCGTTTAGAACAAGACCTGTCATTCTGACTTTGACAGTTGAGTTTTGGAGCCAATGCCGGTAAAGCCGGAAAAGAAACCCGGATCCACCGCGTTCCCGCGACGTTTACAAGGTCGTCACTCCAATGTTAATAATGTCAAGTAAAGTAAGGGTTTAATTTATATATTCAGCTCTAATTGTGTTGATTTTCCCAGAATCCGCGGCCTGCTCCCCGGCTGTGTGTACACGTTGCAACTCAAGGAGTCCTCATCTCCTGAACTGGCGGGGTTGAAACTGGCCAAAGCGCCCCCTACCATCGAAGTGAGTATTAGCCAATATTGAACATAATGAGGTAGCGAGGGAGGTATGCCTGGGTGGCACGTGGCGCCCTGTGGTCCCTGCCTATCCCAACGAAAAACAGGCGTGGCCTTATGTAATACAATTCATTTCATGACAAATCACACCCAAATGTTATTGTTTTCTTCGATTTTATTGTTATTTATGTAATGTCGTGTGTTTTGTACCGAATAAATGTTTCTTCTTCTTCTTAATAATAATAATACTATCTTGGGACATTTCACACAAATCGACCCAGCCCCAAACTAAGCAAAGCTTGTACTATGGGTGCTAGACAACGATATAAATACTTACATAGATAAATACATACATATATAAATACTAAATATCCATGACCCGGGTACAAACATTCGTGCTCATCACACAAAGTTTGCCCCGAGCGGGATTCGAACCCGCGACAGTCGGAACAGTGGGCAGGGTCACTACCAACTGAGCCAAACCTGTCGTCAAAATGTATAATGAAAAATGCAAAAAAAATAATAAAAATGTCAATTCTATTTGTTTCGAGACCGTAGTGTTGCCTGTAAGTCAATTTGAAAGATTTATTTTTTATTATGATTTTTATTGATTACTTGTTACTTTTCATGTTGGAATTAGGGACTATACATCCCTTCAATGTAATTTTAGTACGTACCAATATCTATATTTTATTAATGTAATGTAAATTTTGTAACTATGTGGAAATTTTGAAAAAAGGCCTGCTTGAGTTTGTTGCGGCGCTTCTTCTCAAGCAATGGGTCTAGGAAGCGCTGGTACATTCTTTTTCTGACGTGTAAAAGTGCCCCTATGTGGCCAATTTGCTGAATAAATGATTGAATTTGAATTTTAATTGAAAATGTTAAAAACCGCAACAGAACAAGGATCATGGACATAGTAGTTCGGTGTATTGCCAGAAGTGGCATGGGTGGGCCCCTTGAAAATCCCTTCTAACGAATAATACTGTATCCATACTTACTGATATTATAAATGCGAAAGTAAATCTATCTGTCTGTCAACTTCAACTGATTTGGATGAATTTTGGTACCTATAGAGATAGTTGGAGTCGCGGGAAAGGACATAGGCTACTTTTTATCCCAGAAAAACGCATAGTTCCCGCGATAACCGAATTCCACACGGGCGAAGTCGCTGGCACGAGCTAGTTATACTATATGAAATATCCGTGCAAAGTTTATACTACGAAGTCAACTGGCTTTACTTATCATTGTTTATTTTATTAAATCGACTTATTAATTTTCACAGATCAAAGACAACAAAGACATCACAGACGTCAAGCTAATAGCCATCCTGCCGCACCAAATCACAGACGCGAACGTCCTAATCTACACTCCTAACATAGACCATTACAAAACGCTCCGCCTAACCCTAGCCCTGGACTCCTCCCCTGACACTCCCATCTACTCCACCAAGCTCGACAGTAGCGGGTACAGTCAAGCACTGAACCCAGGGCTCATGTACGTGCTGCCGAGGCTACCAGCTGACAATAAGACGTATGTGGTGCAATTGGAGTCGAGCCTGTCCAAAGCGACCCATAGCTACAAAGAAGTGGTCACGTATTTCAACTCGGATGGGCAGTTTAAGGCTTTCAATTTGGAGTTTTTGCCCAAGGTAAGGTGTTTTTTTATTTTTTTATTAGAAATTTAGTTTTTGATGTCTTTTAGCATGACAGAAATCATAAACTCATGAGGGCCCTAATGCGATGAATTGCTACAAATCTACTTTGTGTATGATTAAAAATATTTCCAAACTGGTTTTAATCAGCTGTTGATAAGATAATATATTTACTTATCGTATGGCTCATATTAACACAGTTATATACCTAAAAACTACAGTTTAAATCTACATTCCTTGAGAAACATTCTTTCTTTGGCTTTTCAGTTATAATATATAGGGTCAAGCAAAACGTTGTGATGTTATTTTACCCACAGAATCAGAACTCAGAACATTTATTTCACAAAAATAAATGTTCTGAGCAATCAGCTATCGATTGTCAGTATGTTTTTTTTTAGGTTTTTCATCTTTTTCGAGAAAGTAAAAAAGAAAATTTAGTATGGCCCAGCCCATTATGGGATTGATGGTGTGAATGACACGTGAATTCCATACTTAATTTTCATTTTTACACCAACTCAAAATAAAAAACCTAAGTATCATGCTTATAATCTAAGGGTCAAATATCGTCACATCGTTTAGCTTGACCCCGTATAATAATCCACATTTTTTCCCCAGGTGAAAACTTCCGAAGTGGAGCTCCGTCAGACCTCTCTCCTCTTCATTCCCCTCCTGCTGGCCATGCTTGCTGCCTACTCCCAGCGCGATCTCCTCCTCGTCAAGATCTCTGCCCTCGCCAACGCTCGGGCGCCGAAATCGCGCGCTCGCGCAGAAGTTTTAGACCAGGCGAGTATTGAACAGATTGTTAGCAGCGTCAATGCCGCTGGTAAGAAGAAGAAACAAGCTTAACTAGTATGTGATAACTTAATAAGCAATAGAATATTATTAAGAGCGAGTTGCGTCGACCGCATTTGAAGGATCAGTCAATGTTAAATACGGCCGCAGAGTTGACATTCCAAACATAATGGTTAACGCTATGTTAAATAAAGTTTTGAAACAACTCACCTGTGAAAAGCATTATAAAAGAGAGTGGAGATTGAGTAAAAAAAAACGGATTTTCAATTGTAAAAAGACAATATTTTAACTTTTTTTTATGAATGGAAATGGTATGATATTAAGGTGTGCGATATGTGGATATGATTCGGCTCTAAATGATCGGGATAAGGATCTTATCTTATCTTGAGACTGTGGGGTCCTTGCGGATACACTTCGACCCATTGGGATCTTTTGTGTAATTACCCCTCTCGGTATAAGGATACATTTTTAAAATAAAAGTCATCAAGTACAATTTAAAAAACCGTTTTTTTTTAATTCTAGATTAATCTTCAAGAGTTGTTCTTTTTTACATTGTTACCTATGAAGTAAGCTTACAAAATACATACAAAGAATTTTATGTATTCAGAAACTATTATTTGTAGTTGAATCTAAGTGTTATGAAACCCAATTTTGTCGCTTCATAGTCATTATGTCAAATCACCTATAATTTATTTATTTATCAAAGCACCAAATCAGACGATTACCTTTATTATTAATTTAAACCTTTAGTTGTAAGTGGAAATTGTTTTTAATTATGAAGATGCATTTATTTTACGGTGGTATGTCCTTTTAATTCGGAAAATAAAAGTGGAAAGTTGAGAAATAAGGTATTTTATTACTTAACTTAATACCTGTAGAATTTTGCCAAATTTTTAAAACTACAAACATAACAGGGTCATAACTTACTACTACAGCCTATCTGCGTCCCACTGCTGGGCACAGGCCTCTCATCACGAGAGGGTTGGGCTATAGTCCCCACGCGGGCCCAGTGCGGATTGGGGACTTCACACACATCTTTGAATTACTTCGCAGATGCGTGTAGGTTTCCTCACGATGTTTTCCTTCACCGAAAAGCTCAGTGGTAAATTCAAATTGAATTTCGCACATAAGTAAACTTAGAGGTGCGAGCCGGAATCGAACCCCCGACCCTCGGCATGAGAGGCGGTAGGTCAAACCACTAGGCCACCACGGCTTAACTTATTTACTCTCAATGTGGTCATATCACAGTTATGAAAATAGATTCATGTCAAATTAATGTTATCACTTTCATCACATCATATATTTTTTGGAAGTAACTTGCGAATTATACGAGTTTTATTGAGAGGTAAAATATAGTGACTTCCAAAATCACTAGTAGGTACAGTCAGCAGCAGAAGTAGATAAGCTGTCCAGGTGTTCAAAATGACCTACACACGCCCTTAACGTCTTAAGAATAAGGTCGTGTGTAGGTCATTTTGAACACCTGGACAGCCTATCTACTTCTGCTGCTGACTGTACAAATGTACTAGTACCTATAATAACATATGGCCGAACAGTGCCTAACAGAATATGTCAAAATATATGGAGCAAACTGACATTAGAAAATACGTTTCAATATGCTAATTACGCCTCTTTATAGTATGAGTCAAGATAAATTTTATATAATAAAATATAATTTTATACAAAAGTAAAACTGACACCATAAGACTTAAGTCTCAAATTTACTGAGCGCCAAACGGGTGCCCGAACAACTCCCACCCGTTTTGACGGTCCATTTTTCTCCGGCTGATTGTGAATCCTTACTTATAATAGATCAATGATTAGTACGGATGTACTAGTGATTTTGGAAGTCATTATATAATGGAAATGGCTAGTAGAACTCTTCTCTTTGGTATAGTCAGTAGTTGTAGTCATAGTCGTCGCTCTTGTAAGCCTTGACGGCGTTAGTTCTGGCGAGCGCGCCGCCGTAGCAGCCTGAAAATCGTCGCTCGCAATCAGCTACGGAATGCGTCTGATGATCCCATAGTTTGGCGTTCTCCTTGCTGCAATAAATAATATAATTTTATTTAATTAACATGCATATTGTTATGTACATCCATATTATACTACTACTACAGCGTATTTGCGTCCCACTGCTGGGCACAGGCCTCCTCTCGTCACGAGAGGGCTTGGGCTATAGTCCCCACGCGGGCCCGGTGCAGATTGGGAACTTCACACACATCTTTGAATTACTTCGCAGATGCGTGCTGGTTTCTTCACGATGTTTTCCTTCACCGAAAAGCTCAGTGGTGAATTCAATGAATTTCGCACATAAGTAAACTTAGAGGTGCGAGCCGGAATCGAACCCCGACCCTCTGCATGAGAGGCGGTAGGTCAAACCACTAGGCCACCACGGCTTCATCCATATTATACATGCGAAAATAACTCAGCCTGTCTGTTACCTCATAGTTGGAGTCCCGGGAAAAGACAAAGGCTACTTTTTATCTCGGAAAAACGCATAGATCCCGCGGGAAAGCGATAGCCGAATTCCACGCGGGCGAAGTCGCGGGAAGAAGCTAGAGTAATATTAAAAATGCGAAAGTAACTCTGTCTGTTGCCTCTTCACGCTTAAATCGCTAGTCGTGACAGCGTAACAGACAGACAGAGTTACTTTCATAATATAACGGATGGCCTTAGATAAACTTACTTTACAAAATACAGTTCGTAAGCAGCAAAAAAGTTGCCAGAAGACCGCGCGTGTAACTTGCACAGTTGAAGTTTCTCACATTCCTCGGCCGATCTGAAGTAAAAATATGCTAGTAAGAAATATTTGGCAGTATAAATATTATATAAGATAGTTATATAGATAAAACATTTATTTGTTGCTACAAACACACACATACACATAAAAACATCGCATAAGTAGGTACATAAAAATAATAAAAAACACAAATAAACATAGACTTCACAATTAAAAAACTTAACCTAGGAATAAGAAAAAGTATGAGCTCCCACTATAGGAGCAAAACACTGATTATTCTGCCAGAACCTGTGGCCAGACGAAGTAATATTGTAAAAATACGTCTTGTAACTGAATCAAGAAAAATAGTCGCACTTGAGGAATACATGCTGTAGTCATCTGGAGATTGGCCGAACTAAGCCAATTTGCTGAATAAATGATTGATTTTAATTGATTAGGAACAGCACCAAGAAGTAAATGGACGAAAAAGGAATTTGGCCGCTGGTCGTTTGGGGAATTGGCCCTAGCCGAACTAATCCCTAATTCTATAATAGGGATGACGACAATTTTTTTCCTTAGTCTATCAGGAAGATTATTGAAAATTGTATTGGACACGTATTTTTTTTCACGTAATCAAACTTATACGGAGATATATTGAGTTGAAATGTCGCGTGACGTCACGGTTAGGTACGATTTATACCTAACGGTGACGTAGTTAGCCCCCACTCTCCAACTTTAATGCGTTTTAACTTAGTCATTCTGTTTTAATTTGATAAAACAAAAAATACGTGTCTAATATTTTTTTATTAGCTGACTTACGGACTAATTTCGATTTCTTCAACCTGTCATCATCCCTATTGTTTGCCACTTTATACATACAGCCACATTCTAACTCTCCCGACTCAGACTGTTTAGCTTCTTAAATACCCAAAAGTGTAAGACTTGGAAGTTTTACAATAATAGTATTATTGTTTTTTTATTATTATCATTGGTATAAGCAAACGAGCGCACAACCCATCTGATAGATAGTAAGTGGTCACTGCGGCCCATGGACACCGAAATCCTATGATCCCGCATTAGGAAACCATAGGATCTCGAATGCGTTGCCTACCCTGAGGCCCAAGATGGAATGCCTCTGTGCCAGAAATTTCACCGGCTGCCTGTTAAAAAACCGGCCAAGTGCGTGTCGGGCCACGCGCAAATTATAGGGTTCCGAAGTTGAGGATGCCCAGAGTACCTTTCTAAGACTTATTAGCATCTAGCTAGCCTGTGGTATGACGTGCCCGCCCGACGCTACTGCCGCTCGAGAAAAATCATCATTATAAGTTGGTCGACTATTACTCGTAAGTTTGTACAGCCTACTTAGCTCTGATAGTTTTCCTTTCAACTACGTTATATATGCCACAACCGTGATTTTTTTCAGCCATCCAAATACCACCATTTAGCTGGCAGGGGGGGGGGGGGACACGTGACTCTAACAAAAAATAGCACTTTAAAGCTTAATATTTCACAAACGCATCACTTAATCAAAAAATGGTTTTAACAAACCCACAATATTTTTTTAAGACCTATTCAACGATATGCCGCACCATGGGGTACGCAAGAAAAAATAAATACATCCCCACTTTACGAGTAGGGGAGGTACCCTATAAAAAAAAATATTTCAAAATTTTATTGTACCACTTTGTCAGCGTAACTAATATGCATATTCATGCCAAATTACAGCTCTCTAGACCTAAGCATCTCCGAGCAATAGTGCGGACAGACGGACGGACGGACGGACGGACGGACATGGCGAAACTATAAGGGTTCCTTGTGGACTTCGGAACCCTAAAAAACTTTAGTAACTTACCCTCTCTTCGTTCTGAGCTTCGACAGGCCGTTATCATCAAAGTTCCCCGTTGATAACGCTGTGTTGATGAATCTCTTCCACAGGTGGTGAACATTGTGATCTGTAATGCAATGATCACTTTAGAATTTAAATAAGTATTGTGAATAAATTTCAAGCATAAAAGACTTAGACAGTTATCGCCATCTCAAAGTGAGATAGCGCGCTAGCAAACTACCCAAAGGTTGACTGGTAGAGATCGCTTATAAACCAGCCAGCTGTATGCCATACTTTTTGTGTAATTACATTATGTCTGTACTGTACTTGAATGTGTGGTAATCAATAAAGAAAAAAACATTTATTCATTTTGACATTTATACAATTCAATACACAAACGACAAGGAACATTTACACAGCACAAAATAAAGTGTTGTGGTCTGTCACGAAATAAAGTATATTGTATTGTAACAACATCCAGCACCACTAAAACAGCCCATACACATCCCACTGCTGGAGCTAGGCTTCCGTTTATCACGAGGGTCTAAACTATTAGTCCCCAAACAGGCTCAGTGCGGTTCACATAGTTACGTCAAGCATAATTGTAATGGTTGATTAAGTCCAACGTACAGTGGGCACCTTGAAAACACAACTTACCAATAGCTTTAGTGTCTTCTAAAGGTTTGCTGAAAACTAAAGCAATCACCACTGATAACACGAGTAGTAACCGCACCATTTTTATATGTGATCGTTCTAAGACACAAGACGTTCAGTGTTACAAATGCAAGAATATCGGACACTAAACAGTTTTCTGTATATATAAGGGGGATATGACGCACTTACAAACGCGAATTGTTAGGTTAAATATTGTATTGTTATTATGGTTTGTTAACGGTACAGAATGATTAGGTCAAACAGATCTATTTGCGAATGATGATTGTACCCAGGGTTCCTCAGTGGAAATTTTCTTTCTTATGAATTCTTTCCTATTTTTATGAATTCAAGGATTTACAAATAAGTGAAGCTACGGTGTACTGTTTACCACTGTAATATCACAGAATATTTAATAGTACTACATACAGAATGGCCACGGAATCACCCGCCTGAATCTAGCCGGCGTTTTTTTTAATTTTATTAGTTACTAGCTTTTCCCCGCAACTTCGTATGCGCAGAAATATTAAAATGGAAAATCCTGTTTTTTCCGTTCCCGTGGGAATTTCGGGAAATCATCTCTTAGTGCTCCCCTACGTTCCCTAAAAAACCTGCATGCCAAGTTACGGCTCTGCGTTGATCGATCAGTCAGTCAATCAGTCAGTCATTTTTTGTTTTATATATAATATATATATATATATATATATATATATTTATACATGGTGGGTCAGAAAATGGTGGGTCTTTAATTTTTTTCGAGTTGGTAAAAAATAATATTTTGTATAGGGTTCAGGCGTCGCTCACACAACCAATCCCATATACAATTATTTTTTTTACTAACTCAAAAAAAATTAAAGACCTATACAATATACTTAGAATCGATAGCCGATACTGTGGGTGAATTATTTGCCATATTTTCTGACCCACCGTGTATATATATATATATATATAGATACATATATGTATAATAAGGGTCCCAAACACATTCACAGCCTTATCTCTGATAAATTGTTATGCACACATCACCGACGCGCACCGGCTGAATCCTATCAGCAAACAAAGACGTCAAAGGACGTTAGAGGAAGTATTTATAACATTAGATAATATGACGATGATTCCATGGATCAAGGAGTGAGGTTGCTTCAAGGTCGGTAACGCGCTAGTGATTCCTCTGGCATTGTATTGTGTCTTCAGGCGAAGGTGACTAACATCAAGAAGGCCTTTTAAATTAAGGTTTCTGGTGGTAAGTATGTGAGCAAGAAAAATCTAGCTGAGAACAAGAAATTTTATACTCATAATACTAATGTTGTTGGTCCTGTAGTGCCTGAATCTCTTATTTCTTCAGCAAGTTCGCCACATCCGCACTGTTCTTAAGTATGTACTATACTTATATGTGTATTATGTATATTATGTGAACATAAGATTGAACACCTGTATAATGTACTTATCAATGGCAAAAAAGGGAGATATCCATATTAATGTTATAAATGCGAAAGTAACTCTGTCTGTCTGTCTGTTACCTCTTCACGCTTCAACCGCTCGACCGATTGAGCTCAAATTTGGCATGGAGATAGTTGGAGTCCCGGCAAAGGACATAGGCTACTTTTTATCCCGGAAAAATGCATAGTTCCCGCGGAAACGCGATAACCGAATTCCACGCGGGCGATGTCGCTGGCAGAATCTAGTGCTTTATAAAAATTAGTCCTCTGCCTACCTCAACGGAAACAGACGTGTGCTAATGTATTTACCTACCTATGGAAAAATAATTTGAGAAATGATCAACTAGTTCCACTAAAAAGTAACTACGAGCTTTAGCAATCACGTAGGAACCTAACTATTCACACGGAATGAACATTATTATACGAATCGTCAATGACGTATCCCGTATGAATGCGCCCAAATAGCATTTTAGCATCCTTTAGGCGAAGTCTGCAATATTATACTCGTTTAGGTGTGATACACTTGTTTACGTCGTCGGACTGAAAAAAGTTCCAGAAATTGCATCAGGATTGCATAAGTATTTTCATGGTATCAATTTCAAGGTACTTAAACTTGTGCGATTTACGTGTAGGTGCTACTTCAAATATGTAAGAATGCATCAAGAACCCTCAGTTTCATGAGAAAGTACTCGGTTTAATTGAATCGAATAGGGTTTGTTTATTTTAAGGAGGGTCAGTAAACTGCGATGTACTTTTCAAGAATAGTCCAGCAAGGTGATATTTGTATTGCTATTCATCACTAGATGGTGCAAGGATCCGGTGTAAATTGATTAAAATAATTCATTTCTTAGTAAATTTTATCATTCAAATATTTATACAACGTTACGGATTTTCTTCTATTACAGTGTATACTTAAATAAAGTTGTCTGAGATATAATTTAAGCAACTATGTCTTAATACAGTCAGTAGTCAGCTACTGAGCTACGAAATACAGCTACTCATCAATAGATGGCGCTGTCATCAATGCCTTAAAAAATGTGACCTGCCGCACTAGAACGTTCGTGAAGTGACTAGAATCTTCTCCACGCTTATCGCCGACAGAGTGCGCTGATCCCCCTCCTATATAAAGAGAGAGCGCGCGGGAATTCAACAGTTGAAAATCAGATATCAAACAAAGCAGACGAGTAACCAAGTGACAAAATAAACAAACATGTCTATGATGCCGTATTGGGCGCGTCATCTGCGTAATTTAACCTACCGGGACCCCGTTGTTCGAGCTCTTGAGGACAATTTGGCGCTGTTATCCAAGGACCCTTTCTTCCGCGATCCTATTAAGTTTATTCGGGAGGTGACCACACCGCTTGAGGAGCATGGCGGCATCCAAGGAATATACTCCAACGCCGAGGTTAAGGACGACGGAAAAAAGGTTGAAGTGCATTTGGATGTCCAGAACTTCACTCCGGAACAGATCCAAGTGAAGACAGTGGGGAATGAGATCATGATTGAAGGGAAAAAAGAAGTGAAGCGGGAGGACGGGTGGACGAGGAGCCATTTCGAGCGGAGATTCCTTCTCCCTGAAGGATTCCCTCCTGAGAGGGTGGAGTGCCACTTCGACAAGGGGAAACTGCTGCTGGTTGCCTTCAGGTCTGAACCGCTGCAGGAAAGGACCATCCAGATCAAGAAGAAGGAGGAGCCGAAGACTGAGAAATTGACTGAATAGCTTTAGTTGGTTAGTTATTAGATTATTTAAATTTTCGTTTTATTCGCTTAGTAGTCACACGAATCTGATGTAACGAACAGTAATAAAGTGGTTTGTTTATTTGTTTGTTTTATTATACCTATAGTAACGGAATTTTAATATGGCATAGTCTAAGATCCTCTGTATGTAGGTAGGTATTATCTACTTATCATTTGATACAGTTATTAGTAAGCAAAATAATAACACAAATCTTCGATATTCATATAGGTACCTATTATGCCTAATAAAGCTAAAAAGGGTCGAAAGTATACATGGGAGATATTTACTTAGAATCGATAACAGAACACATTCCAATAGTTTTTAGAATCTTTGATTGTCTGCAAATTTGTCTGTTTATTTGACCGCGCATCACGTGAAAACTACTGGACCAATTTTGATGAAATTTGGTATGAAGATAGTCGGGAGTCCCAAGAAAGGACAGGCTACTTTATATCCGGGAAAAACGTACGGTTTCCGCGGGAACGCGATAACCGAATTCCACGCGGGCAGAAGCTAATTTTAAAATATACCTAGGTGCCTATTGACTCGTGTTGACAATAGAGTTTGAATGTAATCTTTCTGCTCAATGTGTGCATACCTTTGTGCATACTAATAAACCAAATAAGTAACTATACTGTACACCCCCCTTGCTATAGACAGAACGCCTGAAAGTTTTGTAACTGAAAGTCTTTGTTGGTGCGTATAGGAGAACTCGATCTTCAGGCGTATAGTTAGTACAATTATGTTCTAAACTAATGCGTCTGCTACAACTACAATCAATAAATAATCTGTTTAGAAAGTAAGTACTTTTAATGTAAATATTTTTTAACGCATTCACTGCCACCGACGCATATATGCGTTTTGCTGACTTTCCCGCAGTGCCTCGAACGCACATGTGCGTTGCAATGTTCCCTTAATGACAGATGTGGCACCTGGCGAAAGTTCGTAAAAAGAAGTGGCAGTGAATGCGTTAAAGAAAAAAAAGGTAGTTGATGGATTTCAGCAGGAACCACAGGAACAAGAAATAATCTGACAACGAGTTCATAATTTCGTGCACCATATTACAACCTATTTACGCCTCGCTACTGCGACGCAGTTTTCTCACCCTGAGGGAGTGGGCGTGAGCGCAGGGATTGGGAATCTCCCTTTCCCTATGTAAGTATGTAACAGTTTGAATAGAGCCCCTGGTTATTTTACCTACTAGCGTATCATTTAATTCTTAACAAAGAGTAGATTCTTTAACACGTTCCCTGTCCGAGGGCCCCCAATGTGGGGACATGAAGCTTTTTTTCACAACTCCATGCTCCAACTATGGAGTCACTGCTTCATACTAAGATACGTATACATACGTCAGTTGGACTTGTGAGATTGTGCTGTCATTTTATATGGGGACTGGGAATGTGTTAATAGACAAGGAATCTGCATAATTTGGCCACTAGGAGCGCTGCAATCGCTTGAACCAAACCATCTGTCAATTATATAGAGAAATATTTGTTGTTATTGGTTTTACTTACATTATTAAAAAATGGCGCGCTGTGCAGTTCCAGGTTGCAATGAGAACGGACGACACGTGTTTCCGAGAGACTTGGTATGTATCTGGGACAGGTATAATTGCATTAGGGTGTCTTCATTTTCATCACAAATAACTGAACCAAAATTAAAATTGCGGTCAATATTTAACAATTTTAAACAAATCTACTTAAAATTGTCAACAAAAAAATCCGTAAAAATTTGACAGCTGCAGTGTTTGGGTTTTGGTTTGGGTCAAGCGTTTGCAGCGCCATCTAAGTCGAGCTTTGCGAATTCTTGTCCATTCACAACAAAGAGTACATGCTTTAATTAGTACGAATTATGATTATGACACAAAGCACCTGTATAGGGTCAAGCAAAACGTTTGTGACGATATTTTACATACAGAATCAACTATCGATTAGTTAGTAAAAAACAATATTAGTATGGGATTCAGGTATAGCTCACAGCTCACACCATCAATCCCATACGGGCCATATTTTTTTACTAGAAAAAATAAAACCCTAAAAAACGTCTTCGAATCGATAGCTGATTCTGTGGGTAAAATATTGTCTCGTTTTGCTAGGTTGTAGCCACAAACGGCTGAATCTAGTTATTTTTAGTCCAGGCGCAATACATAATTCATGAATCCTTTTGGAGCCGAAAATGATGCCAATGGATGTCGACATCACGTCCCGTCGGCGATATTTCGCCTAAATTGGGCCGTGTCTGACACCTATGTTTCCTGGTGAAATTACGTTTTAGGTAATTGTACCTAATGAAGCTGAGTTTATATTTTGACCGCTATGGCATGTAGAACTGTATCCATCCCATCGGTACCTATAGGCTGCTGTATCAATTTGGATGCAGCGTATTAGGTATTGGTCACACTAAGTATGTCATACTGAAGTGATTTAAATAATTCGAAAAATAAATCATGGCTGTTAGGTACCGACCGACACGATGAAAGTGTGTTTCTTTGGTTGTTTGTTTATCCGGCCTTTATTCACGTCAAAACGGCTGGATCGATTCTGATGAAATTTGATATGGACATAGTTTGAGACCCTATAAATACCATAAGTAGGGTATTTAGGATACTTTTTATCTCGATGTTTCCATGAGATCATTCTATAAAAAAATAAAGCATGATATTCTAAAACTTGTTTCTCGGTCAAAACTTTTACCGTTCGTTACATAGTTATAACATTTACATGTAATGTAAATGTTATAACTATGTGTAAATTTTGAAAAAAGGCCTTCTGCTTGAGTTTGTTGCGGCGCTTCTTCTCAAGCAATGGGTCTAGGAAGCGCTAGTAAATTCTTTTCTGACGTGTAAAAGTGCCCCTATGTGGCCAATTTGCTGAATAAATGATTGAATTTTGAATTTTGAATTTTGACTAACTTTGACAAGGCGGAAAGCTTATCAAACTACTACTACTACTACTACAGCCTATTTGCGTCCCACAGCTGGGCACAGGCCTGCTCTCGTCACGAGGGGATTTGGGCTATAGTCCCCAGTGCGGATTGGGGACTTCACACACCTCATTGAATTACTTTGCAGATGCGTGCAGGTGTCATCACGATATTTCCTTCACCGAAAAGCTCAGTGGTAGATTCAAATTGAATTTCGCACATAAGTAAGCTTAGAGGTGCGAGCCGGAATCGAACCCCCGACCCTCTGCATGAGAGGCGGTAGGTCGAACTACTAGGCCAGGACACTACTTATCAAACCACTGCACATAAATAATCAAGGCCCACCCAAGCTTAAAATAATTCTCAATTGGAATTTCGAAGCATGAAGATCGCTAGGTGGTCTTAGGATTAGATTCCTACTGAAAACACCGTAAAGCGTAAACAGTGCAACAACTATCAGTGATTCCGGACCATTTCTGAACACACTTCATTCATTCTTCTTCTTCTTCTTCTGGTGCCTCTCCAACTAGTGGAGGTTGGCAGTCAGCTCTGCATACTTCGCCCGATCTTTGGCGAGAGTGAAAAGTTCTGCGGCACTCGTGATCCCAGTCCACTCGCGTATGTTCCGCAACCACGACTTCTTTCTACGGCCGACTGATCTTTTGCCGGCAACTTTGCCCATCATTATAAGCTGCAGGATCTCATATCTGGAGTGCCTAAGTATATGACCCAGATAGGCAACTTTCCGTCTTTTGATGGTCTGCATAAGTAGTCGCTTTCGGCCAGCTCGTCGAAGGACTTCCACGTTCGTAACTCGGTGCGGTGAGGTAACTTCATTGATTGCACGCTTGTAATGGCTGACTTGACGCCTAGGTGGGGCAGAGCGTCCACAGGAATACTGTACCTACTATTTCCTCCATCGCGCTCTGTCCTGAGCTGCGCTTAGCTTGTAGAGATCTTCTACTATCTAAAGTCCCGCGCCTTCACATTTCAAAACGCTTCAATTTTTTCATTATTATTTAAAAAGCACCACCAACACTCTCAACGCATAGTTGATGGCTGTCTCAGCACGCACACATGTGTTGAGAGTGTTGGTGGTGCTTTTTAAATACATTGAAGCGTTTTGAAATGTGAAGGCGCGGGACTTTAGATAGTAGAAGATCCGATCTCGTCAGACGATTGCCTAGTTCTGCTGCTATTAATCGTAGATTGCGCTTGTAAATTACTTATCTACATTTTATCTTATTTTCAAAACTGTAATAAGAGTTGTAACCAAAAAGTTAAACTTAACCTTGATAAAGACGTCTCAAGAAAGTCAAGCATTATCAAGGAATAATTTCATCACAAGAATTCTTTGAGCTAAATAGTCCTAATGCGGGCTGTGTGCGAAAGTGCGAGCACTGCTGTTTGGCGGCAGATTAGCGGGTATAGTGGTAGCCATACGGACGGATCTGCATCAAGGTCCTACCTCATCATGATGTTAGCCGATAGACGTCCAGTGCTGGACATTGGCCTCCCAAGGCTGGACAAGGCTCGCTATACTCCGACCGGTCCTGTGCCTCGCATCCACTTTACCAGGTCGTCGCTCCATCTTGTTGGGAGCCTAGGGTCAGGTGTCGAACAATGAACCAGTCGTACACATTGAGCCATCGCTTTATTATGGATTTGCGACGTTGCCAAACTTTGATATTAGCAAAAATTCGCTCCAATACTGCCCCCTCCCGTGCTCCCCAGTCGACGGCCGGTTCGAGCCAGAAGTGTATGAGTGGTGACGTGTTTAGTGAATTTCGACACCAAAACAAGAAAAAACGTAATTTTTGTGTTGTTTCATTTCAATAGCTTTTTATCAATTGTATCACATGAAAATAATTCATTTTGGAGTATAACTACTTGGCTACAATTGACGAATGCCCATTTGGCGCCATCTTGTTCCGTTTATATTTTACCTAACCTAAAACATCTGAAGTAGTAGTTCGTGCACAATGAACCAAAAAGATGTGGTACACAATGAACCGCATGATTGCATTTTTACCGTCAGTACACAATGCACCAGTACTTTTCTCGTTAGTAGGTTCACTGTGTACTTCACCTTCTTTTTTAATTTCTTGTTGTTTTATTGGCAGTAACAGTTAGCAAAAATGTTATAATTGCTAAAATTATTTATATAATATAAATTAAAAGTTTTCTTAGAATGGCGCGGTCGAAAGTGGAAAAATGAAAAAATAATTTATCTTAAGGTGGGCATACCCAAGAAGCTATGCAAATGGCCCACGCTTTGGTGAAACATGGCGTAAGCATTCGTAAAGCTGCCAAAGACTGTAAATTGTCCTATCCTATACTAAGAAAGTATGTTTATAAAAGCAAAAATGATGAAAATATTAGTGCCCAAATCTGAAGTCAATACAGTATTTTCCCCCGAACAAGGAAGAAATCTGATAAATTATATCGAGCAGTGCGCAGTAAGTCAGAGAAAAACTAAGAAACGAACCCTTATAGGATTACTCTCTGTCACAGCCAATTTTTTCCGAAACTTACTGGGCCGGTGGAAGCAAGTAGCACAGGACCGGTCTGAGTGGCGAGCCTTGAGGGAGGCCTATATCCAGCAGTGGACGTCTTTCGGCTGAAATGATGATGGTGACTGGGCCGATTGAGTAGAAATTTGGTAACGACGGACGTGTAACAAAAATTAATGAATTTTAAACATGGACCTTAAATGATTTTAATGATGCCTCTAGTGATGATGAAGTTTTTAAAGCAAGCTGGGACTCATCTGGAGGGGACGAATTCCATAATGAAAGTGACGAAGATGAAAACATGATCGATAAAAACTTTGCACCCCTAAAACGAAACCCTAAAGTGGGTGATTATGTCATCATGTCATGATATTAATTCAAACACAAAAGATAAATAATTATTATCTATGTTGCTAAAGTCTTAGAAGAGATTTATTTTCCGGAAGATTCTGGGTCGGTGTAGTAAAATGGAGTGTTGACTAATTCCGTGGTGGAACAACTTGTGGCTGAGCCAAATATAATTGGAGAGACCAAAGCGGCCAGACTGCGCTGGCTCGGACACGTGGAGAATGGGGGTAGATCGGGCTGTGAAGAGAGCGTACACCGGGCAACCAAGTGAGAGGAAAGATGTTAAATATATATTAATAATGAAAATCTGTTATTGGCAGTAAGGTCCAACTATAAGATAAACATGTATATATCATAAGTGCTGTAGATTTTGTGAAATAAAGAAAATAAATAAATAAAATTAATATTTCTGCATCGTACATATATTGTTTTATTTAGGATCCTACCATTATACTACATAGCTTTACATAAAGACATGTAGTTTCAACTAAATCAATGTACTGATCCACTGTGTACACGGCCGGTTCATTGTAGACTCAACCCCGGTTCAGTGTGTACCTCCGTTGGTACACAGTTAACCATTTCTCAGATTTTCTTTAAAGTAAAAAAACTCGAATTCTACTAGGTTTTGGTCTATAATTTTGATGCGAAATTAAAGCCCGATAACCAGTTAGTGATCACGCAAAAAAGTGCTTAAATACGTTCACATATGACCGACTTATGATGTCACAAATTTTTGGTGGTTCATTGTTGGACACCTGACCCTACATCAGTTCTGCGAGCAATATGCCCATCCCACTTCGAGCTATATCATCCCTCACTAGCGCAATATAAATAGTATGATCACAGATGGATGTATACATAATGGTTTTGTTTAATTCTTTTTGAATTGTAGGGCTCATATACTATAAATTATAAGTGAAGTAGTGAACTTTTGTTATTATATAACTTCTCGTAATTAGGTTATGGGTTAGTTATAAAAATGAGCGCAGCTGAAAATCAGCGCTGTGGCTCCGGGCCACAGTATTATGCTGAGCTGTTAGCCCTTTCGGCTATCAAACTTTAATTTTAGTTCCTTTTATTTTAAATGAGGTTATATTTTTTTTCAAATTTCTGTAGTTTCTTTTTAAGTGGATGTGTATTTATTTTGGTTTTGTGTATTTTGTTTTGTTCAAAATAGCCGAATAAAGATATTTCATTTCATTTCATTTCTATATCGGTGACCCTAGTTCTACTGCGGATATCATCATTTCTGATTGCATCGCGCAGAGAAACCCCGAGCATAGTTCCCTCCATTGCTCATTACGGTGACCTTGAGTCTGACGTCTCAGTTCCATACTTAAGTCATCACTGGCAACATACACTGATGGTCGAAGAATTTTGACTTTCACAGGTCCTACATACCACAGGCAAAAAAAATTACAGCTTTTTTTTTAGACGTTGCGCGGTCAGCGAGTACGTTGCGGATCTCTAAACACAACACCCACATGCGACCTTGACGCTGACTAAATAGCTTCGTCTGATAATCATTACAATAAGGCGTATATATATAACCATTGTATATCCGTCTGTGGCGCCTCTCCGTTGGCTGTACAATTATCTGCGAGCTGTAAATTACAGCCCGCAGATATTTCGGTGGTTCGTCTATTACAGCCTGTAATAGACGAACCACCGATTGATGTAATGTAGAGAGAGCCATGCACATAGAGACGGTACTTACATTTTCAGATATTTTATAAAGTACCTACTAGCTTCTGTCCGCGAATTCGCCCGCGTTGAATTCGGTTATCGCGTTCCCGGTGGAACTATGCGTTTTCCTGGATAAAAAGTAGCCTATGTCCTTTCCCGGGACCCCAACTATCTCCATGCCAAATTTCATCCCAATCGGTCCAGCGGTTGAAGCGTGAAGAGGTAACCAGACAGACAGACAGAGTAACTTTCGCATTTATAATATTACTAGCTTCTGCCCGCGACTACGCCCGCGTGGAACTCGGTTATCGCGTTCCCGCGGGAACTATGCGTTTTTCCGGGATGAAAAGTAGCCTATGCCTATGCATATCTTCATGCCAAATTTCATCTCAATCGGTCCAGCGGTTGAAGCGTGAAGAGGTAACAGACAGACAAATGTTAATTAACTCGGCTATAGATAGTGTACTGTTAATAGTTTAGCATTTTTGTACCTAACATATTGCTATGAAGACATATCGATGCTTCCCTAAACTTTTCCTCTTCCTTTTCCTTAAACCTGTTTTTCAATGCATCAATAAGTAGATCTTTGACTTTATTTAGATCGCATTTACGTAAACGTTTGGAGGAACGATTGAAAGATTGAACTTGAACCAGAATTTTCCTGTTTTTCTTCATTGTTTGACAAACAATACCCAGATGGTCCACATTGAAAGGCAGATGAAAAAGCGGCGAATGACAAGCGGTTTTCAGCTTGAACTTGAAAATTTTCAATGAGAAATTAAATTTATCGATTTTTGGGATTTTTCAGTGGTTTTTACTAGATTTAGATTACGCACGCGCTATTGTTGTTACTCATCATAAGCGACGGATCATGTTAACAAAATTTCGACCGTTTTCAGCTTCTCACAGTTGAACACCCTTTTTTGTTATTTTCTGTTAGCAAAAATCGTCAAAACCGTACCAAATACTACGTAACGGAAGGCCTCCAACAAGATGGAGCGATGACCGTGTGAAGGTCGCGGGAAGTCGTTGGATGCTACAGGACCAGTCGGAGTGGTGAGTGGTGAGCCTTGGGGGAGGCCTATGTCCAGCAGTGGACGTCTATCGGCTGTAGTATGGGTACGTTCCCTTAGTTGATATGTCAAGAGAAACACTGTATAGTATTGTATAAGCTTACGTCAAATCTCCATAGAAACCATGAATATGTATAAGTCAATCGCTCAGTCTCACAGTGGCATAACATAACGCAAAATAAGCCAGTCTCCAGCCAGTGTGTGAACCGCCGCGGCCGCCGGGTGTCGCGTTCTCAGTTGTTTGGCACAAAAATAAACAAAGTGCGTACCTATTATCGTGCAAGTACTTTTTCAAGATTGATTATAGGTACAGAAGATATGATCTCGGTCATTTAGGTAGGTACCTAGTTATTCGTGTGAGTAATGTGCTATTTCATTTCCGAGATACGAAACGTTAAGTTAGCTAATTTTTAACGTATACCTATGTGAATGTTTTATCACAATTAACAATCCGTTCTGCGACATATTTTTTCAGTGTCATTTGGTTTTATTATTTGTGACATTAAATAAATAGGTAGGGTTATGAATTAATAATTTAAAGGTTCCTTTTTCCGGTTCTCTTCTCAAACAGGTTTTAATTATTTTTTTTATACAACTGCTTTGTGTTTCATAATTTTATGTTAGTAATTTAAATTAGAAACGTAAGTTAAGTATATTTCATATTAAATCTATATCTAAGTTTGTTAATTAAGCACTATTAAAGCCCAAATCCTCTCGTGGTGAGAGAGGTCTTGTGCCCAGCAGTGGGGCTGTGGGGCGTACCTATCTAAATAGGCTATAGTGGCGATGGATGCCATGCTAAGTCCACAAGAATGCAGAAAACAAAGACTAATTTTGTTCAAATACGTAAATAATTATTTAGGGAGCCCATAAATTAGAATATTTGCCATCGAAATAATTTATTGGTGGTAAATTTTTAATTAATCTATAAGTTAAATACTTATATGTTAAGTTTACAAGTCCAAGTAAAGTTATCTTATCTTAAATTAATTCAGTCAATAACCTTCATAGCAGTCGGTTAAAATATCAGTCGCTTTTTAGGGTCCCGAAGTCTACAAGGAACCCTTTTATAGTTTTTATTAGCATAGGTACGATAATAATACAGTGTGGTCAATCTAAATGGGTCAGTATGGAGAAGTCAGAAACTATGAGAGATAGCGAATATAAATCTAAAATCGAAGCCATGGGTCCTAAGAACAGATGGCGCTATCTCCCATAGTTCCTGACTTCTCCCTACTGACCCATTTGGATTTTTCACCCTGTATAGTTTGAGTTGTTCATGGGGTCGAAACTTCATAAAAGAAAGTTAATTTTCACTCCTCCTATTCGAAACAGAGTACTTTTCTGCCCCGCAAACAGGGAGCAAAGTAAGATTTTGCACCCTAGGGACCAAAGTACGATTTTGTTCCCTATTGCTACTGGTTTTCTCACAGGAGGAGTGAAAAGCAGAGTGTGCA
Organism: Aethes cnicana; assembly: GCA_963971205.1. Lineage (NCBI taxonomy): Eukaryota > Metazoa > Arthropoda > Insecta > Lepidoptera > Tortricidae > Aethes > Aethes cnicana. The sequence goes on from OZ020274.1 coordinate 16,080,994, forward strand.
ACACGGGAGCAAAATTATTTAAACCATGGGTGGCATAGCTTGAATCCCTCGCTAGCTCAAGATTCCACCTTATTCTGGAATCTTTCGCGTCGCTCTGGATACAATCCGTCACCCACGGTAAAATATACCATTTTGCTCTCTAGTCACACAATCCACTATTAGCTAGCTTATCTCATAACCTTTCGTGCTTTGCAGTTCCAAAGGACCGGGGCGGTACAGCTCTACCATAAAATTATAATTTCGCGTATAGCCTTCACCTTCACTTCAACAACGCTATAAAAGTCGACACAGTAAGATATAGAGAGACTGACATGGTCCTAGAACCTTAGACTAGCGCTTTTATATCTGTAATTTATTTCAAGGTAACAATTTATTTAAAATAAATCTACAACTTTTATTACAAATTCGGCGACTTAAAAATAAAATAATTGAATTAGAAATAAAATTTAAAACTAGAACTAAAAATAACTATAGAAAAAACACCCCTTCCAAAATTTCACTTTGCGGCATGGTGCCCATAACGCTGGCGGCGTTACCTCTCTGGATTGTTAAAGAAATCCTTTGCGAGAGGTAAGCGCCAGCCCTTGGGTCGCCGGTTTTGTCGATCAAGTGGGCCGACAACATCCTCATGAAAGCTTTCATGTCTGCCGACCAGGGACCCAGAGTCTCAACCGCGAGAGCGGCAAACTCATATTCATGCATTATGCATGAATACTTTCGGCGCTTGAGGCTCTGGGCCTGGCCAGCAGCATATATATATATTTTTCACTTCTCATGCTCTTAAAATGTTACTTTAGTCTCTGCACATCGGGACTAAAGTAAAATTTTTTTAATTGACATTGGAAACCCGCCTAAACAGCCAACCACAAGAGTTTGTGAAAGGAGGATTATCCCCATTTCCAGTGAACCTAGACATTTTCTAGGGCGTGAAAAAACGATTTAATTTCGTGAAACACGATTTAATGATTACGAATACCTATGAATCTTGTTTTATTTAAAGTGAATTCATTTATTAATAATGCATGACCCAATTAGTTTTAAAATATATTCATAGTTTTCAAGTTTCAATCTGTTGGCTAAATATCATTCAAAACGTCACGTGATAAAAATCAGGTCAAGTGCGAGTTGGACTCGCGCACCGACGGTTCCGTACCTACAAACTTGATGATGCAAATTTAACAATACAAACTTATTATTTGCGGTTGGTGAAGTAGACACGGCTACTGCGCCAACCGCAAATGATAAGTTTGTATTAGTAAATTGGCTTTTTTTGCACCAAAATATATAATATTTACGGTTATCAGATTTATTCCTGTACGTGTGCTGTAAAACCTTGCTTCTGGCCAAGTTTCATGATTCTAGGTCATCGGGAAGTAGCCGGTTATCTACTTTGTTATAATAAATATCGTAATTTTGTATGGAACTTCGTTTTTTTTTCCTCGCATTCGAAGTGAAAAGCAGAGTGTTTAAAGCGTGACTAAACAACCATAATGACACTCGAACTATAGCCACCCTCGCTCTGCTCGGGTGGCTAAACATCTCGTGTCATAATGGCTTGTTTTAGTCCCTTGATAAACAATCTACTATTATATCTTGACTTCATAATAAAGGTAGGTAACTCTGAATACGGATTCATTTTTAAGGCGCTGACAAGACCTCCATTGATGTTATTTAAACGAAAACTATTTGATTTTACAAGGCGAGTAAAATATATGTTAATATTCACTAGGATTTAATGAAATCGGTTCGATGAAATAACGGAGATTTCTGTAGTTAAATTGAGATTTTCCTACTATCTAAAGTCCCGCGCCTTCACATTTCAAAACGCTTCAATGTATTTAAAAAGCACCACCAACACACTCAACACATGTGTGCGTGCTGAGACAGCCATCAACTATGCGTTGAGAGTTGGTGGTGCTTTTTAAATAATTTAAAAAAAATAAGCGTTTTGAAATGTGAAGGCGCGGGACTTTGGATAGTAGAAGATCTCTACACTAATCCGTCATACTCATACCAAAAACTTTGCTAATTTGTATTGTTCGTGCAATGTGGGATTTTTATTTAATCTTGATTTTTCTGATTTTATACGTTTATCGCCCACATAATGTCATGCTTCTCGCTCCCTCTAATACAAACAGACATTGTCCGCGGAGGCAGTTGCCTGCCTCGATTGCTCAAGGTCATTAGCTCTACAAAATGTTAGCCAAATGTCGAAAGAGATATTTCAATGCAGTGTCAGGAACATTTTTTCCTCGTGTATTTTTCTTATGCTTATCTGCTATAAATACCGAGAACCTCATTATCACAGTCCAAAGCAAAGTCGGCAGATTGCCGGATAAATTATTTTTGTAGCTATTACGTAACTTGAGCTATATATCAGTCGTCGTTTAGTGTTTGTTTTTATACAAATACTGACGAAAAGTGGGCGGTAAAGTTCAATATAAATAACGATTTAATCATTGAAAATAGATCGTCTGTCATTCCTAGTTTTTGCGCGGTGTGATTATATCGTTTAAAAATAAATGCTGTGTCCCTGAAATAAGAAGGGACCTAGAAAGAAATGTAGTAGAAATTGTTGTCTTTAGTGTTACGACAGTGCACAGTGGGAGTAAAATCTACCATAATTACCACAACCCACCACAAAAGCGTATTTGCGTCCCACTGCTGGGCACAGTGCTCCCCTCATCACGAGAGGGTTTGGGCTATAGTTCCCACGAGGGCCCAGTGCTGATTGGAAATTGGGGATCTCACAAACATGCTTGAATTATTTCGCAGTGTGTTTGGGTTTCTTCACTATGATTTTCTTCGCCGGAAAGCTCAGTGTGGTAAATTAAAATTAAATTTCGCACAAAAGTAAACTCAGGTGCGAGATGGATGGCGAGCCGGATTGGAACCCCCGACCCTCTGCAGGAGAGGCGGTAGGTCAAACCACTAGGCTAGGCTACCACGGCTCGAGAGTAAAATGAATTACTTTAATTGGATAGAACCGACGTCAACATAATCAGCAGCATTATGTATAATATAGGTTTATCTCAAAATACACCACACAAGCTGTTTCTGCTCCGTCAGCATTCATTGGATTCCAGCGTCCTCTTAAATGTTACCTATCTACTATTACTACAGCCTATTTGCGTCGCACTGCTGGGCACAGGCCTCCTCTCATCACGAGAGGGTTGGGGATGGTCCCCACGCGGGCCCAGTGCGGATTGGGGACTTCACACACATCTTTGAATTACTTCGCAGATGCGTGCAGGTTTCCTCACGATGTTTTCCTTCACCGAAAAGCTCAGTGGGAAATTCAAACTGAATTTCGCACGTAAGTAAACTTAGAGGTGCGAGCCGGAATCGAACCCCCGACCCTCGACATGAGAGGCGGTAGGTCGAACCACTAGGCCACCACGGCTTTTTTTCACCTACCCTTTTTTATACCTAACCTTTACCTACCTAACTAATTAAAAATGTTCAATGAATCTCTTGCATGATTCTTGATGAAAAATCTACCTATTTGTTTCAGACAGAAGCCCAAAATCTTCGAAACCAAGACGACAGTAAAGTGAATATAAAATATGAAGTATTTACGTATAAAGTGAAGTCTGACTTGCTTGAGTTATCGGAAAGACTGATCGAGTGACATTTGGAGTGACTCGAGGCTTGAACGATGGCGCACTCAGATCAATCGGGTAAGCATCTTATGGTGCTTAAAATCAATGTATAAAATGTGGCGTCTATTTATGTCTTTATTTTGAAGTGACACGACATTGAGAAAATGTTACTGAAGTAAGTAGATCAACCGTGCCTGTAGAAAAATATTTTTAAATAAAACTAGATAATGTCCGTTACATCAGCCGAACCAAGTGGGGAACAATGCATTGTTCCTTGATAAAAAGTAGCCTATGTCCTTCCCCAGCACTTTATCTGCATACCAAACTTCATCTACATGGGTCTAGCGGTTTAAGCGTGAAGAGGTAATAGACAGGCAGACAGAGCAACTTTTGCAGAAAATATTGCGCCATGCTCTGACATGCTCTGATTCCTATCTTGACCCGAACTCACTCACGAACAGCCTAGAATTAATGAAATGTACCTGTACATACTTAACTGCTAGGTTTAGCTGATAATGGTCCACTTTCGATTCCAGGCATAAAGCGTCTGGAGTCTCTAAGCACGGTCCACATCAGACAGAAGACCGCGCATTTCGAGAACAACAAGTACGTCGTGATGTCGCCAGCGGGCGAGGTCGTTCTCTACGCCAAGGAGAACTCCGGCGCGCTGAACAGACTGTTCGGTGGGAAAGACCGAGCCTTCGAGATCAATATCTACGATGTGCACCACACAGAGGTTGGTGCCAATTCTGGATCTTCTATTCTATATAATTAATTAAAACAATGTGTGTGAGGTGTGAAAGAGGATGTAGTGCCAAAAATAGAAAAAAGATGAGAGAAGACTGACAAAAAGTATTAGTGGCTAGTGTGAACGGAGTTTTTGGAAAAGGAAGACCGAGGCGAATTTTCTTGAATCATAATCAGGACAATCTGATTAAAGGCCAGGTCAAAAGTACTCTAAACCGACGAGCATGTGTGCGGAACGGGATGAAATTTGAAGAAGCGAGAGAAGTATTAAGTGTCGTAGCAAATGAAAGGAAGTGGTCTCTGCGGTAGGCAGAGACCACTTCCTATGGGAAAAACTGATATTATGTATGTGTGTATAAAATTGATGGGTTGATGGCAGATGGTCGAAGTCCGTTACGGAATGGTGGCCAAGATTGGGTCGACGATCAGCAGGCAGACCATCAGCTCGCTGGTCGGACGACATCTGGCAGTTGGCAGGGAAGCGGTGGATGAGACTGGCTCAGGACAGGGTAGAATGGCGTAAGAGTGAAGAGGCCTTTACTCAGCAGTGGGTGTATATAGGCTAATATATATATATATGTATAAAATAAGAAACTGAGTCAGTAGACTGACTGATCGATCAACGCAGAGCCGAACTACGGGTGGTAGAGAGCTGAAATTTAATTGGCATGCAGGTTCCTTGGGGAGCGTAGGGGAGGATTTCCCGAAGTTCCCACGCACGGGTGCGGGAAAAAATGGGACCTACCCTATGCGAGTACGGCGGACGGCTAATAAAATATAAAATGATTAAAAAACAATTTGGCTTTAAGATTAGGTATTTCAAACTGTATAAGTACCTAAGTGAACTTGAACTTTGTTAAAATTGTGATATTGTACGTCCAATTTAGCTTCCTATAATCAAACCATAAATCTACACCCTTACCTTAACAACATTTCATGGGAAACATCCGGTAAAAGACGAATTTTCCAAAAAAATTAAAACACTTTATTACATTAAATGGTTTCAAGACAAAACGTTAAATTCTGAGCACCCTACGAAAGCGAATCTACTTATTAGGAATTTCCTCGTCGCAACGAATTCGCCGGAGAATCTTCGAAAGCTTTCACGGCGTTAAGGCGACATGGGAAAAGAGTTACGACCACTCCATTTTCCCCGCTTGAAACAATGCCGTTGACCTCCCGTTTGCTCTTAAATCTGCCCTTGGAGTAACCTTGCCATCGATCGACTCCACCCTGGCTTTAATGGATTGTTACAAATGAGCCAGTGTCTGTCTATTAAAGTATCGGATGTATCCTGAACGTCATTATTAGTTTTCTTCTTCACCTTCAGTGACCGCTTACCATAAGGCCTGTGCCTGTGTGCTTTCGAAAGCGCTGGTAAATTCATTTACGTGTAAAAGTGCCTGTATGTGGCCAATTTGCTGAATGAATTATTGTTTTTTTTGTACATTCATTTTTTTACTAAACGGTGCGATGCGGTGTCCTTTGTGTTAGAGATTACTTACAAAAATGTCATTAAATTGACTTGGTCAGATACTCAGATACGTAAGTTTTCATGACTTGAGCCAGGTGCTGATTGTCATCGCTTATTCTGGTTGGAAGTGGAGAAGGTGCTAAATAAAAATACGCCCCTTCTAGTTGTTGACTATGATAAACATCAAAGTAGCCTACATAATTATACTTCCAACACTCTTACCAATCACCATGACCATAAGTTAACAACACTAACGCTGACTTGTACAGTCAGCAGCAGAAGTTGATAAGGTGTCCAGGTGTTCAAAATGACCTACACACGCCCTTAACGTCTTAAGAATAAGGTCGTGTGTAGGTCATTTTGAACACCTGGACAGCTTATCTACTTCTGCTGCTGACTGTACCAACTAACACAACAAAACTAATAACATCAACTGAACCTAAGCTCAAGAGGCTAACAGCTTGGTGCAATGGGCCTAAGAAATCAATTCTTCATTCCAGGTGGTCCGTCTCCGGCGGCCGTACACCTTCGGTCCTGACAAGATGGACGTGTCGGTGTGCGGGCAGCTGGCCAGCGTGGTGCGCCAGGAGGTGACCTTCTTCAAGCCAGTGCTCAACATCAATGACGCGTACGATCGGCCGCTGCTTAGGGTCAAGGGACCTATGTCTACCGCGGGAGACGCCGACTTCAGAGTAAGCCATTTCTACTACTACAGCCTAGTAAGCAAGAATGATCAGAAATATCTGAGCATGTAGTCTAACGTCTTGACAGTAAGATCGTGTCCAGATATTTATGATCACATTGTTCGCGACCATATATCTGATTGCGACGGTAAATATTACTTAACATAATCCTAGTAGGATTATGTTAAGTAATAGCTAGGTCCTAGCTACTACTGAACTAAGTAGCCTTGTTTTTTTCTTTTTAGTTTTTTACGCAGTCGGGTTTTTTGTTTTTTTTATTAACTTTTTTTTTATAAATTTTTACTTTTAACGTTTGGTAGAAAAGTATAATCTTACATGAGCAATTTGACGATCCTGGGTCAGGGAACGTCCTTCACGTCCACTGCAAGGCACAGCCCTCCTCTCATCACGTGTGGGTTTGGGCTTAGTCCCCACGTGGGCCCAGTGCGGATTAGGGACTTCACACATATCTTTGAATTACTTCGCAGATGCGTGCTGGTTTCCTCACGATGTTTTCCTTCACCGAAAAGCTCTGTGGTAAATTCAAATTGAATTTCGCACATTAAGTAAACTTAGAGGTGCGAGCCGGAATCGAGCCCCCGACCCTCTGCATGAGAGGCGGTAGGTCGAACCACTAGGCCACCACGGCTTGTTCTCACTCCTGCTTGGTAAATAATAGGTAAGGACCAGTTAGTATTTAATCCTTGAATATGGTTGACATTTGAAGAGATACGTTCATGAGAATTGTCGAACCGTGGATTTATTTACTGACAGTCGAGTAGCTGATATGTTATTAATAGAATTATGAGCTCTATGATTGCGAAAACGCACCTGCAAAAATCTATCGACTTCCTGTTAAATTATATCAAATAAATAAGAATTGATACCATCTGGCTTCATAACATGGCAAGCATTTTTTTAAACAAGCTCCTTAGTAAATAGTTTCGCGCTACAAGCCATAGGATGGTTGAAATCGTGTAGTCAGCAGGAACCTTCCTGACAACATTGAGAAAACCTTTCACTTCTAACCACAGCTAACCATAGTTTGTTTGCCAGTTGTATGAAAAGTGAAAGGTACCTAAGTCTAAGCTCCTAATAGATTATATTCCCTTCCAGCTGTTCAACACTCACAAGCAGCAAGTGGGCGTGATCAGCAAGCGCTGGGGCGGCATAATGCGCGAGATGTTTACAGACAGTGACAACTACCAGATCACGTTCCCCAGCGGCGCGTCACTTGGAATCAAAGCGGCTATCATCGGGACCTGCTTCCTTATCGTAAGTTCTGGAACCTTCAACACTAAGGTCTTTTGTGAGATACTTACAAACAATGACAACTGCTAGATCACGTTCCCCAGCGGCGCGTCGCTCGAAGTCAAGACGGCTATCATCGGGACCTGCTTCCTTATCGTAAGTTCTGGAACCTTCGACACTAAGGTCTTTTGTGAGATACTTACAAACAGTGACAACTACTAGATCACGTTCCCCAGCGGCGCGTCGCTCGAAGTCAAGACGGCTATCATCGGGACCTGCTTCCTTATCGTAAGTTCTGGAACCTTCGACACTAAGGTCTTTTGTGAGATACTTACAAACAATGACAACTGCTAGATCACGTTCCCCAGCGGCGCGTCACTCGGAGTCAAAGCGGCTATCATCGAGACCTGCTTCCTTATCGTAAGTTCTGGAACCTTCAACACTAAGGTCTTTTGTGAGATACTTACAAACAATGACAACTGCTAGATCACGTTCCCCAGCGGCGCGTTGCTCGGAGTCAAGGCGGCTATCATCGGGACCTGCTTCCTTATCGTAAGTTCTGGAACCTTCGAAACTAAGGTCTTTTGTGAGATACTTACAAACAGTGACAACTACTAGATCACGTTCCCCAGCGGCGCGTCGCTCGAAGTCAAGACGGCTATCATCGGGACCTGCTTCCTTATCGTAAGTTCTGGAACCTTCGACACTAAGGTCTTTTGTGAGATACTTACAAACAGCGATAACTACCAGATCACCTTCCCCAGCGGCGCGTCGCTCGGAGTTAAAGCTTTTATGCTATCATCGGGAAGTTATGATAAGGAAGCCCTTATCGTAAGTTCTGGAACCCTGGATTTTTTGTGTCTTACATGATCACAGACAGACGACCACCGGATATTTTCCCAAGCTGAGTAATTCTTATACGAAATATTTAATACTACTACTACTACAGCCTATTTGTGTCCCACTGCTGGGCACAGGCCTCCTCTCATCACGAGAAGGTTTGAGCTATAGTCCCCACGCGGGCCCAGTGCGGATTGGGGACTTCACACACATCTTTGAATTACTTCGCAGATGCGTGCAGGTTTCCTCACGATGTTTTTCTTCATCAAAAAGCTCAGTGGTAAATTCCAATTGAAACTTAGAGGTGCGAGCCGGAATCGAACCCCCGACCCTCTGCATGAGAGGCGGTAGGTCGAACCACTAGGCCACCACGGCTTAAACGGCTTTGATAAAATAACTAATTGTAACTAAATTCTTTCTAACATTTTCAGGACTTCCTGTACTACGAAAATTGAGCGACGGCGACTCGTCGACCAAATTTCATTGCATTTACTTAAGAATAGAAAAGGCTAGTACTTACGTACAGTTGTGAATAATATTTGTAATAAGAAAGTCGTCTACATTAAATGTTTCATTATCATTAAATTGGTCTGTTTGTTTTATTTTGGTCCCCCCACCAACACAACGCCTAGTTACATTTGCTGGGGTGCCACTTCTGATTACGAGATGATTTGGGCTACAGTCCCTAGTAGTCCCCATGTGGGCCAATTGCGGATTAGGGACTTCACATGTTAACACATAAAAAACCTGTTTCACTTCGAAGGTGCTAAGATGAAGGACCAAATGTACAACCGCGTACAGGTTCACTTAATGAAACAACCGTTGCGTCGTCGCTGTCGAAGTATGTATATTAAAAATTCTCCACAATACTTCTGCATTCTAGGATGTGCTACTGATATCGCGATGTAGGAATGTCTCAACGACATCTAGTGACAACCTTACTAAACATTTGGCAATTTATCACAATATCAAGCGTGAACACTCAGTAGCAATATAGTAGATTGTTTATCAAGGGACTAAAACAAGCCATTATGACACGAGATGTTTAGCCACCCGAGCAGAGCGAGGGTGGTTATAGTTCGAGTGTCATTTTGGCTGTAGTTTAATTGTGTTTTATTTTACCACGACTTTTACTAATTTCGGACACAATACAATAATGATTTTATTATGTGTACCAAGTTTCGAGTGAATCTGTTTAGTAATCACTACATAGTATAAAACAAAGTCGTATTCTCTGTCCCTATATCCTTATGTATGCTTAAATATTTAAAACTACGCAACGGATTTTGATGCGGTTTTTTTTAATAGATAGAATGTTTCAAGAGGAAGGTTTTCGTATATAATTTGTTATAGTTTAACGCTCAATTCCCGCGGGAACGCTATAACCGAATTCCACGCGGACGAAGTCGCGGGCAGAAACTAGTTGAATTATAACTTATGGGTTAGTTGCAACAGCTTTTTTAGATAATATAACATTTGTATGTCAATGTGAAGTTATTTTTTATACGAAACGACACTTAACGTGATGGTACTGATGGTTGATACGATGTTCGGAAATCATCGTAAACAGGTCTCTTCCACCAGATATTTAAGTAGTCTCTTTCCAAAGATCGGAGCGCATTGTAATTGTATCCCCGGTATACAATGCTGTTGAGTGTGTACAGACACACTCAACAGCAACGAAATCGGGTCACTTTGTCTGGAAAATCCTTTACAACGTGACGATTTCAATTTAAATTTTATTTCAGGCATCTAGGCGCGTATTACATATACCTTAACGACTAACATACATACATATTAAAATGAATCTTAAAAACTAACACGATTACTTCTGCGTCGTGAGGCGCACTCTGGAGTCACCGTTCAGTCTTCCACGGAAGCGACGGAACACGACTCCTCTCGGCCAAAACTCCTCTTATCACTACATAGTGTAAAACAAAGTCGCTTTCTCTGTCCCTATATCCCTATGTATGCTTAAATCTTTAAAACTACGCAACAGATTTTGATGCGATTTTTTTAAATAGATAGAGTGATTCAAGAGGAAGGTTTTAGTATATAATTTATTATTATTATTGTATTATATTGACAGGCAGGCAGTTGATCAACTGATAAATGCCTGTATCCCAGTTGTTCTCAATTTAAGTATTTCTTGACCTGTTTAAGAATTTGTCAAGTCTGTTCTTGAATGCTCTGTGCTGAAATTACGTCTTCTGGCAGCTTGTTCCATGAATGAATCACTCTGTTGCTTAAGAAATGTTTCCGAGGATTTCTGATATGATAAAGCGCTCTGTTAGCAATTTGAGCTGATGTCCCCGCAGAAGCGTGTTGTTTTTGCGCTTGAACAATTCATGGAAGTTCTGTAACGCCCGGTTCCTATATCCAAACAACGCCTCGTTTTGCCTACGGACGGTTAAAATTTGACAGATTCTCTATGGAACAAATGTCAAAAATCAACCGTCCGTAGGCAAGGCGTTTCGTGGATATAGGAACCGGGCCTAAGTCATAATACTTTATGACTTGGATTACTTTTTTCATACTTGATATCATGTACCTACGTACTTCTTTGCTCCTAAGTACCTAAATGTTCTCAGTTTCACCCCAAGGTTGACTGGTAGAAAATGCTTGTAGCATTAAGTCCGTAATACGTATAACCGAATTCCACGCGGACGAAGTCGCGGGCAGAAGCTAGTATATGTATAATGTGTACAGATACCGGCGATAAACAATGCACATTGCAATTTACGTACGTAATACATACGCGTACCTACGTATATGTATAGGCCTGTCTGTTTGCTGCGCTGCCGCACCTACCTATATAGCGAAAGCGTTCGTGGTTAGGGTCAAAAAGGAAAACTACGTTCCCAGTCAAAATGGCGTCGCGGCCGCCGCCGCCAGTCGCCTCGCGTGTAGCTGCGTAATATAAAATTTCTCTTTACAGCAAACTCAGATAAAAAGAATAAAGCGATATGCCCTGAGTGCCTAGCCGTTGGAATAACAGTGCCCCCATTTTAACTATAGGTAAATTTTAATTTAAGCTCTGTTTACTACAACAATACATATATACCGGTACACAATAATAATACATACATACTTATATACCGGTTGCACTTGCATCTAGATTTTAAGGTCTATTTAGTTTTAATATTTTGCTGCACCCTCACAGGGTCCATGTTAGTACTTAAGAAAATATTGTAACATCTTGTAAAAACCATGGTTTGGCAATAAATGATATGAATATGAATATGAATAACAATAATACACAGGTTATGTCTATCAAAACGTTTGTAATACATTTTCTTATTTGCTATTAAATACAGCAGAATCCAATAGTGTTAGCTTTGGTTGTACCACATGCAAAGGCTTGTTTATATTATTTTTTATCGATTGAATTAAGTTGGTGTACATTGTCTGTTATTTGAAGTCACTGATGATGTCATACCATACCGCTGCGTTCTCCCGCCGCTAATCATACAGAATGACTGTGTATTGATAATATAAACCAGTTGATTTTAATTCAGTTGACGATAAATAGTTCATTGCATTTCCTTTTTTATTAAAATTAGCTCACTAAAAATTTGCTTGGTTATCGTTCATTGTGACTAATTAAATCATCTACTTACATACATTAGGATAGAGTATAATTAAAAAAAAAATACACTTTTTATTAAATTAGAAGTATGAGACACGGGTTTTGTTGAAGAAGATGTGTGTAAAACATTGATTTTGTATTAGCCTGAGGCTCACCCAGTAAATGCCTGGTTCTGCTGCAAAATATAATAGGTATAATATTGACATAGCTTTCACTGTCATAGGTATAAAAAAAAACTGCAGCATAATGCATAAGTTCAAGATCGCATGTGACGTTGCGATAAGAGTTAAGTATGCAATAATATAGAACTGGGGTCACCGACATAGCCCGAAGAATTGCGAACCTTAAGTGACAATGGGCGGGGCACATTGCTCGCAGGACTGATGGCCGATGGGGCCGGAAAGTTCTCGAGTGGCGCCCGCGAACCGGGAGACGAGCTGTCGGTAGGACTCCAACAAGATGGAGCGACGACCTCATGAAGGTCGCGGGAAACCGGTGGAAGCAAGTAGCACAGGACCGGTCTAAGTGGCGAGCCTTGGGGGAGGCCTATGTCCAGCAGTGGACGTCTTTCGGCTGAAATGATGATGATGATGCAATAATATGTAAAAATATGATGATACAGCGTGTTCGAAAGATGTCACTCATTTGACGCGAATCTGTTAATGTAAGTATAAGAGCGCGTCAGTATTATACACTATAGCTTTTTCCGCGGGAAATCTATCTAGTTGTCCTTTAGATACCTACAGCTAACCAAAGTTTTGATATATAATAAAGTTATTTTTTTAGGGAACTTAATTATTTTTGGATTTACAATTTTGTGTTAACTTTTAGGACTAGAGTATCATGTATTTTTGTAGCCAAATATACTTATTCATTAATGACGCCATCGTCCACTGATTGAAAATGGTCATTTTTCAGATCATTCCTTGACCTGGCAAAGACTGAATTGACTGAAACTTGAAGTGAAGTGAATCAAGTTGAACGATGGCAAGCTCAAGTGGGCCAGGTAAGCATCGTCACTAAAAACTCAACAATTTCCTATTGCAAAAGTCTCCGTTTTTCATTCATATAAAGTGAACCTGCCCAGAGCTAGAAAAGCTCTACTGTCCTTCAAAGTTATATAAAAGTAGGTAGGTACATGGTCGATGGGGCCACAAAATTCTCGAGTGGCGTTCGCGAACCAGGAGACGAGCTGTCTATAGGCATCCAACAAGACGGAGCGACCACCTGATAAGGGTCACGGGAACCTGGTGGATGTGAGTGGCACTGGTCCGGTCTGAGTGGTGCGGCTTTGTTCAGCAGTGGACGTCTTTCGGCTGAAATGATGATGAAGGTAAATAAACCTAGAAAGACAACCTTGACACAAACCAGCGTTCGCCTTATTACGATATAAGTGTTAAATGTGGTGTATACCTATACATAGCCTGTAAAGCGCAACCTGGACATTTACCTACATACATAGCTTTTCCGATATACGCCGCAGGAGATTGTCAGACTATAATTCAATTGTCCCACTCTGAATTCTAGGTGTCACGCGACTGGAGTCACTAGACACGGTCCACGTGAGGCAGCAGGCCACACGACTCGCAGAGAACAAGTACACAGTGCTTTCGCCAGACGGCGAAGTCGTTTTGTACGCCAAAGAGGACTCCAGTACCCTCACCAAGTACATAGGCGGACGGGACAGAAGGTTCAAGATCAACCTCTTCGATATGGACAACACACAGGTGTGTACTTGTACAGTATCCGTGAAGATAGAGGCAAAAAACTCAACTAAAACCCTTTGCCTCAAGGCTCACTTGCATCAAAGCCGCTAATCTCGAGGTTCTCTCCAACGTGTTAGTGTTTAAGCAACATGGTGGACCTAAGTAGGATTAAAAAGTAGTTGGCCCGGTGAACTTCTTATCTCGGATTGTCATTTCAATTGGCCAATTTTTTTCTTAACTTTCCCTGAATCACGGGGAATAAAACAAAAAGAATCAGCCAAATTGGTCTAGCAGTTCTCGAGTCTTAGCCAGACTAACACACGGCAATTCATTTTTATACATATAAGACTAGTTAGCCCGGTGAACTTCGTATCACCTGACTGAAGGCAATCCTCATACAAAGTTATTCGTCTTTTTTTAGCTGTTCCTTTACATTTTCCCGATTTTTTTTCTTTCTAAGACCAGAAGACCAGGGATTAAAAAAAAGGAATCAGCCAAATTGATCCAGGAGTTCTCGAGCTTTAGCCAGACTAACACACGGCAATTCATTTTCATATGTAAGAAACAAGAAGAAGATGTGAAAATTATTCGAAGATTCAAATATGGAATGTCATCTTTGTATTTATGCTACTACATAGACTAGGCTCAAGCAGGAGAAATCTATTGCTTCATTCTAGTTGGTCCATCTCCGCCGGGCTGATGTCTGCAGTAGTGAAAAGATGTACGTGATGATGGACGACCAGCAAGTCAGCGTGGTGCGCCATCAACTGACCTGGTGCAAGCCCGTGCTGACCATCAGCGACGCCGACGGCCAGCTTTTCTTGAAGGCCAAGGGACCCAGATCGATCACCGGTGAAATGCACTTTAGGGTAAGAAATTGTCTGTCAAGTGGAGTGGAGTACTATCGGTGTATTCAATGTAGTTAGTTTTAAGCTGGACTTAGGTATATTTTCCTGGTGAAAGAAACTGGAGCTATCCTGAAGATTCTAGGACTGGAGCGACTGGCGCCTCGATCCAGCTGTTTACATTGGCTGACACAATGATGATTGATACATGTAGGTAGACGGAACTATACTTACTACTTATAACGTTTTCTGTTATCTTTTTTCCAGTTGTTTGATACTAACAAGCAGCAGGTCGGCGATATCCACAAGACGTGGCAAGGTTGGCGACGCGAGCTTCTCGCAAACAAGGACTTCTACAATATCACCTTCCCCACCAACGCCCCTCTCGATGTGAAAGCTGCCATCATCGGGACCTGCATCTATATCGTAAGTCCTAACACTAGTTTTGGATAAACAGGCCTCAAATAAGTTCGTGCTATCTGGTTTCTCTCAGCACAATACTATACGGAAACCCAGATATCAATGACTACAGTTTTGATTATCAAAATATATAAAACTCAAAGGTGACTGACTGACTGACTGACATTGTGATCTATCAACGCACAGCCCAAACCACTGGACGGATCGGGCTGAAATTTGGCATGCAGGTAGATGTTATGACGTAGGCGTCCGCTAAGAAAGGATTTACCGGAATTCCCACGGGAACGAAAAAAAACGGGACTTTTCATTTTAATATTTCTGCGCATACGAAGTTGCGGGGAAAAGCTAGTTTAATCATAAGCACAAACGCAAACCTTCCACAGTTTAAGTACATTGTGCCGCTAAATTACAGTACGACACAACTTAGAAGGCGCGCGGTGAAGCACTTAAGCAGTTGAGGCACAGTCTATTTTTGCCTAGTCCACGCGCCTTCTAAGATGTGTCGTGCTGTATAAGAGAGCCTTGAAGGCAGCCTAGTGGTTTGATATTTCTTCCAAGCAAAGCAGAGAGGACAGTGCTTTGCTATGAAAGTGAACATCAAGATCATTCAAAGATGTGTGTGCAGTGCCCAATTACAGGCCCGCGTAGTTTTGGCGTGGTTTGTCTATCCGTTTGCGACGCAGATTACGAACAGTAGTTTTTGTATTGAACTCGAAAATTACAAACGTAACGCCGCCGGCTGTGCTGCTGAGGTGGTGATGGTAACTATTTAATTTTACTTTCAGGACTTCCTGTACTTCGGAGCCTGAACTGCGACCTGTGGACCAAAATATGTTTCTCAAATGCATTTAGGACTTAAGAATTATACTTGATTATACCTAATATTTGTATTAAAACTGTCTTTTGCATGAAATGTTTTATTAATTGTTCCATTTTTTTTTGTGTGGGTACCAACAATCATTAGATACCTAAGTTGAGATTCAGTTCTGAATATTGCTTGAAGTCAGTATTTTAACGATGTTTTTAATTGCAACGACCTAATAGATCACCCTGTTTTATTCGTCGCAACTCAAAACAGTAACCCGTGAGCGATGATCCGATGATTGATACATTGACAAAAACATCGTTGACTATTTTAATTCCAGTGTGAATAACGCCTTTACTTTGCTAGTGCACCAATAACCAATGACTCACTATAATCTATATCTATCGGTTTTATGCAAGTCTTTTAAGTTAGAATTACCAAAACATTATGATTTAGGTGCCTAATTAGAAATGAATGAACACGTGTTTCAGCATTTTTGGATATTTCACCTTTAAGGGGGTGAAATAGGGGATGAATGTTTGAATGGGTAAACCATCATCTTTGAAGTTAAAAGCCCGAATTGTTATGATTTCGATATTCGATTACAAATAATTAAATTAAAAAAATACGATATTAGTTTACAGGATTTCCAATTCATGTTTCAGCATTTTTTCAAACCTTTAAGGTGTAATAGGGGGTGAAACTTTGTAGGGATAACCTTCCTCTTTAAATGTAAGCGTCTGAAAAATTATGGTTTAGATATTCTATTACAAATAATTAAACACATATTTTAGAAATTTCACCTTTCAGGGGGTGAAATAAAGGAGATGAAAGTTGGTACGCGTAAACCATTATCAATTTCATTATTTTACATGGACTAAGTCACGAGCAATAAGCTATTTATTAATAAAAATAGGTAAACGGGGAAGCCAAAACATTCTGAAGATATTTTACCCACAGAATCAGCTATCGATTCGAAGCATGTTTTACTCGGTGACAGATTTCAAATTGAATTTCGCACATTGGTTAGGTAAACTCATGCGACCTCGGCGTCGCGGCTAAATAGCGCCTTAGTGCTCCCCTACGTTCCCTAACGAACCTGCTTGCCAAATTTCAACTCCCTACGACCAGTAGTTTCAGCTCTGTGTTGATCGATCAGTCAGTCAGGGAGCGTTCAAGTATTACGTAAAGAATTTGAAGGGGGGGGGGGTCTTGTAAAACGTTACGATGCGTTACAGGGACGGGAGGGGGTGTTTGAACTACGCGTTACGTAACATTGTTTCCGGTACTCTACATAATTGTGATTTTTAGGTAAAAATGGTCACTTGGTGGTTACGTAACGCTTTAATAGGGGGGAGGGGGGCGTAATGGGGGGGAGGGGAAACAAAAATCTCGAAAAATTGCATTACGTAATACTTAAACGCTCCCTCAGTCAGTTTCTTGTTTTATATATATTGATAGATATGTTGTAAAGGCAGACAGTGTCTGTTCGCTCGTCGTGGTTGGGGTCGAAAAGATATAAGATACTACGTTCCCAGTCAATGTGGCGTCGTGGCCGCCGCGAGTCGTGCCGCGTGTAACTGTGTAATTTCATTTAATATAATTATCTTGGATTTATCCTATAGTAACCTCAGATCATATTAATAAAGCGATATGCCCTGAGTGCCAAGCAGTTGGATTACAGTGCCCCCATTTTAAGTGTAGATAAATTTAGGTTTAAGCTCTGTCAAACTTTTCGACCCTTATTATTTTTGAATGAAGTGATCAGTCAGACGCCAACTAAGGACGCCAAGCATATGAATTTAACTTAACCTGTGAATTAATAAAAATATAACTAAAAATTCATTCTACTTAGTTAAATTTAACTCAATATGGACCTTACCTTTGACACTTTGGCAGTGAGATGCAACTTTAGGAGTCCGGGTTAACTAAAATAATAATGCAGGCGATTGCTATCAAAACATTTGTAATACATTTTCTTATTTGCTAATAATACATCAAAACCTATAGCTTTGGTTGTACCACATGCTCAACGGATAATTTACCATAAACAATGTTAATCAATGGAATTTCATTGTCTGTTATTTGAAGACAACGATGCCGTCATACCGCTTTGCCACCCGCCGCTTAAAATACAGGGTGACTTCTAATTGATGAAACAAAACAGTTGATCCTGACTTGATAAAATGCATTGCATTTAGGTACTTGTTGTTAAAATTTGGTAATAAAAAAATTGCTTAGTTTTCGTTAATATTATGATTCATTAAATAATCAACAAACATTGGGACAGTTTAAAACTTCAGAAAAAAAGCTTTGAAATAAATTAGCCTTAATAGTGGCCTAGAGGGGCTTAGTTTGAGGAAGATGTGTGTAAAACATTGCTCTGCTGCGAACTGAAATATAATATTGACATAACTATCACTGCAGTCAAACACAGCACAAAGCATACGTTCAAGGTCACAGGTGTCATTGCAGATAAATATATTCAAAAATATGTTAGAATATGATGGTCGAAAAATGTCAGTAATTTGACGCGAATCTGTTGATGTAAACTTAAGAGAGCGTCATACAATGATCACCATAGCTTTTTCCCGCGAATCATCTGCGGAAAATTTAGTTGTTCCTTATATACTTTAGCTTTATTAGGTAACCATAAGCTAGATTTTTTGATTAGATACTTACTTGCTTTTCGCATTTACAATTTTAACTTTAGGACTAGAGTAAGTACCTATCATATATTTTGGCAGTCAAATATACTTATCCGGGTCCCTATTGGAACGCATAAAATCAAACCGCATAATATACAATGGCATAACCGTCATAACATAACGCATAACTATCAAAATGCATAATCATAACGCATAAGTCGAAATGCATGTGTATGGCCATCGTCCACTGATTGAAAATAGTCCTTTTTCAGATCATTCCTTAATCAAGCAAAGACCAAAATGACTGGAACTTGAAGAGAAGTGAATCAACCGTTGAACGATGGCATGCTCAAGTGGGCCGGGTAAGCATCGTCACTAAAAAAACTAATAAACTTGACTAACTTCAACTTGACTTACTAAACTTGTTTTAGCAAATAAATAAATATTTGATTTTTTGATTTTGATTTAATACTTTCTGTTCCGAAAGTGTCAAATATGAGGGTTTATCCCGAAAGTTGGCAACGTCGCATATAGCTGTCAAATATTTCGCTGTTTTTATTAATTACCTACTCAATATTACTGAATTAAAAAGAAGTTATATATACCTAAGTTATTTTATATGGTTATATTATATGGTTGAATGACGCGTCTCATTTTATATTTGTTGGTTAGGCATTAAAATGATAAGAAAACATTAAAATGCATGAAAAATGCGATGGAAAGTTTTCAAAAGATAGTACTTCCATAGTCCTAAAAATTTCATGTTTCTATGATAATTGTTACAATCCATACTTAATGTTTTATTCAACCATAGAGCAATAATTTATATTTTCATTCAGTAATATTCAGAAATTAATGAAAATAACGAAATATTTGACAGCTATTTGCGACGTTGTCAACTTTCGGAGTAAACCCTCTTAAGTATATGTTTGAAAATATGAAGTGCCACTTGAATATTTACCCACATACATAGCTTTTCCGGTATAAGTACACCGGAATATGAAGATATAGTCAGACTATAATTACATTGTCTCTGATAATACATTGACAATTAACCCACTCTGTATTCCAGGGGTCACGCGACTTCAGTCTCTAGATACGGTCCACGTGAGGCAGAAGGCCACACTTTTCGCAGAGAACAAGTACACAGTACTGTCGCCAGACGGCGAAGTCGTTTTGTATGCCAAAGAGGACTCCAGTACACTCACCAAGTACTTAGGCGGAACGAACAGAATGTTCAAGATCGACCTCTTCGATGTGGACAACACACAGGTAGTATCCGTAGAGGTAGAGGCTAAAAACTCAACCAGAACCCTTTTCCGCCAAGACTCACTTTGATCACAAAACCGCTAACCTCGAGTTACCCTCCAACTCTAGTTATGGTGATACAACGGGCGGGGTGTCAACCCAAAAGTGGACATAAATAGAGCCTGCAAGATAAATCTATTGCTTCATTCTAGGTGGTTCATCTCCGCCGGGCGGCTACTTTCGGTCGTGATAAGATGTATGTAACGCTGCACGGCCAGCAGGTCGGCGTGGTGCGCCAGGAACTGACCTGGTGCAAGCCCGTGATGACAATCAACGACGCCCATGACCAGCCTTTCCTGAAGGCTAAGGGACCCAGATCGATCACCGGTGAAATGCACTTTAAGGTAATAAATTGTCTGTCAGGTGGTGTATTCAATGTAGTTACTTTTAAGCTGGAATACTGTGGTACTCGTATATTTTCCTGAGAAAGATGCTGCAGCTGACCTGAAGATTCTAGTAGGTACGAGAAGCACTGGACCGATAACCCAACCTATGTCCAGGAATTTACGTCTTTTGGCTGACACGATAAAAATTGATACATGTGGATAGGACCACTAAAATTGTTTTTGTAATCTTCTTTCCAGCTGTTCGATACTAACAAGCAGCAGGTCGGAGATATCCACAAGACGTGGGAAGGTTGGAGACGCGAGGTGCTTGCAAACAAGGACTCCTACCATATCACTTTCCCCACCAACGCCCCTCTCGATGTTAAAGCTGCCATCATCGGGACCTGCATCTTTATCGTAAGTTCCTTGACACTAGAGTTCTTACTAACCTGATGTCTATAGCGCAATACCATACGTGAACTAAGATATCAATTACAGTTTTTGAGTATTTAATCAGAGGCGCAAATCCATACCTTCCACAGTTCAAGTACATTGCTCTGGTAAATCATGCAATTTGTTGTGAGCCGTCCAGGCAGTCTAGTGGTTTGATATTCCAAGGAAAGCAGAGATGTTTCAAGAGAAAAGTGCTTTGCTATGAAAGTGAAAATCAAGATCATTCAAAGATGTGTGTGCAATGCCAGTGCTCAACTGCAGTAGTTTTTGTATTGAACTCGAAAACTACTGGTCGTAATATTGGACTGGACTATTTATTTTTACTTTCAGGACTTCCTGCACTTCGGAGCCTGAAGTGCGACCCGTGGGCCAAAATATGTCTATCAAATTCATTTAGGACTTAAGAATTATGCCTAATATTTGTATTAAAACAGTCTTTGGCATGAAATATTTTGTTAATTGTTCCATCTGCTTTATTTTGTGTAGGTACTAACAGACATTATACATATTAGATACCTAAGTTGAGATTAAGTTCATATTGCTCTACGTCTGTGTTTTAATAACGTTTACATCACCCTTGGCCGTAAAGTGGGATTTTCTGCCCGCTACGCGGAGAGAAAATCTCACTTTTTGGCCAAGGCAAGGCGTAAAACTTTTGACAAACCACGGGCGGTAATTCGTAAAGCCCCAGATCGCATATTTATGGCCCTCACCTTCGGCTCGGGCCACAGAAACCTGCGATCTGGGACATTTACGAATTCACCACCCTAGGTTTGTAATGTACTATTTCACCTCAGCAGCTCGAACAAGTAGACTTTGCTGTCAGAAATTAGTGAGCAAAATCGTGTTTGTTTCACTGAGTGAGACAAAGTATTTATTAATTTCTTTTTTTTTTATCTGTTTATCCCATCAGACAATCCCATCAGGCAAAGGTCTAAGCCATGCAGCCACCGTGTCATGTTTTAGTTTAATGTAATCAATTTACTATTCTAGATCAAAATTATTCAGTAAGATATGAAGAAAAAATAAATAAAAGTACCTACTTGAAAACAAAACGAATTAAAAACTTCTTAAAATGAAGTTAAATCGTTCCCACTCTTTTTCTTTTTTTAAGTTTGATAACTGCGAATGGTCATTTTATACTGCGGCATCTTAGTAGTAGGTACCTACTTCTTATACTAAAATTCGAACAATATCGACTTAATTAGCTCTCTTCTTTTCATTAATTTAAGAAAAAAGGGAGAATTATATTAGGCAAATCATAATGCGAATCTATTTTCGAAGAAAAAAAAACTGACCTTGATACGTTCGGATACGCGCAACACATCAGTACCGACGTTTATTTTTACACATTAAAATTATAAGTTGAGTTACCGTCTAAAAATCTTGTAATTTTTAAAATTACTTATATTTCATATAATCATGTAAATTACAATCATGTTAAACTAAAGTTTTAATTTAAAGTAAACTAAAAGTTTTCAAATATTACCGAATAAATTCGAAATTTATCATTGTACTAGTTTCCGAACACACGTTTAGAAAATTGCCGCCATTTTTTATTCATGTCTTTCTTCTTCATTTTCGACAACTAACTTAAAGTAATTCTTTTCAAACAAAATTCAAGTAATAATTTGAGTGAAAGGAGTGAAGAAGAAATGCTACTTCATATTTTTCATGTTGTAAGTATTCTTTGCAAGTACCTTTTATGTGTTCTCGCTACTGAGGTGAAAAATTGTATGTGCTACTCGAGAGCAATTTCTTTTACTTCTCGTGCCTTTGAGTCCTTCGCTAAGCTCAAGATTCTAAACTAGAATCACTCGCTAGACGCTCGTGATTCAACTATAGAATCTTTCGCTAGCTCAGGACTCAAACATGGCACTCAAAGCAAAAAACAATTTTGCTCTCTTGTTGCACAAATAACTATTTTAATTGCAATGACCTAACAGGTCACCCTCTTTAATTTGACGCATATCGAAAGATTAAAGGTGATTAAGGGTGACCTGTGAGCTTGATTGACACCCACGTCCCACAGCTCGCTGACTGTATTAATATTAACTTATGAATCACTTTGTCGCCTATACTTTTCCGTTGCACCGATGGGTCACTATTTTCATTATGCGAATATTTTTTTAAAGAAGAGGACTATCCTTTGACAGATAAAATTGTCTACTGCCTTTTCTTTCTAAATCGAACCATATCATTATCAAGTAGTTATTTCCTTACATTTTCATGAGTTCCTGTACTAAGTTTGAGCAACGGCAACTCGTCGGTGTCGACACAATAATAAAATGACTTGTATACTTAAGATTAATAATACTTTTGTGAACAATTGTATCTATATACTATACTAATAATAAGTCTGTTGAAGGAGTCGCGTCTAAAACTTGAAAATTAAATGGAACTGTCAAGTCGAGGGGACTATATAAACGATATTGAATAGAAAATAACGATTTTTACAAAAAATGTCTAGGATTTAACTCGTAAACTGGACGGATTGAAACATAATTAATTTGGTATGGCGGTAGATTATAACACTGGCCAACATATGGGCTACTTCTTATCCCGGAAAAACGCATGTTTCCCCCGGAAACGCTATTACCTACCTAATTCCACGCGGACGAAGTCACGAGCAGAAGCTAGGTGAGAATATATTATTTGTATTAAGAATGTCGTCTGCATTAAATGTTTCATCAAATTTTTCCATCTAGTTTATTTTCTGACACCACCACCACAACAATCTATTTAAGTACATCACTGCTGGGCCACGTCTGATTGCGAATGGTTTGGGCCATAGTCCCCACGTGGACCCATTGCGAATTGGGGACTTCACAAGTTCAGTCCACACAAATAATTATCTTTGAATACGTGCATCTTTTGCCCTTCACCGAAATACTCTGTGACAAATATCAAATTGAAATTCGCATATACGTTTGTAAACACATTCGACCTTGGCGTCTCGCCTCGGTTACATAGCGCTTTGACTTATGAACATTATTATGTACATATATAGGCCTGTCTGTTCGTCTGTGGTGCCTGTCTCAAGGTCGTGGTCACGGTCAAACAACAAACGATGCTCCCAGTGAATGCGGCGCCGCGGTCTCCGCCTGTCGCGTCGCGTGTAGCTGTTCAGTTCTCAGTTCTAATTAAAAATATATCTTCGGTCATAAAAATACAGCGATGTGCCCTGAGTGACAAGTCCTTCCAGTGCACCCATTTTAAGTGTATGTTTTAGGTTTAAGCTCATCAGTGCCTATTAACTAGGTACACAAAACATTAGTAACTCTAACCTGACATAAACAAAAAAAGTAAAAACTACTTCTACTTCACCAAAATTGGAATAAGATTGTCTAGCATAACCAAGACGTTTTGGCACTTTTGGCTAATAATAAATGCGATCGTTTCTAAGAAATTAATACAAAGTTGACATTGCTGTCTTTACAGTATAATGCTCAAGTTCAAGTTCACAAGTGATATTGTGGTAATGAGATAAGTATACAAAAATATGTACAGGTCCCGGCGATAAGCAATGCACATCTTTGGAAAAACAGACTGCTAATTTCGGTTTCGTAGAGCGTTGTCTGCTACACTATAACAAATTAGGTATATATTAAAACCGTCCTCTTGAATCACTCTATCTATTATAAAAAATCGCATCGCGAATCCGTTGCGTGGTTTTAAAGATCTAAGCATACATAGGGACAGACAGACAGCGAAACGACTTTGTTTTATACTAATGTAGTGATGTAGTTATAGTTATGTAGTGATGAACCGAAACTAAATAAATATGGTAATATTGTCCCTCCCCATTTCGCATTTATAATTGGGTATTCCATAATCTATGGATACCTATGTCCGAAATAAATTATTATAATTATTATTATATTAATTTCTACGACTTGATCATACCTGCCCATTATGTATTTTTAACCGACGAAAAAAAAGGAGGAGGTTCTCAATTCGACGCGTATATATATATTTTCTTTTTTATGTATGACCACGCATATCTCCGTCAATTGTGAACCGATTTCGATGAATCTTTTTTTAATTGAAAGGTGTACCTCCAATTTGAACCCTTTTAATAATTTGGTTTAGTTCTGATGATGGGATCCATGACAAAACGAGGGAACTCCTCGAAATTTGTTAGCATGTGTATAATTTTGGCATCAATTTCAAAGACTACAGTGAGACTTACGTCTCATCGTACAGATGTTTGGAAATTATAGCCGAAAAAAAATTTTTAAATAAAAAAATAGAACCGGCTTCAAACTCCGTCACCCTGTGAAGTCGGTGTCAAGTGAACCACCCCAAAGCTATGACTAGCTTATAGTGAACTTGACACCAAATACACAGGCTGTCGGAGTTTGAAGTCGGTTCTATTTTTTTATTTAAAATTTTGTGAAAATAAATTTAGTCATTAACATCACCAATACTTTATCCATATACCACTGTCGTCTACTGATTGTACATAATCCTTTTCCAGACTAATCCTTGGCGAAAATGACTGAAGATTTGTGAAGTGAATAGAGCATAGTACCTAACTATGGCACGTTCAATTGGTCCAGGTAAGCATCACCACTAAAAAACTCAACAATTTTCCTAAACAAAAGTATCGCATTTTCATATGAAATTAACCGGCCCAGAGCGGGCTGAGCCACGTACTAATTGCAAATGAAAATTTGCCAATGAAGATGAACCCTAATGAGAGTAATGAGTGCTACAGAGTTTTACGCCGCAATGTGAGGAGATCGATAGAATACAATAACATTGTCTCTGATAATAGGTACATTAAACTCACTCTGTATTCCAGGGATCAGGCAACTGGAGTCACTAGACACGGTCCACGTGAGGCAGCAGGCCACACGACTCGCAGAGAACAAGTTCACAGTGCTGTCGCCAGACGGCGAAGTCATTTTGTACGCCCAAGAAACTTCCAGTACACTCACCAAGTACTTAGGTGGGAAGAAGAGACCGTTCGAGATCGACTTATTCGATGTGGACAACACAAAGGTGTGTAATATATCTGTGTTGTCTATAATATACGTGTTGTCTAGGTATATACCTAGTATCTATCCATGGAGGTATAATTAAAAATCTCCACTAAAACACTTTGCCCCTTAGCCTCACTTGCACCAAGCCGCTACTACTACTACTACTACTACTACCACTACTACTACTACCACCACCACTACTACTACTACTACTACTACTACTACTACTACTACTACCACTACTACTACTACCACTACTACTACTACTACTACTACTACCACTACTACTACTACCACTACTACTACTACTACTACTACTACTACCACTACTACTACTACCACTACTACTACTACTACTACTACTACTACTACTACTACTACTACTACTACTACTACTACTACCACTACTACTACTACCACTACTACTACTACTACTACTACTACCACTACTACTACTACCACTACTACTACTACTACTACTACTACTACTACTACCACTACTACTACTACCACTACTACTACTACTACTACTACTACTACTACTACTACTACTACTACTACTACAGCCAATTTGCGTCCCACTGCTGGGCACAAGCCTCCTCTCATCACGAGGGTTTGGGCTATAGTCCCCACGCGGGCCCAGTGCGGATTGGGGACTTCACACACATCTTTGAATTGCTTCGCAGATGCGTGCAGGTTTCCTCACGATGTCTTCCTTCACCGAAAAGATCAGTGGTAAATTCAAATTGAATTTCGCACATAAGTATACTTAGAGGTGCGAGCCGGAATCGAACCCCTGACCCTCTGCATGAGAGGCGGTAGGTCGAACCACTAGGCCACCACGGCTTCCACGGCACAGATTTATTTGTATGAATTTAACCCGAGGTTAGCGGCTGCCTGATGGTGGGGCTTAGTGGTTGTGTTCAATGTTAATGACTCGAAAATGTCATCTTTTGAACATAGTGTAACTACAGATTACTACTAGATGAGGTGTCTTGCCGGGATACATAGAGCTGGCAAGAGAATCAATTCCTTAATTCCAGGTGTTCCATCTCCGTCGGCCGGCGACCTTCGGTCCTGACAAGATGGACGTGACGCTGTACGGACAGCTCGTCAGCGTGGTGCGCCAGGGGCAGACCTGGTG
This sequence comes from Aethes cnicana, assembly GCA_963971205.1. Classification (NCBI taxonomy): domain Eukaryota; kingdom Metazoa; phylum Arthropoda; class Insecta; order Lepidoptera; family Tortricidae; genus Aethes; species Aethes cnicana. Next base: position 16,107,823 of record OZ020274.1, read on the forward strand.
CAAGCCCGTGCTGAACATCAATGATGCCCGCGACCAGCCTTTCCTGAGGGCCAAGGGACCCACTTCGAGGACTGGAGAAGTCGATTTTATAGTAAGAAATTCAGTCTAGGTGATGCAGAATCTATTCCAATTTATACTTATACACCGGTTGCACTTACATCTAGATTTTAAAAGGTCTATTTAGTTTTAATATTTTGCTGCACCCTCACAGGGCCCATGTTAGTACTTAAGAAAATATTGTAACATCTTGTAAAAACCATGGTTTGGCAATAAATGAATATGAATATGAATCGGTGTAGGCTAGAAATACTGTGCTATTTTCTCCTGGTAAGAGAAGCTGGAGCAAACCTGGCTAAGGAAGAGTCCAGTGGATGCAAGAAGCACAAGTCCGAGTGGCGAGCCTTGGAGGAGACCAACGAGCATTTCCATCAGATTACGTTTTTGCCGCTGACATGATGGTAGCGGTGCTCCCGCCTTGTGACTTCCAATATGACGTTTATAGAATACACATGTAGACAGGGCTGCTATTATAACTGTTTCTGTAATCTTTTTTCCAGCTGTTCAACACTGACAAGCAGCAGGTGGGCGTGATCCACAAAAGCTGGGAAGGCTGGAAACGTGGGCTTATCGCAAAAAAGGACTTGTACCAGATCACCTTCCCCGCCAACGCGCCTCTCGATGTCAAAGCGACTATCATCGGAACCTGCATCCTTATCGTAAGGTCTTATAATAATAATAATAGCCTTTATTGCCGAAACTAAAACAGTATTACATTACATTTATAACTTACTTAAAAACTAACACATCGTATTGTCCGGATTAGTGTTCAGCGTGTCTTCTGACACATAGGCCTCTCCCAGCTGTTTCCATTCCTATTAATGGCTTTCCAGGTCCAGGTGGCGCCCCCTATAGCCTTGATGTCATCCATCCACCTTTTAATTGGTCTACCTCTTTTTCTGTTGCCGTCTCGTGGTTGCCAGTCTGTAATTATTTTGGTCCATTTTTCCTTACTATCCCGTGTCATATGTCCTGTCCATTGCCATTTTAAGTTTCTTATTTTCTTAATTACGTCTTCTACTTTTGTTTTTGCTCTTATTTCTTCTGCTCTTTTACGATATTTTAATGTGATGTTCATCATACTTCTTTTTATTCCTCTTTGGCAGGTTCTCAGCTTTTGGAGATGTTTCTGAGTCAGTGCCCAAGTTTGGCAACCATAGCTATACATGGGAGGATACACAAGTTAAAAACTTTTTTCTTGACTGACATTGGAAAGTGCTTACTCTTAAGTATCTCCTTAAGCGACCAGAATCTTTTCCAAGCACTTGATACTCTTCTCTCTACTTCTAAAGTCGTCTGGTCTTTGAGAGATATAATTTGTCCTAGATAAGTATAGTTCTGTACATATTCTATATTTTCATTATCTACTACTATGGTCCTTTCTTCTCTGTTTGTCATTATGTTCGTTTTTGATTTATTTATGGTAAGTCCGACTTTTCTGCTTGCCTCTGTCAGCTGTTGTAGCATGTGTTGGAGCGTCAGGGCGTTGTCAGTTACCAGGACTAAATCGTCAGCAAACCTCAAGTGGTTAAGTATCCAGCCGTTAATATTTATGCCAAGTGTATCCCATTGAAGGTCTCTGAATATGTCCTCCAGTAAGGCAGAAAATAGTTTAGGTGACAATGGGTCTCCTTGTCTTACCCCCCTAGCTATTGGAAACTCTTCGCCAACTGTTTCTAATTTTATTTGTGCTGTGCTATTCGAATATATGTTTTTAATTAAGCGTATGTATTTTTTTGGCACTCCTTGCTGGATTAGAGCTTTCCAAAGCGAACCATGATTGATCGAATCGAATGCTTTGCTGTAGTCTACAAATGCGATATACAAAGCCTTTCCGTATTCTTGTCATTTTTCTATAAATTGTTTTATAACATGCATATGATCGACAGTTGAGAATCCCGCTCTGAAGCCAGCTTGTTCCATGGGTTGTTGTTCATCCAGTACACTTTCTATTCTATTCAGCAGCAATTTGGAGAACACTTTGTAGACGTTAGACATAAGGCTTATAGGCCTATAGTTTTCAATCGTGCTTCTGTCTCCTTTTTTATTTAGTAATATAATGACGCTCTTGGTCCATTGAGATGGTATAAGTTCCGAACTTAAAACGGTGTTATATATCTCTGTGAGTTTTCTCAAGTTTTCCGGAATAGTTATAGAAAGTTTGATCATCTCATTTGTTATCTGGTCTGGTCCTGGTGTCTTATCGTTTTTTTCAGTGTTAACCGCTTTTTCTACTTCTGACTGAAGAAATGGTGGTATGAACTCGGTCTCGTCGTCTACTAGATTTATACTAGGGATCGGGGTGCTATCGTCTGCTGTGTAGAGATTCTTATAGAAATCGGTTGCTGTTTGAATTATATTTTTCTTGTCCTTTCTTGCTTTCCTGTTTTATTCTTAAGATTTGGTATCCATTGTTTTGTTTGTGTCCGTTTTTTTAAGGCTTTTTTAACTCCTCCAGTCTTTTTAATATGGTGGTTTAGCACAGTTGTTCTTCTCTTCATTTGGTCCTTTTTAGTAGAGTTACTAATTTTCTTACTTAATTCTGCAATATCCTTTAGATTTTTTATGTCTTTTCCAAATTTTAATATCTCCTTTCTTTGTTCGATCAAAATAGCCTGGTCTCTATTCCAATTTTATCTATTTTGTTTTTTTAGGTTTCTTGAATGATCCATAAATTTCATTGAACTGAGTGTTATAATAATTCGTCTGTGTTATTTCTTGGGTTGTGTACATAAATATTGTTGCTCATGACTTTAGATGCTGCATTGAATTTGTTTCTACTTTTCTATTATTAGTTGCAATATAATCGATTTCATTCTTATATGATCCGCCTGGCGAAACCCAGGTCCATTTGTTCCTTGGATGTTTTTAGAAGAAACTATTCATAAATGACAGATTGTTTTCTTGGGCCATATTAATCATCCTTTCGCCATTTTTGCTCCTGATGCCATGTCCGAATTTGCCAACTATCATTTCTTCACCAGTTCTTTGGGTTCCTATCCTGCCATTAAAGTCACCTATCACCATAACGTTTTTACATGTATCTTGTAAGGTTGCTGAGAGCTGGTCATAGAAAATGTCCTTCCCATGTTCATCATGTTGTTCTGTGGGAGCATATACTTGGACTATAGACCATTTATTTTTGTATCCTGGTAAGTGTATATTAAGAACCGCTATTCTCTCTGATATACCCTTGAATTCATCAATGTTTCTTTCTAAATGTTTTTTAACCATGAAGCCAACTCCGTGGCTTCCTTTTGTTTCACCTTTGTAGAAGAATATATATTCTTGGTGGTCTTCAATACTTTCCCCTAATCTTCGCACTTCACTTAAGCCTAATATATCCCATTTTATGTTAGAAAGTGGTAGCTCTAGTTCAGTAAGTCGCTCTTTTGTTCTTAGTGTTAAGCAGTTCAATGTTGCTATGTACAGCTTTTCAGCTCTATTTGTTTTAAATGTTTCAGTGTTGGAACTATTTCTTATAGGAGCTGGAAGGGATTGGTCTTTGACCCCCACGGGGACCAGCCGGGTTGGGGGTTTATTATGGATTTTCTTTGTCTGGTTAATAGTTTTTCCTTTGTGTGTTGTGTTCTTCCGGTTTCCGATGTGTGTCTTTACAGGTTTTTTGGCTGCGCTTCTTCTCGTTGGATCTTTCTGTTTGCCATAGCATCAAAAGGGGTAGTTTTTGATTATTTAGCTGGCTGCTTGATTCGTTCTTGAGGTTCGGTTGGGCCAAAGCTGTTTCGAGGTGTACTAGGGGCTGAAGAAGGAGCTCTTTTCCTTTTTTCTTGCTTTGTATGGTTGTTTTCCTTTACAATGAGCTTGTTGTATTTTATTATGGCGTACTTCCCTGATTGTCTTGCCTCTATCTATCAGCTTTGGTATAAGAGCTTTCCTTTCTTCGAGAACTTCTTTAGTAAAATCTTCTGTTATATTAATATTTTCTGGGTAAAATTTTTTGTTCCTAAGTAGTTCTAGTTTTCGCCATTCCGATGTAAGAGTGATTTTTATTGGTCTGATCTTATTTTCGGTTTTTCCCCCCAATCTTACCGCTCGACTGATCTCCCATCGGTCCCACTCCGCCTCATTATACTTCTTGTTGAAGCTATTTAAAGTTTCAAGAACTAATCTCACAAGCTCAGTGTTGTTGTTTTCTGTTTCATGCGCGCCGTGAATGATCACATAATTTTTTCCAGAGTCAACTTCCAGGTTTTGTATTTTTTGTTTTAATTTTTCGTTTTCTGCTTTTAGTTTCTCTGTTTCTAGTGTCAAAGGCAACAACTTTTCTTCTATTGTTGAAGAAATTGTGTTTTTTACCGTTGTGTTAATGGAATCAGTTTGTTTTTGGAATTCCTCCTTCATTTTATTCCATAATGCATTTATTTGGCCTTCCATGATATAATGTGATAGTTTCCGAACGTATGTTGTGAAGAACGGAACGTATTTTTTCCTTGTAGGTTGTCAGACTTGCTCATATGACTGACACTGACGTGGGCCGCTGACGTTTATTTATTTTTGTGATGACAACACTTAGTCTCTTGCTGTTACGTTGGCTGTCTTGTCAGCTAAATCGTTGTTTATGGCGCTCGACTTTTTAGGTTATGTTCACTAATGATTTTACACTCGTTTTATGCTGAGATTTTATCGTGGTGCACTGAACTTTATTTAATCGCACGAATTGAGTTCTAGCCTATAGTTTTTTACACTGTCCACTTAAAAATGATGTAGTTTTCACTGGTTTATCGATTTTTTTCTTCGGAGAGCACAGAAAGCCATCTTTACTTAACGAAAACCGGAACCGGAAAACGTAAGGTCTTAAAATTACTTATATCACAAAGGACCTTCTTACCCCCTCCTCCTTATATGAATCGCCGTGATTCGAACGAATTGGCACTCAGGGCATATCTCTATTTGTATGATCTGAGATTTACTTCTGAGATAATAAGTCTGTTGAAGAAGTCGCGTCTGTAACTTGAAAATTAAAAGAACGATCAAGTCGAGGGCACTATATAAACAATACTGAACACAAAAAAAATATTATTAGAAAAAAAAACCATGTATGTATGTATATCCGGATTTAACTCGAAAACTACTGGTCGGATTGCAACCAAATTTGTTATGGGGGTAGTTTTATAATACTGGTTTAGTTTCAAAATAAAAAAAAAATATTTAGCTATTTTACTGGTCAACATACTTACAGACTATTTTTTATTCCGGAAAAACGCATAGTTTCCGCGGGAACGCTAATACCGAATTCCACGCGGACGAAGTCGCGGACAGAAGCAGCTAGTTAGAGATCTTCTATTAGCTAAAGTCCCGCGCCTTCACATTTCAAAACGCTTAATTTTTTTTGTTATCATTTAAAAAGCACCACCAACACACTCAACGTGTAGTTGATGGCTGTCTTAGCACGCACACATGTGTTGAGAGTGTTGGTTTAAATAAAGAAATAAAAACCGGCTTCAAACTCAGACTCCTATAAGATTGACATCAGCTTTGGGGCAGTTCACTTGACACCGGCTTTGTAGGCTGTCGGAGTTTAAGTTGGTTTTTATTTTTATTAAAATGTTTGGCTACAGTATCCAAAAATGGGTACAATGGGATGTAAGTCTCACTGTAGTCTTTGAAATTGATGCCAAAATCATACACGTGCTAACAAACTTTGAGGAGTTCCCTCATTTTCTCATGGATCCCATCACCAGAACTGAACCAAATTAAAATGGGACCAATCCGGAGGTACCACCTTTCGATTAAAAAAGGATCATCGAAATCGGTTTACAATTGACGGAGTTATCGCGGAACATACATAGAAAAAAAAACAGTCGAATTGAGAACCTCCTCCTTTTTTCGAAGTCGGTTCAAACTAACCAATTTCGTCTACTTCCAGGATTTTCTGTACTTCGAGCACTGACTGAGCAACGCTGTTTCATTTGATGCATTTAGCTAAGTTAAAAAATATTTGACTGTGTTACAGGTAACTGTAACCAGGGCTTGTAACCGGTTAATTAAAAAAACCCCTTAATAGCCAAATATTTAGAATTATTTTATACTCTTTATGTGGAACTCCATAGTGTATTTAGGTTATTACTTTGTATTATTTTATAGCCTCATTAAACATGAAATAGTAAACGAAAGAACGATAAGAAAACCGGTTTATTTGTATGGGGGCAAAAACTGGTTTCAAGCCCTGACTGTAACTTATTTAAATGTTATTTATGTCAGAGACAATGTTGTTTTTTATATTAAAAGTTTCGTTTTAATTAAATTATTCTTTCTGTTGTTTGCTCCCTGCTGAAATTTTCCCTCTGCGCTACAATATGGGATGTTTTAAAAAGGGTGTCATTAAATATCTTCGGGACCGGCAACGCATCGGTGACGCCTCTGGTGTTACAAATGTCTATAGGCAGCGGTAACCGCTTTCCAACAGGTGGGCCGTCTGCCTGTTTATCCGTCTATAATAATAATACGGCGTAGGGATGTGACGACCCCATCGGCCACCTGGTGTTGGGGTCAGTCAGCGCAGTTTTCGTCATCCAGTAAACTGTAATCACATACTTAAAATCCAAAATTTCATGTCTGTAGGTCATTTAGTTCCGAAGTTAAGCGAAAGCAAAGTTTCGCATTTATGACACTCACTCACTCATGATCATCAGAATAGAAGTAGTACTTCCCGTAAACTCCGAGAGCTGAAATTTGGTACAGAGTTAGGGTTTAATGGCCACATAAAGGGAAAACTATAAAAACTAGGATAATCGAAGATCTGGAGTACCTGGTGACCCTGATTAGAAAACACAAGAGCCCAACCAAACTCTCTAATAGAGATCGACATACCGCCTTTACAAAAAATATTCAACTTGGTGGGCCGCTTCATTTGATGTCAAAAATCGAAGGTCTGCAGTATCCCCTTAGCTGGTCTCCGTTGTATTAGAGATATGGTAATGCCCCCTTCTACTATTGGTACATAAAAAAATCGACTGTCAGTGCAAAAATCCAGCGTAGTGGGACACATCTTCTAATTTAATCTAACCTATAGCGTCCCACCGCTGGGCGAATGCCTCCTTCTGCTTTTAATACGCATATAAATAAAAACTACAACCGGCTTAGGCGTAAATACCGCGACGAACTTTCGGAAATTAAACCGTCTAAATCGTCTAAAAGAATAAATAATGAACGCGAATGGGCAATACGAAAAACTGTTGCTACTGTACAAGAATCAGAACCGAAAAAAAAGAAAAGAAAGATTTATAATAAAAAAAGTAGGTACTAAAAAGAAAAAAAAATGTAAAATAAGAAAATCTATTAAGGGCCGGTTCCTATATCCACGTAACGCCTCGTTTTGCCTACGGACGGTTAAAATTTGACAGATTCTCTATGGAACAAATGTCAAAAATCAACCGTCCGTAGGCAAAACGAGGCGTTTCGTGGATATAGGAACCGGGCCTAAATCAATATGCCCACGTTTCTACAAAAATAAGTGGAATCCCACCAAAAACATTCTGTAAAAAACTAGCCAAGTCTCGATGCAGCTGCTTGTTTGTAAAAGTAATGAAATCTAGACAAAGTCGTGCCAAGTCTAAGGAACCTTACTGCAATTTCTTTATTATTATAGTTAATGATGTGTGACTTGGCCGTTGAACATTCTTTATACGTTAGTGGGTACAAACGGCCAAGTCACACAACATAAAATATCCATCGAGACTTTAGTTTAGTTAGTTTTTTACAGAATGTTTTTGGTGGGATTCATTTTACAAGATCGAATTCCATGTTATAATGACGTTCCGAACGTCTTCGAACGGCAATGACCGCCTATATTCTTCAGTCAGTCAGAACGAAAGTTTGTCCCAAATTAAAATGTCGGCTCTATTATTATAAATCTATATTTTTGAAAATCGAAATTCCCGGGATTTCTATCCAAAGTCCTTTTCCAGGTTCCCTTTAATGAGCTACCGGGATTTTACGGTATTATCCGTGATTTCCGGGATAATGGGTAGCCTGTGTCAATCTAGGTTACAAATTATCTGTTTGCCACTGTTATGTTTTTTTTCTCGTGGCGTGGGATGTTATTTAATAGGTCTTTAAAAAATTGTGGGTTTGTGAAAACCATTTTTCGATTTGCCAAATATTAAGCTTTAAAGTGCTATTTATTGTATATAAGAGCCAAGGTTTCTCCCCTGCCAGCTATTAAATAAATGATTGTTCTTCATCATCATCATTTCAGCCGAAAGACGTCCACTGCTGGACATAGGCCTCTACCAAGACTCGCCACTCAGATCGGTCCTGTGCTACTTGTTTCCACCGGTTTCCCGCGACCTTCACGAGGTGCTTCTTAGATGATCGAGATGCTCGAGATTGTTCTTAGATGGCTGAAAATTTACAGTAGTAGTGTCTATAACGAATTTAAGAGAAACAATATCACCGCTAAGTAGGCTGTACCAGTTTACGAGTAATAGACGACTATTAAAAAAAATGTACCCGGAGAAGTAAAAATTTAGTAAGTATACATAATATAATAATAATAATATAATAATAATAATAACTTTATTTCGGACATCAGGGGTATCCATATGTTGTTAGTAACTTAAAAATAATATTAGTAAATACTTAAAACTAGGAAATTACAAAAAACCCTATTGGTGCAGTTTAATCCATCTGCACAGTAGGGGCGAGTCCCACCGGTCGACTAACGCCTCCAGGATGCTGTTGGAGCTGGCGCGCCAGCGGCTTAGCACGGAGGCGCAGCGCTTGCGCATGATCGCCGCGAAGCCGTCCACCCGCGCCTCCGCGAACATTCCCGACGCGGTGCAGTACCGCGGCAGCCCCATCAGCACCCTGAAGGCGTTGTTGTACTGGACTCGCAGGTCACTGTATGCCCTCTGCGTAAAGTCCACCCACAGGCTACACGTGTAAAACGATTGGCAGTAGGCTCTGAAGAGAGTCACCTTTACTGCGTTAGTACATCGTGCAAACCTGCGGGCTAACATATTACCTATATAATACCATTGAAAATCATTGTGATGGACAACACAATATGGTACGGTAGAGAACCAAACATTGCGGGAGGCCCGACACGCACTTGGGCGATTTTACTTGTCATACAAGTGTCTTTTTACTAAATTTCGAATGATTTGAGTACTATTTGTAATTAAATCAATAGGTACTATTTGCATATACATGTGTATATGCTGCATGCAAGAGTTTGTATTAGTTTTTCAGTATGTTTTTGTATGCCTTTTGGCGAAACATAGCGTGCCAACTAACTTTTTTAATAACTGCCTATGTTTACAAATAAAACTCTAACTTTGATCTTGATGCGTGCAGGTTTCATCACGATTTAGGTAAGTATCCTTCACAGAAATGCTCAGTGGCAATTAAAAATAAATTCGCATATAAGTGAGCTCATTCGACCTTGGCGTCTGGGTTAAATCCTGTTGCCTAGCTATGAATATGTGTGCTTTAGTACCTACGTATAGGTATACTAATAATAATGTAGTTTGATTCATTGACTTCGGGTGTAAAGAGAAGTTAGTGTTAGATATACCAAAAAGTAGAAGAAAGAAAAACTAACAACTAACTAATACTACATTTTCACTTCTCATGCTCTAAAAGTAGATCAATATAGCCTTACGAGGCGATATTAAAGTGAGTACTTGAGTCTCTAGGGAGTAAAACTATTTTTTTTTAATTTACTTTGATTGACTTAGATATATTTATTTATTGACACCTTGTTCCTATATCCACAAAACGCCTCGTTTTGGCAACGAATGGTTAAAATTTGACAGATTCTCTACAGCACAAAAAAAAACATTAGGTACAGTCAGCAGCAGAAGTAGATAAGCTGTCCAGGTGTTCAAAATTACCTACACACGACTTTATTCTTAAGACGTTAAGGGCGTGTGTAGGCCATTTTGAACACCTGGACAGCTTATCTACTTCTGCTGCTGACTGTACTACGGTAATGGCTGCTCGTTCGAGAGAACTTAAAGATTTTTCGGTAATTTATGAACTAAAACCAGGGTCTAATATCATAGCAATCAGCAAACTATTTTAAGTTGTATCTCCAGTTTTCCGTAAAAGTGGTTCGCTATATTTTTTGTACTACTAGCGACATCTATTTGATAGTAGCAGCTCCGTAGTACTCTATCGTCGAAAGAAGGTCATTGTGAAGAGAAACCACCAAGTTCAGCTATTTGACGCTAGATGGCAACATTACGAACCAAGTTGATGAAAAAATAACGTATTGTTAGTTTTGTACAATCGAGTAATTTACCAATTTTGTAAATTCGTAGGTACCTACTTGAAGACATAGTTTCCACTACCTTCTGCCCGCCAGTCCCACGACTTTACCCGCGTGGAATTCGGTTATTGCGTTCCCACAGGAACTGTGCGTTTTTCCGGGATTAAGTAGCCTATGTCATTCCCCAGGCGGGCCTTCAACTATCTCTTGGTATTTTAAACATTAAAACAAAATAATAACGCCGAAAACGCGCTTAGAATAATGTCTAATTTCATGTTAAAACTCCCAGCAAATAGGGCAGGCATAATCTAGAACTTCAATGAAGCCGAGCCATTTCATAACAAAAGCAATATAAAAACCTGGTAACAATATCAAGTTAATAAACAGTTAAAACAGGCAAAGGGAAAAGCTACCGATAAGCTACCAAGGGTTTTACGGTCAAAGTTTCACTCATAAACTGAAAACAAAGTTGTGTATGCAGACGGCGTAATTGGGAACTAACACGTCTCCGTACTGATTATACAGAGATCTCGCGACGGTGACGCCACTTATGACTGTAGAAGTAAGTTTGTAATTGTATAGATAGAGGTGGAGGGTTTGACGAGACTAAACATTTAATTTAATCTAATTTCATCGCATCAACCCTTGTAATGAAAGGAGAAAAAGTTTCCTAAAAGCGCCAAGTTTTTTCAGCAGCAGTTCAAGTTTTTCTTCCGCCGAGTAGGTACCTAAACCGGAGGTTTTAAAAACATACACTTTTTGAAGGCTTTTCTAGGGAGAACGTTTCATAATCCACATTAATAATTATAAATGCGAAAGTAACTCTGTCTGTCTGTCTGTTCACGCTTCACCTCTTCACGCTTCAACCGCTGGACCGATTGAGATGAAATTTGGCATGGAGATAGTGGAGGATTTTATGCCGGAAAAACGCATAGTTCCCGCGGTAATGCTATGTGCTGCATTACTCCGCCACGGCTGGTGATTTGGCGGAGTATGTTCGCCAGAAGACCGGCTTCTCCCTGAGCTCAGCTCTTTTGTGGTGCGCGTGCCGCGGCCGCTGCTGGAGAACATCGAGAGTGCTGACTTCTGGCCGAAGGGTGTAGTGTTTCGACGGTTCCGGGGCAACCTACCGAATCCTACACCGGAGATGACGACGCAGCGGAGCCACGCCGTTTCGTCGCCTAAATAGTTTTTATTTGTTTTCATGACGCATTGGCGTTAGCTGTAAGGTCATGGTAAACTTTTTATAAATAAATAAATAAATAAATAAATGTCCTTTCCCTATAACTATCTCCATGCCAAATTTCATCTCAATCGGTCCAGCGGTTGAAGCGTGAAAAGACAGACAGACAGAGTTACTTTCGCATTTATAATATTAATATGGACATGGAAATATGGAAATTCATATGGAAATATGAAAGTTTGTCTAAAAATGCATAGGTGGCAGCCATAGAGCTTCGCTCTCAGAAAATATTACAACCGTGGTAGGTATCGGCTCCTTTGAAACCTTTAATCAGGCGACTTCGCGCTCGCTCCGCTCAGCTTAAAGCAGCCAGTTCGCTTGCATATTTCCATAACTAATCATGCTGTGAACACATCCATCGAAGACCATATGTTTTTTTTAATGTAATTGGTATGCAAAAGACCACACATGCCACCTGATGGTAAGCGGTTACTGCGGCCCATGGACACACGAATCTTGTGATTTATTATTAAGAAAGCATAGGATCTCGAATCCGTTGCCTACCCTGAGGCCTAAAGTTGTCTCGCGTGAAATTCACTAGCTAGTTTTTTCATGTCATTGGTATATAGGCAAACGAGCGCACAGCCCACCTGATGGTAATTGGTCACTGCAGCCCACGGACACCGAAATCCTATGATCCCCCATTAAGAAACCATAAAATCTCGAATGCGTTACCCTGAGGCCTAAGATGGAATGCCTCTGTGCTAGAAATTTCACCGACCGCCTTAACCCCCTAACGGAACACAACAGTGCAAGCACTGCTATTTGACGGCAGGTTAGCGGGGAAAGGGTACTTACCACCCCAGACGGACCTAGCACCAGGCCCTCATCATTTCAGCCGAAAGACGTCCACTGCTGGACATAGGCCTCCCCCAAGGCTCGCCACTCAGACCGGTCCTGTACTACTTGCTTCCACCGGTTTCCCGCGACCTTCACGAGGTCGTCGCTCCATCTTGTTGGAGGCCTACCGACAGCTCGTCTCCCGGTTCGCGGGCGCCACTCGAGAACTTTCCGGCCCCATCGGCCATCAGTCCTGCGAGCAATGTGCCCCGCCCACTGCCACTTAAGGCTCGCAATTCTTCGGGCTATGTCGGTGACCCTAGTTCTACTGCGGATATCCTCATTTCTGATTCTATCACGCAGAGAAACCCCGAGCATAGCCCTCTCCATTGCCCTCTGAGTGATTTTGAGCCTTCTTATGAGGCCCATCGTAAGCGCCCACGTCTCGGAACCATAAGTCATCACTGGCAACACACACTGGTCGAAGACTTTCGACTTGAGACACTGCGGTAATTTGGACGAAAAGACACTGCGAAGCTTCCCGAACGCTGCCCAGCCGAGTCGGATTCGACGATTGACCTCTTTCTCGAAGTTGGACCTACCTAACTGGACTGTTTGTCCCAGGCCCTACCACTAGCAAATGGGTTGGAGAAAGGCCTTTATTTACGTCACTTAACGCGCCGTCCACAGTCAAGCAAGTCGCACCTGAAAGAGGCTTTATTTATTTATTTAGGTATATAGTTCTTCAAAACAATTAAGACAAAATTATGTTTTTTTTTTTAATTTATTTATAACACTTCAATTACAGAGGTTTTTACAAAAAAGCAGTTCGGAAACCTTGTGGTTTATCTGCACTGCATCATCGATTACATAATTACTAGTTATTTAGTTGTTTTTGTAAACATCCCAGCTACATGTTTGACCGTAGATGATCTTTTCTCTGGATATATTTGCTGAATTCCTTTGTTTCTATACGTTTAAAATATAATACCGTCGACAGACAGTCGGCCTCACTTTCTGTAAGTATAATTAATATGTAACAACACTTTATTAAAGTGTACTATACTATTACTACTACTACAGCCTATATGCGTCCCACTGCTGGGCACAGGCCTCCCCTCATCATGAGAGGGTTTGGGCTAGTGAAGTAAGTATACTTTTGTAAAAAGGTGAAACATCTTCTTGTTGTTGGTCCGTACGGAACCTAATCTTGGTCTTAAAATGAAAACCCCAGAATTAAAATGTTAATAAAAAGCTTTCATAAACTAGAAAAATATCTTTCCGAAGAATCCATCTCATCTTTAGCGTAAGTACTAGATAACCTCTCTAGCTAGGATAGTTATACCTAATTAGAAATTACTGATCTATTAAAACAATCAGGAGCAGCAGTATGTGAGCAAGCAGTAAAACGTCTCAAGACCTACAGTCAGGGGTAAAAATAATAATAATATCTAATAATAACAGCTGGGACATTTCACACATATTGACCTAGCCCCAAACTAAGCAAAGCTTGTACTATGGGTGCTAGACAACGATATAAATACTTATGTATAGAAATACATACTACTACTAGGTACTACTACTACAGCCTATTTGCGTCCCACTGCTGGGCACAGGCCTCCTCTCATCACGAGAGGGTTTGGGCTATAGTCCCCACGCGGGCCCAGTGCGGATTGGGGACTTCACACACATCTTTGAATTGCATCGCAGAGGCGTGCAGTTTTCCTTCACCGAAAAGCTCAGTGTGCACATAAGTAAACGAAATACATACATATACATATAAATACTAAACATCTAATGACTCGGTTACAAACATGCGTGCTCATCACACAAAGTTTGCCCCGAGCGGGATTCGAACCCGAGACCACCGGCACAGTAGACAGGGTCACCAACTGAGCCATACCTGTCGTCAAAATAAGTTGATACTCTCTATAGCTTTATCATAAGAATCCACACTTCCATACTTTAATTTTATAAATGTGAAAGTGTGTTGTTTGTTTGTCCTTCCTTCACGTCGCAACGAGTTGACCGATTTGGATGAAATTTAATACGGAGATAGTTTGAGTAATTCAAAGATGTGTGTGAAGTCCCCAATCCGCGCTGGGCTCGCGTGGGGACTATAGCCCAAACCCTCTCGCGAAGAGAGGAGGCCTGTGCCCAGCAGTGGGACGCAAATAGGCTGTTGTAGTAGTAGTAGTAGTTTGAGACCCGGGCGTTTTTATCCCAATATTTCCACAGGAACGGGTTTTTACCCGACTGCGCACCGCAAAGGAGGGTTATGTGTTTACCTGTCTATGTATGTATGTATGTATGTATGTATGTATGTATGTATGTTTGTTCCTTTGTGGCACACTAGAGATCAAACGCGTGGGTCGATTTTAATGAATCATACGTCAATCGATTCGTCTGAATTGCGCGAGTGTCACTGAAGATATGAAATTTATCAAAATTCAAAATGGCGGCTACCAGACGCCATATTGTACAAAATAAAAAAATAAAAGTCAACCAACTATGGTATGTGAGGTATCGTTGAATAGGTATTTAAAAATCATTATTAGGTTTCTTTGACCATTTTTCAGACAAAAGAACCGTTTATGATTTATAACGATTCAAAGTTCCTTTACTAACCACGTAAAGTAGGTACCTACCTATCCACCCAGTAGTACATCCGTTCGAATTAGCAACACAGGAAATAATCTAGACCAACGAGTCTTCAAGCAGGTCACGACGACTAT
The DNA here is from genome assembly GCA_963971205.1 of Aethes cnicana. NCBI lineage: Eukaryota > Metazoa > Arthropoda > Insecta > Lepidoptera > Tortricidae > Aethes > Aethes cnicana. Next base: position 16,122,872 of record OZ020274.1, read on the forward strand.
AAAATACTTAATAATAATGTTTTTCATAAATCTCAAACTTCAATCAAGTACGTACGCATGTGCAATGTAGTGTACCAGTAGCGTCATCTATCCGTTGACTTGAAGACTTTTAGTTTCGTTATTACATTTAAAGTGTCAATAGTGTGTGTGATACAGTGAAATATAACCTAATTGATTATAGGTACCAATTAGGTACACTAGTCAGTACTCAGCGCTCGTAAATAAATAAAATAGCTACCTAATACTCTTATGTAGTACCAGTAGCGCCATCTATCGGTTGACTTGAAGAATTTTAATAGGTTCAGGCTTATGTAGCGTTTTGAGCCGGGTTAGGTCTCTAGAGCCTCTAGAGGGATTAATAATCAGTAATTTAGATCATCGCAAGCTACTTAATAATCCCCACGATAGCAACTCTCTCCATGAAATGACAAGATTGCGGAATTTACGGTCTTTTAATCCCTAACTAAAAATAATAAAATAAAAAAGTTAATTAAAAAAAACAAAAAACCCGACTGCGTAAAAACTAAAAAGAAAAAAACAAGACTACTTAGTTCAGTAGTAGCTAGGATTATGTTAAGTAATTGATTGCTATTGAGGAATCTAAAGATGCCTACAGTCGGGACCCATTTAAAATCTAGGTTAAAATGTTACAAACAATGGGTCCCGATAGTAGGCATCTTTAGATTCCTCAATAGCAATCAATTACTTAACATAATCCTAGCTACTACTGAACTAAGTAGTCTTGTTTTTTTCTTTTTAGTTTTTACGCAGTCGGGTTTTTTGTTTTTTTTAATTAACTTTTTTTCTAGGTTTTTTTTCCAGATCGTAGCGAGGACTTACTTCGGCATGCAAATGTATAAGAACCTACCTCGTCGCTTTTCACCTGAACAATATCAATTCACTCTTGCCAAATTACGATCCTAATAACTAAAAAAATGTCATTACTTTCCACCAGGTGTGATTAGGGTCAAACGCAAGTCACACGTAATAAAAAAAATGTTAGATTGCCAGTTGTATAAGTAGAGAAATGTCTTATTTTATATCGCAGGCAAAGTTTGGGCGTTGGGCAAACATAAGGCATTTTATACCATAAGTTTTCTATTAGCTACGTCTTTGCTAAGGTGTCAATCTATCTCCATAACTTCCAAATCTTATTCTTGTCTCTAGCGTGAAAAAAGTCCCGCTTAGCCCCTGTCTTCTATCAGTCAGAACCAAAATTAAGTCGTCAAATGCCATAAAATTACTCTACATTTTACTTTCCGTATTGACAAAAAAATAGAGTAAGTAGGTAAAGCACGACACAACTTAGAAGGCGCGCGGATTAAGCAAAAATAGTCTCTGCATCAACGGCCCAAGTCCTTCGCCGCGCGCCATCTAACTTGGGTCGTGCTATACCTATACGTGTTTCATACGTACAAATTTTTTAAATATTCATATCGATATTGGTCACCTTTTACAGCAAAATACAAACTGCCTGTAAATAAATAAGCCAGCGCAGCGCATCTGCCGTTTTTTTAATATTTCCCAAAAAAAATGGGATTTATTTTACACGATATAAAGGCGCGAAGCGGACATTTTATTTATATTCCGTTATTATTTACGACTTTACGAGCGACCGAATCGGGAGAGGGGACGGTTCGGGAAATCGTGACATTTTTTAGGCGTTTTTTACCCAACTGCGCCAGAAGGAGGGTTTATTTTTCGAGTGAATGTATTAATCCATATCTTAAATATATAAAACTCAAAGGTGACTGACTGACATAGTGATCTATCAACGCACAGCCCAAACCACTGGACGGATCGGGCTGAAATTTGGCATGCAGGTAGATGTTATGACGTAGGCATCCGCTAAGAAAGGATTTTGCAAAATTACCACGGGAACGGGAAAAATCGGGATTTAACTTTTTAATATTTCTGCGCATACGAAGTTGCGGGGAACAGCTAGTTAATATTATAAATGCGACAGTAACGCCGTCTGTCTGTCTGTTACCTCTTCACGCTTAAACCGCTGGACCGATTGAGATGAAATTTGGCATCGAGATAGTTGGGGTTCCGGGAAAGGACATAGGCTGTTTATCCCGGAAAAGCGCATAGTTCCCGTGGGAACGCGATAACCGAATTCCACACGAGCGAAGTCGCGGGCAGAAGCTAGTTAATATTATAAATGCGACAGTAACTCCGTCTGTATGTCTGTTACCTCTTCACGCTTAAACCGCTGGACCGATTGAGATGAAATTTGGCATCGAGATAGTTGGGGTTCCGGGAAAGGACATAGGCTGTTTATCCCGGAAAAACGTATCGTTCCCGTGGGAACGCGATAACCGAAATCCACACGAACAAAGTCGCGGGCAGAAGTTAGTGTTATAATATTTCTTTGGCACGCTAAACGGCTTGATGCTATCTTGTGAGGTGTCTTTAGATTCGACTTGATTGTGAGTGTCACTGGTTATATCAAAAGTTTGTGTACAGTCGGGTTTTCTATTTTTTTTAAATCGACTTAGGTACTTTTTTGTCGAAAGTCTAACGTATCTAATCTTAACACTGCAAGCAAAGGCGAATGAAACTAGGGACAATACAATATCATACAAATATTTTCGTTTACTGACTACGAGTACATACTAAGTTATGTAGTCCACGCTTTTAAAAACATGAAAGTCGGTCAATGTAGAAGATTGTGGCGTTTTCCGCCACAACTGCTGAACCGATTTTGTGGTTTACCATAATATTTACACGTTAAAGGCAATGCTAATGAGTACCTACACTCAACAGCATTGAAAACGGGTAATTTTGTATAGGATTTTCCCAGTGGCCCATTTTTATTGCTGTTCAGTGTATAATAATACATACATAGAAACTTACGATTACGACTCTTCCATCCCGAATATCCCGATGTTCCCACCTATGACTCTGAAATTTGTTTGCTCCAGCTTTTGAAACAAATAGGTACTTGCTTCTGCAAATCACGTCGTCTGCTCCCGCGCTATACCAGACGACCTTGAATCAGTAACGAAGGCCGCGCAATCTGGGGGAGTGTTGTTAGGCGTGAAACACACAAGCGGCAAGCGGCGCGGCAGGAGGCGCGGCGGCGGCGTGGCACAGATACGGGAGCGATGCGATCTGAATAGCGATGACGACAATTTTTTTTTCCTTAGTCTATCGGGAAGATTATTGAAAAGCATTGGACACGTATTTTTTCTTTTTTCACGTAATCAAACTTATACGGAGACTAGCTTTTCCCCGCAACTTCGTATGCGCAGAAATATTAAGAAGTAAAATCCCGATTTTTCCCGTTCCCGTGGGAATTTTGCAAAATCCTTTCTTAGCGGATGCCTACGTCATAACATCTACCTGCATGCCAATTTTCAGCCCGATCCGTCCAGTGGTTTGGGCTGTGCGTTGATAGATCACTATGTCAGTCAGTCAGTCACTTTTGAGTTTTATATATTTAGATAATATTGAGTTGAAATGTCGCGTGACGTCACGGTTAGCTACGATTTATACCTAACGGTGACGTAGTTAGCCCCCACTCTCCAACTTTAATGCGTTTTAACTTAGTCATGCTTTGTTAGTTTTTATTACCTGACTGACGGACTAATTAGAATTTAGATTTCTTCACCCTGTCGTTATCCCTGTTATACACGAGCGACAAGGCCAACGGCGCGACTAGTCATTATAAAGGTTGTTGCGTTTTAAATTTTACCGTCGCAAAACAAAAAAAATTCTAGAATTAGCGTTCATTTTAAATTTTATTATATTATTTTAATTGCAATGAACGCTAATTCTAGAAACAATGTTCGAAAATAAATACGTTCACAAAAAATAATTGGCAGAGTGACTTTGCGATAGCATGTCTTTCTCTTCAGAAGACGAAGACGCGCTTGTTTTGCTGCAACTTATTAATGTGCAACAGAAGATATTGGTTCACCCTGTGTGGAAATTGTCTGTACCTATAAATCAATATGCTTATTTAAAACTTAGTTTCAAAGGTACCTACTAAGAAATAAATTATCTCAGCGTGTGATTTTGAAATATACCTACCTAATATAAATACCTAATCTATAATCATAATCATAATATGTGAACTTGACATTAACATCGCAGTCTATCAGACGGTTTTTGAAATTTTATTTAAAAAATTTGGTGTCGATAAATACTGGTCATTCCGTATAACAAGCGATGCGTCTCTCGCTCGCCGTACGAGAGATATCTCCAAGCGATATCGCCGCGCGACACGCGGCGTCGCGCCGCCTGAGTGGAATTCACTGCCGTACCGTTTTCGTACTTAGGTACATTTTGTATGGACCATTTTTGAAGCGACATTTGTCTGCGCCGCGCCTCCTGCCGCTTGCCGCCTGTGTGTTTCACGCCTTAGCACACAGGGGATCGTGTTACTTTCATCCAGGGCTTATTTATGGGATGACTGTTAAATAAGGCATCTATATTTATACTGTTACTGAACTAAGAGTAGAGATCTTCTACTATCTAAAGTCCCGCGCCTTCACATTTCAAAACGCTTTTTTTATTATTTAAAAAGCACTTCTAACACTCTCAACGCATAGTTGATGGCTGTCTCAGCACGCACACATGTGTTGAGAGTGTTGGTGGTGCTTTTTAAATACATTGAAGCGTTTTGAAATGTGAAGGCGCGGGACTTTAGATAGTAGAAGATCTCTACTGCTCGACTATCCATACCTACTCATATTATAAATGCGAAAGTAACTCTGTCTGCTATCACGCACTATATACCGTACGATCCGAGCAGACAGTTTTATCGGAAAAAGTAGTCTATAAACTTAAATCGTATTCTTAGGTAGGTACAAAGTACACGCTTACATAGGTACCTACTACAGCTATTTCAGACTAATATTTCTTGGAAACGTGAATTTAAAATACGTAACATCTGAAATGCGTGCTTATAAGGTTCGTAACACTGTGACGAGAGAAAGTGTGCCGGCAGATAAAGTACCTAGTGACTGAAATAGAGAAGGGCAGGTATTGCGATGGATCGGCTATCTGTGGAGAATGAATGAGGGGCCAAATTGAGAGTATTCGAAACCGACGAGCTTAAGCTTAAAGCGAGGGAGATGTGCTTGGCTATCCAAGCCATAAGCCAGAGACCATAGAACGCCATCTGCTTCTATAAGCAGATGGCGTTCTATGGTCTCTGCCTAACCCAACGAGAAACAGGCGTGAGCTTATGTATTTTTCGGATTCGGATTAGATGGCAGTGGTGTGTAAACGCTCGAAGGCCCGGTTCCCATATCCACATTACGCCATGTTTTGGTTTAAGATTGTTAAAATTAGACAGATTCTCTATGAAGCCGTAGCCGAAGCGATACGTTTTGTTGACTTAGGACCTTATCTATCACATTTGCGATTTGCGAGCGAGTTGAAAGCGTTTTTCAATACAAAACTCGTACGCGGCGAACTCGCGGAGTGTTCGCCTCCATACAAAACTCGCTCGCGAATCGCAAGTGTGATAACTCTTAGGGACCTGATGAGATACGAAATACGATCGAAGATTTAATTGTAACCATTTGTCTCCATCGCATCGTTTACATTACGAACTCGGTGTGAAAACATTGCATCTAAGAACGACCGGAATTCCCTCTTCATTTAGGAATCCGTTTCCCTCGGAGCTGAGAGGAATTCCTCGCTTCCCGGCGAAGCATTATTTAATGCACTATTAATGAAAAGTAGGTATTTGAATATTTAGAACGTTTTAAGGGAGTTTCGTCGCTCTGGGAGATTCGGGAGAAACTAGATGTTCATTTTGGCCAATTACTTATAAGCAGTTGACTGAAGATCTCCAGGCCGAAACCTTCTCGTGCTGAAACATCAGCGCTGTAACAAGTAAATAGGCTGGCGTGGTTGGTTTAGTGATTATATTTAATTGCAGAAATAACGAATTTGATTTGATTTGATTTTGTTTTTAGACTGCACGTTCAACTCCGGCGTTACATAGTAGCAGTTACTATCTAATCTGTTCATATTCTATTTTTAGTGAATTCCAGAATTTGAGTGTCATCATCATCATTTCAGTCAAAAGACGTCCACTGCTGGACATAGGCCTCCCCCAAGGCTCGCCACTCAGACCGGTCCTGTGCTACTTGCTTCCACCGGTTTCCCGCGATCTTCACGAGGTCGTCGCTCCATCTTGTTGGAGGCCTACCGACAGCTCGTCTCCCGGTTCGCGGACGCCACTCGAGAACTTTCCGGCCCCATCGGCCATCAGTCCTGCGAGCAATGTGCCCCGCCCACTGCCACTTAAGGCTCGCAATTCTTCGGGCTATGTCAGTTCTAATAAAAAAATAACTCGTAGTTTGTAGCACGGAATGAATCGTGTGTGCATTCGTTCTTTTCATATACTATGACTGCTCGTACTGTCTAGGCCGTACATTTTTTGATATTTTACTTTTTTATGTACTTCTTAAGTTCCTTTATTGTATACCTCTATCTTACGACAATTACAGGGAAACGTGCGCGTTGTGTACATTCATAATTCCATACTAATATTACAAATGCGAAAGTAACTCTGTCAGACCGATTTAGATCCTTCTGCCTGAAACACAGGTTTACCCTAGCTCAGGCACAGAAGTAGGTAGGTAATGTTTTCGCCGCATTTAGATTATTTATACCTTTGTCAGTTCATTAAGATATCATAAACGCCTAGTGTAATTTTATGAAATATTGTGTGTAAACTTATCTACTGAATAAAATTTATTTATTTATTTATTAGATGAAATATGGTATGGTGATAGTTGTGGGGTAATAGACTACTTTTTATCCAGGGCCTTCAACTGTCTCCTTACCAAATTTCATCCAAATCGGTCCAGCGGTTGAAGCGTGAAGAGGTAACAGACAGACAGACAGAGTTATTCTCGCATTTATATTTCATACTAGCTTCTATCCGCGAATTCGGGTATCGCGTTCCCACGGGAATTGTGCATTTTCCGGGATAAAAAAGTAGCCTATGTCCTTTCCCTAATTGGGGTCCCCCAACTATCTCCATGCCAAATTTCATCTCAATCGGTACAGCGGTTGAAGCGTGAAGAGGTAACAGACAGACAGACAGACAGAATTACTTTCGTATTTATAATATTAGTATGGATTAGTCTGGTAATTCTAAAACGTTTCAGATCCATATCTCAAAAGTTTTAGAATTACCAGGAACACTTTAAATCAAAACTGTGTAAAAATCAAGTCAAAAATAGTTGTGAAAAACTTCAATGTAATAACGAAACGTCAATTTAATAAAGTCTGTGGGCAGCATTCGGACGGTCCGTAATTATAAAGTTTTCCGACGTTTAATTTTTCCCACTTGTTTACTGCGTTTTTACGGAAAGCTATCATTACTTTTGCCTGCGTGCAAAAATAACGCTTCAAAAATTCCGAAATTAACTTTACATTTAAATTGACACTGGTAAAGTTCATAGAGCAATCTGTGGAAATGAACGTCACAGGGGTGGGCCACTTTTACAGCCAAGGGCCACGATGCGGCCAAATCGGGGGGTGAGTGAATTTGAAGTGAGTTTAAAGTTTTTTCAGATATATACTTGCTTATATTAAACACACTATCAGCGGGATTTAATCGCGTAAAAACTATTAATATTTTACAAATAATATTTTTTTTAAATATGCTGATACCGTCACTTCAGTCTTCTCGTGACTACGGCCGTTGCATCGCGGCCGAAACGTCGAGGTATAGTACATTATTGCCGTGGCCGGGAAAGTAGGTCTTTGCAGGCTGAGTACTGGTTTGAAGGGCCGAGGCTTCGCCGAGGCCCTTTAATATGTACGAAGCCTGCAAAGCCTTTCACGTGCCGAGGCTTATATAGTGCTTTTCTCAAAAATGAAAAAAACCTTGATATTAGGTATTCATATGACCTTTGGAGACACCTTACATCTCCAAAATTGACTAAGGAGACCGTATACATCTCCTAAACTTGTGTTGTATGATATAATTTTAGAGACCGTGTACAACTTTAGGATACCTAGAGACGTATACAATCTCTAAACATTTGCGATTTTTATTATAATTTTTAGTATACATATTTAGATAAGTACTTTAATTAATATTTTCATTAATTTGTACCTAATATAAGACCATCTCTAAGATCTTAGATTTAAGTTTAAGTTAGGGACTATACATCCCTTAAATGTGATTTCAGTATGTACCTATATATGTATTTTTATACATATTAATGTAAATTTAATGTAAATCTATATGTTTAAATTTGGAAAAAAGGCCTTCTGCTGAGTTTGTTGCGGCGCTTCTTCTCAAGCAATGGGTCTAGGAAGCGCTGGTAAATTCATTTCTGTTAAATTCATTTAAAAGTGACGTGTAAAAGTGCCCAGATGTGGCCTATTTGCTGAATAAATATTTTCATTTTCATGCATTTTCATTTTCATAATACAGCATTGACACGCACGCAAAGGTAGTCAAGTACTTACAACAAATCCAATGGAACGCCAGTCTTATTTCGTATTCACCGATATTTTACTTTAACAGACACACTAACACGGCAAGTTAAAAACTCGCATGTAGATTTCTCGTTTTTTATAAAAATTAAGACCTTTTATTAATTTTTAAACCAAACTAGTAAACTATTTTTATGAAATTTAGCTAAATAAATCTGATACAAGACAAGAACTCCCGCTCTTTATGGACCGTTCTTTTTTTAAATTCCGTTCTGAAATACATTGCGCTGTTTCAGACACGGATAAAAACGTTTGGTTTCGCGTCAATTGACAGATACAGAACATGCAGACTTGGCTGTTTGGGAATTCCTTCGCGTATTTATCAGTAAAAAAAAAGTACCTGTACGATAATGAAATTTCATACAACATTCCCTGCGCTTATACATGCCGCGGAAGTAAATTCATACAAATTTCCGGGGCATGCAGTTGAGTTTTTTTTTTTAATTTTTGACTGATTGTCAATGACGCACTTTGCGGTCTGATAGAAAGCAGACAATGACGAGTTTCCCCGCCATTTTTGAGAAAAAATATAAATAGTTTTTACGCGATTAAGTCCCGGTGAGAGTGTGTTTAATATGAGTGTGTATCGCGAAAGTTTGAGACAATGTATATACCTGCTTACCTATCGGCACAGGAGACTTTCTATATTCACATAACGAAATATAGTTAAGTAAGTATTATGATTTTGGTCACATTTTCGTATATTAAATATTAGTAACTACTGAACTCAATATATCAGGGAAAACGGTCTATTTGAACAATTGAGTTAAGTAATTAAATCCAAAATCGCTGTTTGCTTTACAAAGGGTAACCCTCCGGCGTTCCCAATTTCACATTTATTTCCGAAACATCAATTTATCCATTTAATTCAATATTCCATTTCTGCGGTGACGTTTGTCTGGGAACCGTGTTGATTTTGTCGCATTTTAACGCCAATTTTATTTCTACCCTTACTCAAAAAATAAATGCGATTATTTACGATTGAAGTGCCACAATTAAATTCGCCGTGCATTCGTCTCTTATTATGTTGAAGTTGAATAATGAAAAATATGGCTTATAGTTAATTCAAGCTATGCAAAGAAGGATTTTAAATGAAAAATACCTACGACTTTTAATGATTTTATAGGCTTATTTGAAACGTCGCAAATACATGATTTGGCGCAATATCTTTTCCTTCATCAAAAATCGAGTAGTGGTTAATAAAAACTAAGTATAGAGGTGCAGGGTCCAAATCGGAAACCGGGACTGGAACTATTCAAGGAGAGGACGTAGGTTGTACGAGCTACATCGTACATCTTTAGCTTAGCATCGCCCTGCATAGCCGGCAGTATGATGGCGGCGTTACTTTACAATATTGCTGACAATGTAACCTAGTTTAAGGGAGGTTTAAAATACATTTGTGTCAAGCAGACGTGTTCCTCTATTTTATTGACATATATTCTGATTCCACTCCAATCAGGTTAACGTTCTTCCAGCTTCTGACACCAGTACGTTCGTAATAGGCCGCACATAGGTCAAACTAGGTTACAATGGCTTCGCTAATTTCAATTGTAAAAACAATCACTAAAGCCTCCGGTTATATTCAGAATACGCACGTTTCAGCTACAGACCGTTCAGACAAACCGATACGTTATTTGGATATAGGATTCCTAAAACCTTTCAAAAGCTGTAATACCAACTCGCTTCTGACAAGTGTCGTTCAGAACCTAGGCTTAACATGTTCACCGATAAGCCGGACCCATCGAATCGGTCCAGATTGGGCCAAATTGGGCCCGGCCGTAAACCAGCGGCCCCGGGGAAATCTGCCCGAAAATATGGGACATCGGGAATAATTGCCCTTCTTTCGCTGTTGTCGGATTACGCACAACGTTTTGGGCTTAGCCTGGACCTTCAGCTCAACAAGCGAGCTAACATGTGGCAAATCTATATGACTAAATATATTGCAGTTTGTGTAAATTCAATCATTTATTTAGCAATTTGGCCACATAGGGGCAAAAGTGCCCCTATGTGGCCAAATTGCTAAATACACGTCAGAAAAAGAATTTACCAGCGCTTCCTTGACTCATTGCTTGAGACGAAGCGCCTTTAAAGCATTAAACAGGGGCTCTATTCCAAGTGTTACATAGGGAAAGGGATTCCCAATCCCTGCGCTGACGAGGCGTTGCAACCGGACTATAGATTTAAAGTTCAACTTGAGCGCCGCGCCGTGACGCGTGAGTATAGCGATAGTTTCCCTATGTATGTTATAATACTTCGAATAGAGCCCCAGGTTGTTTTTTTAGTAAAATAGTGACGAGCCTTGACCCTGCGTGTACACATATTATTTTGTACATTTGACAAGTACCAGAGATTGAACGAACTGAATTGGGCGGTTAAATTGGCAACGAACGCTAGCCCGTACCCAGGCCATAGACACTGTCACCGAGCTGAGGGATTTTTAATCACCTCCTGGGACGCAGTTAAAGATAGAAACAGTCACAGATATATAATCCATGTTACATTGCGCAAGTTATATAGGTACGCAAGTTAGCAGTGATGCCACGACATAACCCCGAATTCCCTAGTGAAGTAAATGAAACCTTATTTTGGTTTTCCCAAAACGAATGGCAAGCAATTGCAACGGGAAATTGCAATTCGTTAACTTATTTGTGAGATTGGTGTCCGATAAAACTCATTTGTCGACTGCCGATATCCTCCGATGTCGTTGCAAGCTGCGTCGCTATATTGCGTCCGCCATTTTGTTTAATTTTTAATTATATCGTGAGCTGGTTTTAAAGAGAGATAAAAAAAGTTCAATATACTTTAACGCCAGTCAGGGCATCTACGCTTTATTGAACACCAATCACTGACATACATAGCTTGAAGAATTCCTCGTGTTAGTGTTTCTTTATTCCAGAACCAGGTTCCAAAGTAATATTATAAGAACAACAAACACAAAACTACACTATACCACACAGCGGACACGGCCTATAAAAGCACGATTTCGAACACATGCAATTCGAATGAAGTGTCAATGATTGCGTGCGAGGACGTCTGGACACTTGTAAATGTGTACCAGTACGCGGGCTAATGATTCACTCTCCATCTCCGAGTGAAACAAATGACGATAAGGGCGGGCGAGTTGGGCGCGATTCAGGCGGGTGATTCCGCGGCAAATTCTGTGACTATACTAGACTAAAACTAATGAAGGTCTGAGCTGACGTTGAGCAAACGATTTGTGGCATCCTATCCATTTCTCATGAGGAGGGGGTGTTCCATTCCCTTACAATCTGGTCAGGTGCGTTGATGGGATCGTTAAAAAGAACTGTCCGAAGGCAAGTATGGAGGGGCGATCTGGTGGAGCTCGCTTTCGATGCGTGTGGCACAGGACCGCGGTGTTATGGTGAACCTTGGTAAGCCCTCTGTGCAGCTGTTGACGTTTCTCGGCTTGATTAAACTACAGATGAAAGATAACGTAAAGTCCCGCGCTGAACATCCAACAAGCACACACGGAAAGGACGATAGGTGCAGACAACAAGACACACAGACAACCTAGTATCCATTTGTAGGGCACTCTCATCACGAGGGTCCAGACCTGAGTGAGTCTGTTGTCAGTTGAATATCTACAGTAACACGTACGCAAAATTTTAAAGGTTGCGAATTTGGTACTTCAAGCATTAATTGGCAATTTAGTCTGAATAACTGGGTTTACATTATACACACTATATGACGGCTCGTTACGCGATAAACACTCGAAAAAGGCTATTATTTACCCTTTTTTGCTCCCGTCATATACTGTGTGTAGTAAACGCGAAAGCTTAAAAATAATAACTGGGTTTAATGGGGGCTATCGCGCGTGAATTTGCCACTAGAGGCGCTAGTGTCGCGTGAGTTCCAATAACATTCAGTTTTCACTGGTTTTGGCGGGCTTCGTGATATAAATCATAATTTCTATAATTTACCTGTTGAAAAGTGATCTCCTTCGTGAAATTATCGCAAATATTAATTATTTGGCGATGAATGTAAACGCTTGAAGAAAAAACGTTTTTTTTTTTCAAACAAAACGGCACTCCACTACATTGCAGCATAGCTAACTCGATATGATGATAGTTATTTATAATTAATAAACATAATGAGATTCAAGATTGAAAACTTTGTTTCGGCGCCAATCTGATAAAGTCGCCTTTGACAGCTATACCTCTGGACCTTAGTCAACAGTGGCGCCAACTGGTGAGCAAAGAAACGATAGTCCCCATTGGTAAAAACTTTAAGGAAGAATAAATAACATCGGTAAATTAAGATCTCCACTACAACAGCCTATTTGTGTTACACAGGCCTGACATGTCAGGTGGCACCAGTTTTCGGTACCACTATATAAATTTAGTTTTTAATATGAAATATTATTAATTTCATTACAATATTCATTCCTGTGACGAGCAAACTAACGTAGATTATGGACGCCATCAATTTACTTCATGATTCCCAATATTTTTTTTATTATGCATCTTTAAAAAAGTTGACATTGGGGTGGGACACGTCAAAAAGTGCTACCCGAGCGGCTTTAAAAAATCATAATAATTACATTTAAGGGGGTACAAGTTTTTGTATAAATGCCCATCTATAAACATTAGAATAATGGTCGACGAAGTCGCAAAACCACCATGCCCGCATCAGCTTGAAGTATCAATTCTGACGTGCCTATAAAACCCCCTTCCCGTCCGTAACTGAAAAATATACCAACATTTAGGTCAAGAGCGGCACGACCTAGCCGCGTTGGGCCGCCGCTGCCCGCTCAGGCGCGTCGCGATAGCAAGCCTCCGAACTGCTGCATCAGGCCACAGATAAACGAAAACAATTCAAAAGTGATTTATTCGTTGCCCTCATTACGCAGTCTGGGAACCAGGTGTGCCTTTTGATAATTTCCAAATACGAGTCTCCCCTTTACGGTCATTCGAAGGGGGGATTTTTTTATACCAATGGTATAGGCAAACGAGTGCACAGCCCGCCTGATGGTAAGTGGTCACTGCTGCCCATGGACACCGAAATTCCATGAACCCCCATTAAGAGACCATAAGATCTCGAATGCGTTGCCTACAAGACCTAAGATGGAATGCCTCTGTGCCAGAAATTTCACCGGCTGCCTTAACCCCCTACCGAAACACAACAGTGCGAGCACCGCTATTTGGCGGCAGGTTAGCAAGGGAAAGACGATAGTGTAAAATTTTACTTCTTTTTACGATTCAAGATAGGATTGAGTCGAGCGGAAATGACTATATTCCGCATCTGTATTAGTACATTATTGCAGAGGCCGCCAAGTAGCGCATTGCCGGACGAGTCAGTTAGAAGGCTGAGCGAAGCGAAGCCTTCTATTAGTACGAGTCCGGCAATCGCAATTGCGGCCGAGGTATATATAATGCTTTTCTCAAACAGCGAGGAAATACTTAAGGTCAGTCGGGGCAAGTGCGCCAGGATGGGGTAAGTGCGTCTAACATAAATATATCGAAACCTATAAATATTACTCAACTAGTAGTTGGCTGTTTACAAGGCATAGGGGCGAAATAAATTTAGGCGCACTTACACCACATCAGTATTTACTACTTCCATGATCGGGGATGATATGGCCATGGAAGTTGTACTTATTACTTTCATGGATTTGTCAGTTTCTCTACAGAGGTGTCTCAAATAGCTATTTTTGCTGGCCAAAGCCGGCAATGGACAGCCTCGCGTCTTCTTTTTACCCGACTGCGCACCGCAAAGGAGGGTTATGTGTTTACCTGTCTATGTATGTATGTATGTATGTATGTTTGTATGTATGTATGTTTGTTCCTTTGTGGCACACTAGAGATCAAACGCGTGGGTCGATTTTAATGAATCATACGTCAATCGATTCGTCTGAATTGCGCGAGTGTCACTGAAGATATGAAATTTATCAAAATTCAAAATGGCGGCTACCAGACGCCATATTGTACAAAATAAAAAAATAAAAGTCAACCAACTATGGCATGTGAGGTATCGTTGAATAGGTATTTAAAAATCATTATTAGGTTTCTTTGACCATTTTTCAGACAAAAGAACCGTTTATGATTTATAACGATTCAAAGTTCCTTTACTAACCACGTAAAGTAGGTACCTACCTATCCACCCAGTAGTACATCCGTTCGAATTAGCAACACAGGAAATAATCTAGACCAACGAGTCTTCAAGCAGGTCACGACGACTATAAAATACTTAATAATAATGTTTTTCATAAATCTCAAACTTCAATCAAGTACGTACGCATGTGCAATGTAGTGTACCAGTAGCGTCATCTATCCGTTGACTTGAAGACTTTTAGTTTCGTTATTACATTTAAAGTGTCAATAGTGTGTGTGATACAGTGAAATATAACCTAATTGATTATAGGTACCAATTAGGTACACTAGTCAGTACTCAGCGCTCGTAAATAAATAAAATAGCTACCTAATACTCTTATGTAGTACCAGTAGCGCCATCTATCGGTTGACTTGAAGAATTTTAATAGGTTCAGGCTTATGTAGCGTTTTGAGCCGGGTTAGGTCTCTAGAGGGATTAATAATCAGTAATTTAGATCATCACAAGCTACTTAATAATCCCCACGATAGCAACTCTCTCCATGAAATGACAAGATTGCGGAATTTACGGTCTTTTAATCCCTAACTAAAAATAATAAAATAAAAAAGTTAATTAAAAAAACCAAAAAACCCGACTGCGTAAAAACTAAAAAGAAAAAAACAAGACTACTTAGTTCAGTAGTAGCTAGGATTATGTTAAGTAATTGATTGCTATTGAGGAATCTAAAGATGCCTACAGTCGGGACCCATTTAAAATCTAGGTTAAAATGTTACAAATAATGGGTCCCGATAGTAGGCATCTTTAGATTCCTCAATAGCAATCAATTACTTAACATAATCCTAGCTACTACTGAACTAAGTAGTCTTGTTTTTTTCTTTTTAGTTTTTACGCAGTCGGGTTTTTTGGTTTTTTTATTTTGAAAGTAACACGAACATTTCCGAGCATGTTTGAGAAAAAGACTTTTTAATAGATTGAAAAGTAATATGACTATTGACTACAGTACTGACGATAATAAAGCCATTTTTCGCCTGTACGGGGTATATCCATTCTCATGCAACACTTTTAGGACTATGACTCTAGTGTTCCATTTTGCGATATTAAAAATGTATTTATCTGGAATAAAATAGGAATTTATTATTGACCGAGCGAGCGAAGCACCTCCGTTTCAAGTTGATCAAAATCTTACAGCACGACACCACTTAGAAGGCGCACGGTGAAGCACTTAAGCCGTCGACGCAGGGCCTATTTTTACTTAATCCACGGGCCTTCTAAGTTGTGTAAACCTGTACGCATGTCCAGATCCAGGATTTTGGCCGTGGTGGCCTAGTGGTTCGACCGACCGCCTCTCATGCAGAGGGTCGGGGGTTCGATTCCCGCTCGCACCTCTAAGTTTACTTATGTGCGAAATTCAATTTGAATTTACCACTGAGCTTTTCGGTGAAGGAAAACATCGTGAGGAAACCTGCACGCATCTGCGAAGTAATTTAAAGATGTGTGTGAAGTCCCCAATCCGCACTGGGCCCGCGTGGGGACTATAGCCCAAACCCTCTCGTGATGAGAGGAGGCCTGTGCCCAGCAGTGGGACGCAAATAGGCTGTAGTAGTAGTAGTAGTAGTAGTTTCGAAGATTAATTTTGGTTTGTCGAACCAATCTATTTTTAGAAAATTTACAAAATGCGGTGCTATGAAGGTTCGTAGTGTTTTGAACGAGGTGTACAGCCTTAGACCCACTATTAGTTAATTTAATACTGTTGTGGAACGTATTAGGTAATTCGATTTCATTTTCTGGAGCCATCTATCTATCTTACAGAAAGAAAAATATTCCAATTCTGTCGTTCAGCTAGGTACATTTAATGTGTCAAGAGCCGAAATTATGTGAGCCACACTTATCTACCTTGACATTTTAGATGTCATTACGACACGGTGCTTTAAAGATACTCTTTATTTTACCGCGTTCAATACAGCCACTTTATAGGGGACGCCGGCCATAAAACGTGACCTCGCAATAAATATCGATAAAACACTGAAAATATGAAAAGTATTCTAGATTTTATCGCGCTTACTATGTTCGCTTTTATTCGTTGTTTGTCACCATGTTGAGGATGGATGCTTGAGGTGGGAACGCTTTTAGATATTTTGTTTGTGGTGAAGAATTGCGAAATTTCACTGGTTTAGTAAAAAACAATCTATACATGTTATAAACACTATAAGATGGTCGGCACGCGATGAAACTCGAAAAAGGCAACCTATTTATCTTTTTTGCTTGACCCGACGTTTCGGGCAAACTGCATCGGTCGTGGTCGCGGGTAGACTGTCTCAGGGTGA